>OZ010787.1:163701114-163880296 GCA_963932465.1 Maratus speciosus | reverse complement strand
CAGTCAACTACTTAAAAAAAAAAAAAAAAAAAAAAAAAAAAAAAAAAACGTAAGCCAAACTGCAACTCCAATAAATAAATATTGTGCCATTAGAATCTTAAAAAAACACAAGAAATTCAGAAGAACAGCACTCATTAAAGTATCAAATATCAGAAACTTTAAGCAATAAAACTTACAATGTATTAAATGACAACAGAAAAAAAACTTGGGATATTTAGGTATATACTACTTGATTATCCCATCAACCAATTTTACCATTTGACAATTTAAATTGACAATTTTTATTTTAAATAGCGAAAGAACAAATAAATTAGTAAAACATTAATAAAAATACAAATAAAAAGTCGAATTAAAAATCACTTAATGACATGTATCGTGTTTTAATGTCAAGTGAATGTGACATTTACGATCATTTATTAATGGCATTTAATCTTATATAGTGTTGAATCTAGAAAAAGGGGCCGCCAAGCAGGAATTTTTCAGAAAAGGAACACTATTCTAAAATAAGGGCACATTTTTTGGAACAGATGTATTATTATCCCGGGGTCTGCCATCTTGGATTTTTTTTCTTGGCTTGAATTAAAAATTATTTTTTTATTAATAGTTATAATTATTATATACCAGTTTTTTCAATATTATATTAACCTATGAACAATATTTAACCATTGGCGACATTACTATTTGGCAAAAAAGGAGTTTTCATGCATGTAAAAAATCCAAGATGGCCGACCCTGGGATAATAACACATCTAAGCCCATTTTTTTTTACAAAAGAGCACACTTGTGCCTTGTTCCCAAAACATATTTTGAACTGGTTTGTCTAGAACCCCTAGAATTTGCAATATTTTCCCAATATCAATTGAATTGCCGCGGGGTGCATTAGGAAGTGTTAAAAAGGGTAGCTGGGTGCATCGGAAGGGTTTAAAAGAGACGCCGGATGCAAAAAAGAAATAAAAAAGGCCTCCAGGCGCTGCGCCCTACTAAAACGGCTTAGAGTCAACACTACTTATAGTTTGGCGATAGTTTTTGGGTCGACGGGATAAAAAAATAGGTAGTCATTAAACTGTGACATCACAATATTAAAATATAAAAAATCTTGAATAAATGTTGTGATGCATAATTACTTACAATTTACAATAGATCAGTTTCAATTCATGTTGCAAGTCACTTCAAGTTTCAATTCACATACATTTATCCACCAGCCAAGATGGATGGATAATTAAGAAAAATAATGTAAATAAATATTGGTAGGTAACGAAACTACAGCGCCGCTCGCAGAATCTATTTAAAACACTAATATTGCAGTGCTGCTCCACATATTTACGGACAAAACGTCGGAAAGAATAAAACAAAAATGAGATATTTGCTTAGTTACTAGTTTCGTTACCTACCAATATTTATTTACATTATTTTTCTTAATTATCCATCCATCTTGGCTGGTGGATAAATGTATGTGAATTGAAACTTGAAGTGACTTGCAACATGAATTGAAACTGATCTATTGTAAATTGTAAGTAATTATGCATCACAACATTTATTCAAGATTTTTTATATTTTAATATTGTGATGTCACAGTTTAATGACTACCTATTTTTTTTTTATTATTATTAACAAAATAACTAATAAATCAGTAAACATCATTAAAAATACAGATAAATGTTGAATTAAAAAACACTTGATCAGATAAACACAAGCAATGCACCTGACATCAATGAATTTGACGGCACAGTCATGCATTTTTGGTTTTAAATCCTACAGTTTGGCAATTTTCTTCTTTTTTTTTTTTTTTTTTAATGAATGAAAAGTGGTCAACAGGATAACTGATTAGTACATAAAATTGTAATACTGTGTAGTCCCTTTTAGATAAAGTGGCCACTTATAAAATTTTACTACTGGCCGCTAATGAAATTTCCCAGTTTTACCGCTTACCAGGAAAATTTTCAAACATGCTGAAACAACCGAAAATAAGTTGAGAACATAGCAAAGATTTCATTAATAATATAATAATAATCTAAATCAAAATTTCAGTGCTATTAAATACATTTTATATTACTTTTAAATTTAGTTTAAGTAATAACTATTCCAAACAAATAATTTTTCTATCAAATAATTTTCTCTTTCTGAAACATTTGAAATTCAGTTTGGTTTTCAAATGCATAAAATTGGCTGGTGCTCATACTTAAAAGCCAAGCAATCAAAAAGTTTTCCCCATTTTTAAGTAAAGGCAGAAAATATTTTACAAAATGCTGTCAAAGTTGACACTTTGAAGAAAATTTCTATAAAGCAACAGTGGGGCGAGAAAAAAACTGCTGTCATGATCATTAGGTATAACTAAAGATTTAATTAATTTAACAAAAAAAATTATATTACAAACAATTTTAATAAT
This sequence comes from Maratus speciosus, assembly GCA_963932465.1. Taxonomy (NCBI): domain Eukaryota; kingdom Metazoa; phylum Arthropoda; class Arachnida; order Araneae; family Salticidae; genus Maratus; species Maratus speciosus. The sequence goes on along the minus strand of OZ010787.1, from coordinate 163,877,911 downwards.
CATAATCATGCCAGCAAATTTTATGCTTTAAAATTTAAAAATTCATCGAAATGTTTTATACTGAGTGGGAACGTTTTTAGAGAACCGATTTAACAAGACATTTAAATATCATATGAAAGATATGCATGTAATACATCATTTAAACCAAAAGTGTTGATCAAGAAAAGGTTTACTCTATATAATAATTATAAAAGACGCTCTGGAATATTTTAAACTAATCATAACGACAAATTGTGAAAAAAGTTCTGGGATTTCTCAGAAGATTCAACATCCTATATAAGAATTGCACTTCGTAAAACTTTTTCAAAATTGTAGTTTAATGATTCGGTTTCTTCGCTTAATCTTTTAAAAACATCAAACTTAGGTGTCAAACAAAAACTTAATGTTCCATTACGATATTTTACAAAAGAACTTAAAATGTCAACAAAAACAGTATACTACCTACTATAAATTTGTTTTTATAGAATCCTAGAAGAATGGATATCAAGTTGTTTAAAACAATATGGCATTTAAGTTATTAAATATAAATTCTTAGTAATTAACATCTTTAAAAAGGTTACTTTTAGGATTTATTCTAACATAATTCTAGAATCCGAACTCTAACAATTTTAGGCTTACTTACAGGCAAGAGCTGATTATCGATTCAGTTGCAATTTCGACATATAAATTTGGTACATAAACAGAAAAATCATTACAGAATAAACAAGTATATATTATACAGCTTACCTTGCTTTTCGGAAATGTTGCTTAAAGAACTGATCTTGCCGGTCGCCTGTGATTGTGAAGTTGTACACAACAAAAATAAACTGCCGCCTTTACTCTGTGTTGCCACTCGGATCTCTAACTAAACTGTTGTTCGCAGCCAGATTCAGGCAGACGTTCTACAAAGATCTATATAGGTGGCCCATATCGATCCACACAAATCTGTGTTACTGAATGCTAATTCAATTAATTTAATAGATTAATTTAATAGACGTTACTATTAATTTAATAGATTAATAAAGTAATATAAATCTGTTATTAAAATAAACACATAATAAGTGGGCTTCGAAATGCATACTAAAAAATCAATTTATATAGATATCTTTATTATTGTTCTATAATAATAACAATAATAGCTAATTATAGTATAAATAATTACATATTTTTTATATTATGATTAAATCTTATTTAAATTAACTTAATAAAACGCTATAGTAACACTAAAAAGTTGTCCCCAGATTCTAATAGAAAATCTATCAAGATCTATATAGATAGCCCATATCGATCTGTATAAATCTACACAGATTTACTGAATGCTGTACAGATATTAAAATTTCAACATTTTCTTACTTTTTACGGTTAATTTAGTCAAACAGTAAGCTAATATACTTCTAATATTAATATAAATACATTATAAATGTGCTCCGAACTTTAGATTATGATTAAATCTTATTTAAATTAACTTAATAAAACGCTATAGTAACACTAAAAAGTTGTCCCCAGATTCTAATAGAAAATCTATCAAGATCTATATAGATAGTCCATATCGATCTGTATAAATCTACACAGATTTACTGAATGCTGTACAGATATTAAAATTTCAACATTTTCTTACTTTTTACGGTTAATTTAGTCAAACAGTAAGCTAATATACTTCTAATATTAATATAAATACATTATAAATGTGCTCCGAACTATATGCTACAAAATCAATTTATATAGATGTACCTGGGTTTCTCATGGACAAATGGGCCCAGCTAGAGCCCATCTGCCCATATGGGACCCATATGGAACCCACATGGGCCCATAGTTCTGTGCTGCCTGGGGATATAGTATTCATTTCTTTTTAAATAATCCTTCTGAATGCTTGTTTCAAAAATACAAAATCTGCTTTGATTTTCTATGTTCCATATCAATAACATAATTTAATTTTCAAGACTCTGTGCCATCCTGAAAATATACTTTAAACAAGGAATAAAAATGGTTGTAATTATCCAAGCTGTGCTAAAAATTACTTAAACAAATCAAATTGCAGAAAATCGTATTACAAAAGTGCTGACATTTAATATTTTGAGAAGGTGATGATGTTTGAAGATATAAATATTTTTATAATTGTGTTTGATCTGAGTATATATTTTTATACTATCATTTCTTTTATAACAATATTAAAATATTTTTTTGCTTAAAAGACGTTATAAAAACACATTAAAAATAAATTAAAAATCTATATTTACATGTTTCAACTCTTTTACTGAGTCGTCATCAGAATGTATAACAGAAATATTACAAAAAGACTTTTAACTTTTTTTAAATTTACTTTTAATGTGCTTTTATAACGTCTTTTAAGGCTGTTCTCAAATCCAAAGGGTCAACTCTCTGACATAAGTTTTAATTCATTTTTGTTCGGAAACGCATGAAACTAGGTGTTGTCATTCAGAAACTATGTCATCGAACTGTTTTTTCCGTTTTCTTGTAAACGCAATAGATCTTTCAGAAAATACTGTCAAAGTTGGCATTTTGAACAGAACTTCCGAACGAAAGAAGAAAATCCAGTCAGTAAGGGGGGGGGGGGAATGCCGTGTCACGTGATCAAAATCGCTTATAACTCAATAGGTAATTGATGGATAAAAAAATGGAAAACACAGTTCGATTCCAAATCGCTTCAAGCTTTCCACTTTTATATCTTTCCGTTAAAAAATGAATTTGTAAATGTGTCAAAAAGTTTTGCGCTTGTTGAGCAGAGCAGTTGAGAACAGCCTTAAGCAAAATATGCATTGTATTTTGTAATTTTTTTGTTATACATTCTGATGACGATTCAGTAAAAGAGTTGAAACATGTAAATATTGATTTTTAATTTACTTTTAATGTGTTTTTATAACGTTTTTTAAGCAAATAAATATTTTAATATTGTGATATGCGGTTATTAGTGGACGTAATTTTGTCTTATAACTCGCACTTATTTACATTTGTATTCATTTCATTTTATAAGTTATTTTTTTCGGCATGTTAACAGAAAAGAAAATATGTTTTTAACTTCTTTCTCAAGTCACTTTTTATGTATGTAATGGGGAGAGAGAGAGGGGTGATCCATGAAAAAAAGAAGAAAAAATCTGACTTGGGGAAAACAAAAATCGGATTTTTAGGATTATTTTGTATATGATAATGTAGCATCTCAACGCACGTTATCATACTTAAATTTAAATTTAGTCTGTTTTTATAACCAAAATAAATAAATAAGATAAACTCGCATTGAGATGTTACAAGTTAACCCTTGGTATAATCGTGTAGCAGATCTGCACCATACGCTAAAAGTCAATGTTACTTACACAGTAAGCTGTACAACACGATTTTTTTTATTGTTCCTATTTCCCAACACAGCAGAATATGAATTGATCATAGAATTTTCAACAGACGAAGATAATGAGTTAATTTTTCATTCCAAAGACTTTTTTATCATTTTTAATAATTTTTTATAAATGGGAATAATTTGTTACATAAAGCAGAGCTGGTTGCAGCATGGGCAAACTGGGCTGTTTCTATGGGCCTTTTGCTTTACGAGTCCCTAAATTTGGTATGAAATTTCCATAAAGCTGATATTTTGAATTTGCTTTGATATACTTATTTTAATAAATATTTTGCACTTTTAGAACATGATTAGGTTAAAGAAAATGATATATTTATCCAAATATGTATTTGACGGCATCGAATGGGCTTATTATTATTATTATTATTATTATTATTATTATTGTAACAGTATATGAAGGCAGAGGGGGGAAGGGGACGAATGAATACTAGGTCTTTGGACTAGAATTAAAATTGAAGTTCTCACTAAAAGTAATAAACATTTTTGATGCCGTAGGTCATATATGATATCACATAAGTACATATTTAGGTGAATATATATATACATGTATTATCCTACTCTGAAACTGCAAAATACTGATTATAATCATCATAAGGTCAAAACAGATTTAAAATATCAGCTTTATGAAAATTTCATACCCAATTTGGAGTACCCTAAAATCAGGGGACAGAGAGACATCCCAGTTTTCCCATGCTACAATCAGCTCTGCTTTATGCTAACAAATTATTCCATATATAAAAAATGACTCAATGTGGTCAAACATGGCTGCGTAATGGCTTAGAAAGAAAAGTGGTCAAAGATGGCTTCATATTGCCCCCCCTCCTCCAAAAAAAAGGCTCAAAGATGGCCGCAATTAAGACATTTGAAATGTCTGAAATTCAGACGTAAGAAGTGTCTGAAAAATTTAAGACGTTTTAAAACGTCTGAAATTTGAACACTCTTGTTTCAGACACTTAAGTGTCTGAAATTCAGACGCAAGAAGTGTCTGAAAATTTTAAGACATTTTAAAACGTCTGAAAATTGAACAGAAAATTTCAGACACTTAAATGTCTGAATTTCAGACATTTCAGTTTACAGTGAAGCAATTTATTAGGTAAAGATTTGACTAAGTTCTATTTAAAACAGATGGTTATAATTTTTTAATACATTTTTATTTATTACGATGCTGCTAATTAAACAAACATTATTTTCATTAATAAAACTTATCTATAATTCTTAATAAATTTTTTAAACCGTGTCTTAAAAAAGAGTGTCATTGCCATGCTTCTGACAAAAAGTTCATCTGGAATTTTTTAGAGGGCAGCACATGTATTTTTATCAAGGCAGAAATACTCCTTAAAAGTCAATTTGTTACCAGGTTTAGGTGAATAGAGTAAATAGTTTTATAGTTTCAATAAAACAAGCAAAGGCTTTGAATGTTTTGATGAGTATTTTTCTGTACGTCATTACCGTACCCACTTCTAATTGATAATTAAATGAACTTTTATTTCTTAATCTGCTTTTATTATATAAGAAATAGAAAATCATTGTATGAGTCAAGGGCGGATCTGGAGAGTCCTCAAGGGGGGGGCGATTTTAGAAATTTGGAGACTCCAATCTGATGCGCGGGTCGGGGCTAATTTTTTTTACTGCGGGTCGTGTTACTTCTACTTTTTGCTGTGGGTCGGGCTTGGGTCCGGTTGACTATAATTTTTTGCTGTGGATCGCATTTGGGTCCGGTTGACTTCAACTTTTTGCTGCGGGTCGGGTTTGGGTTCGGTATACTTATACTTTTCTGCTGCTGGTCGGGTTTGGGTTCGGTATACTTATACTTTTCTGCTGCTGGCCGGGTTGACTTCTAAATTTTAGCTGCGCTCTAGCGCATTGAGTTTGGGGCAGATTTGCATGCATTACTTCCGGTTTGGGTCAGTTTCTGATTTGGTTTTCACTCTTGCGAGAAGAGTTCGGGCCGACCCGAATTTGAAAAGAAAGTCTAAATATTTTTGAAGATAAAAGGTAAAGTAAAAGATCCATAACTGACACGCCCAAACAATTATTTAATAATACTTTTTAATCTTCAGGATTATGAAAAAAATACTAGTTTGTTATAAGACCGCTTATCTCTTTATATCTAAGATGAGTTGTAATTAAAAAAAAAACTAGTATGTTGTGGCCATCACAAAACTTTCTTCTATATAAATCACGTCAATTAAATCATTTAAATAGTACAAGAAATAACAACGATTTAGCACCAATTCATATCAAAGTATATCTGAATTTGAAGTTGGATGAAAATTCGTGCATTAGTTCTTGAGATAGAGCTATAGCGGAAATTCTGAAAAATGTAGCACAGCAGCGCCACCTGTTGAGCGATTTACACCAAAAATAAGCAGCACTAAATGATATCAAGGTGTACCTGAATCTGAAGTTTGTTGAAAATCCAAGCATTAGTTCTTGAGATAAAGCTATTGCGGAAATCGCCAAAAATACAGCATAGCAGCGCCACCTGTTGAGCGATTTACACCAAATATTAAACAGCTCTAATTTATACGTCAATTCATGTCAAGGATTAACTAAATCTGAAGTTTGATGAAAATCCGTGCAATAGTTCTTGAGATACAGCTCTTGCGGGAATCGTTAAAAATGCAGTACAGCAGCGCTACCTGTTGGGTGATTTACACCAAAAATTAAACAGCACTAATTTATATCAGTGACTAACTGAATCTGAAGTTTGATAAAAATTCGTGCATTTTTTCTTGAGTTAGTTGGTTGGTTGGTTGTATTTATGACGGCCAATTATCTGCACCAGGGATATAGGCCCAGGGGTGTAGTGCCCTTCGTGGGGGTCTTTCTAAGGGAACCTAACCCGTATTAACGCTTGGAAATCCAATGTTCGAAGAAAACCACGAAAACTCCGAACGATTAGGCCGACGGGCGCGATTGGGATCGAAACCAGCACCTCCCGTCTACCAGCTTCGAGAGCAGAACCTCTCAGCCACTGGTTTTTCTTGAGTTAGAGCTATTGCGATAATCATGAATAATGCAGCATAGCAGCGCCACCTGTTCGGCGATTTTCACAAGAAAGTAATCAGCACCAAACTATATCCTGAACAAACTGAATCTGAAGTTTTATGAAAATCCGTGCAGTAGTTCTTGAGATATAGCTATTGCAGAAATCGTGAAAATTACCACATAGCAGCGCCACCTGTTGGGCGATATTCACCAAAAACTAATCAGGTCCAGTTTATATCAAGGTCTAACTAAATATAAAGTTTTGTGAAATTCCGTGCATTAGTTCTTGAGATAGAGCGCCCACAAAATTGTTGTCACATACAGACTCACAGAGTGACAGACAGACTCACAGACAGACATTTTCTAAAAACCATCAAATCGTGTTCTGGGCATTCTAAAACGTTTAAATCCGTCGAAAACCGCAAGTCGAAATTTTTCACGAATCCAATACTTTCTTCTTGTAAAGATAGAAGAAAGTAAAAAAAATGCTTTGAAACTTATTAAAAAACATACCGAGTGTCCTAAAATGGATTGACTGATTTTAAAATTCAGTGACTTGCAAATGGTGACAGCAATTTAAAAAAATCTTGCAGGAGGGTTATGTAGGATGGCATGAGATTTTTTGCTGCGATTCTTGATTTTATTTTACAATAGCAGCGGTAGATGGCACTGCAAACAATAGTTGTTAAATCGGGCACCGATTTAGCGCCTATTGATTGCAGCGCCATCTGGTTTCTATTCTAAACTGAAAAAACTCCTGATTAGGGGTGATTCTCAGTTTTAAAAAAAAAAAAAATCTGAAATGTTACAGCAGAGGGGTGGGGATTCCCTTCTGGCACTAATTATTCTTGTTGCAGGTCGAGTTAGCCGTTTTCGATCTGGGTCGATTTGAGGCTGAGTGTAGATTCATGCAAGCTCGGTTTGGGTTAAACCATTTTGCTCAAAAGTTAGTTCAGTATATTATTTCAGATTCAAAATTATACCTATAATAATAAACATAGGTGTATGTATGTGTGCTGTTTCCCAAAGAGAGCACTGTATTTTTTCCACGACTCTTTGACGAAATTCGCGTTTTTTTCGCAACTTTTTGACGAAATTCGCCTATTCTCCTAGCCCTTCGATAAAATTCGCGTTTTGTTTGATGAAATTCACATTTCTTCCATTATTCTTTGACAAAATTTACGTTTCTTCCGCAACTCTTTCGTGAAATAAGTGTAATTTTGCAGCCCTTCGATAAAATTCGCGTTTTTTTCCCTCCACCCTTTGACAAAATTTGTGTTTTTTTGGCGATCATTTGACGAAAATTGCATTTTTTCAGCGATCCTTTGACCAAATTCGCGCTTTTTAAGCAATTCTTTAACGAAATTTGCTTTTCTCCGCGATCTTTTGACGAAATTTGAGTTTTTTTGGGACCCTATGTGGAAATACGCGTTCCTTTCGCGATTCTTTGATAAAATTAGCATTTTTCGCGATCCTTTGACGAAATTCGCTTTTCTCGCGGTTGTTTGACAAAATTCGCGTTTTTTGCGCGATCCTTTGACGAAATTCGGGATTTCCATGATCATTTGAAGTACATCGCGTTTTTCCGTGGCCTTTTGAACAAATTCGCGTCATTTCCGCGCCTCTTTGACCAAATTCACGTTTTTTCCGCGATTCTTTGGCGAAATTGAAGTTATTTTCTGTGAACGATTGATGAAATGGATTTTTTGCGGCGACCATTTGCCAAAATTCGCAATTATTTTTATGACGAATTTTCGGACAAAAATTGCGCCTTTATTTTATTACATATTTCAAATCTGTATATATTTTAGAGTTCAAATATGTCCAAAATCTTTGTGAAAGAGTTTCTTTTTTAAATAGAATTAGATCATAAAAAAAATGGTTTGCTGCGGAAATTGCGGGTTGCGTAAATTTTGCTACTTTTACGTTGGCCGTAGAAATAGCGGGATGCGCAGTGAGAGGATTAAATTTTCGGAAAATTTGGAACACAATCACCCCTGCTCCTGAGATCTTACATAACCCTCCTTCAAGTATTTTTTTTTTATATAGCTGTCGCCATTTGCAAGTTATTGAATTGTATTTAAAATCAGTCAGTCCATTTTAGGATACCCGGTATATTCAGTAGCTATATGGGATGATGGCTGAAAGAAGCATATTTTAAAAAAATTAAAGCTGGATTCGATATGTCAGTTAGAGGTTTACCAGGGCTGAAATTTCCAGGTCCAACCCAAAAAAAAAAAAAAAATAAAAAAAAATATTAGCCCGGTATAAAAGCTAAAAAAATCAACTCCAGCCCAGCCTGCATTTTGCAATTACAATTATTCATTAAAGCACACTTACTTATGCTCATATTTTATTTTACATTATGTTCAAAAATCATGAATACAGAAAAACATTAATATTAATGACTATTTAGGCAATTATGTACATAAAAACTACGTAAAAATCATTACTTAGACAAATACATTCAAATGGAAATCCAGTAAGAAAACCAGTTTAGAATGAAAGAAACGGATGATATCAGAAAATCCGAATTTTAAAGCTCTACAAAGAAAAAAATTCTGCATAGCAGCGCCACCTGTTGGGCGATTTACACCAAACACTAATATGGACCAATTTATACCAGGAAGTAACTTAATCTAAAGCTTGATGACAATTCATGCATTAGTTCTTGAGATATAGCTATTGCGGAAATCGTGAAAAATGCAGCACAGCAGCGCCACCTATTGGGCTACTTACACCAAAAATTAAACAGCAATAACTTATTTCAAATGAAAATCAAATTTCAAAGTAATTGCTTAAAAGGCGCAAAGGCGAACATGGTGAAAAAGATTCCATGCTGGGACTCGAACCCGGGCCATCAGTATAGCGCACTGACATTCTACCGACTAAACCACATGTAACGATACCCGGCCTGGAAAATTTCTCACTATTACATGTTGGCAAGGCTACAAACGCAGCACAAGATGGAATATTTATCGTGAGTCACTGACCTGGGACAAACACGAAACATAATTAAATCCAGCATCGATAGAAATTATATTAATACATGGAAATTATTCCAGAGAGAAAACATTCGCCTTGCATACAATAATTCAAATGAAAATCAAATTTCAAATTCCAAAGTAATTGCTTAAAAGGCGCAAAGGCCAACATAGTGAAAAAAGATTCCAAGCCGGGACTCGAACCCGGGCCATCAGTATAGCGCACTGACGTTTTACCGACTAAACCACTTGGAACGATACCTAGCTCGGAAAATTTCTCACTATTATATGTTGGCAAGGCTACAAACGCAGCACAAGATGGAATATTTATCGTGAGTCACTGACCTGGGACAAACACGAAACATAATTAAATCCAGCATCGATAGAAATTATATTAATACATGGAAATTATTCCAGAGAGAAAACATTCGCCTTGCATACAATATTTCAAATGAAAATCAAATTTCAAAGTAATTGCTTAAAAGGCGCAAAGGCCAACATAGTGAAAAAGATTTAATAGTGAGAAATTTTCCGAGCTAGGTATCGTTCCAAGTGGTTTAGTCGGTAGAACGTCAGTGCGCTATACTGATGGCCCGGGTTCGAGTCCCGGCTTGGAATCTTTTTTACTATGTTGGCCTTTGCGCCTTTTAAGCAATTACTTTGAAATTTGAAATTTGATTTTCATTTGAAATATTGTATGCAAGGCGAATGTTTTCTCTCTGGAATAATTTCCATGTATTCATAGCAATAATTTATATCAGGGACTCCCTGAATCTGAAGTTTAATGAAAATTCGTGCATTTTTTCTTGAGAAAGAACTATTGCGATAATCTCGAATAATGCAGCATAGCAGCGCCACCTGTTGGGCGATTTTTACCAAATTGTAATCAGCACCTAACTATATCCAGGACTAACTGAATTTGAAGTTTTATGAAAATCCGTTGAGTAATTCCTGAGATATGCTATTGCAGAAATCATGAACCATGCCGCATAGCAGCGCCACCTGTCGGGCGATTTTCACCAAAAACTAATCAGGACCAGATTATATCAAGGTCTAACTGAAACTAAAGTTTTGTGAAATTCCGTGAATTAGTTCTTGAGATAGAGCGCCCACAAAATTTTTGTCACATACAGACTCACAGAGTGACAGAGTGACAGACAAACATTTTCTAAAAACCATCCAATCGTGTTCAGGACATTCTAAAACATATAAATCCTTCGAAAACCAGAAGTCGAAAATTTTCACGAATCCAATACTTTCTTCTTGTAAAGATAGAAGAAAGTAAAAAAGTAGATTTTTAAATATGCATCTCTGTAATTTATCAAATCAAATTAAATTTTTAAAGATTTCGCTAAACAAATGTACAACATAAATTTTACGGACAACAAATAAGTAAGATGCCAGAACAACTTGGGCTCGGAGAAACAAATTTAGAGAAGTACACGGGTCGCGATCGGGCCAATGCTGATGATCATACGGGCTGACACGGACCGAACGTTTAGCTTTTATTCCGGGACGAGACTCGAGCTGGAAATTTTGGCCAATGCTGACCTCTAGGAAGAGACCTGAATTTGCAGAAAATTTTAAGATCAGGGCACGGCCCGGCTCTAAATTAGAGAAGACCTGACCCAGGCTGAGTCTCGTGGATTTAAACTGGTGGCGCGACCCGGGTCGGGTCGCGCCGGGCTCGAGCTTCACCCCAAGTCATTTCAAGTGAGGACGCATAATGCCGTTTTGAAACCCTTTTTTTGCCCAAGGGGGGGGGCGATCGCCCCCTCGCCCCCCCCTTAGATCCGCCATTGGTATGAGTCCGAAGATATAATGGCTGCCTTTTATGCCTGGGGAAAAATAAAAATATTTTGCTTAATTTGTCACTACCGTAGATGTCATTACCGTGCTCACTTCTGTCATTACCAAGTTCATTAAAATTTAAAATTTAGTTTTAAAATGTTACATTAGTAATTTGGTCTCTTCTGATGCTTTTATATTAATGTTTATGAGGTAAGGTAATTTTACAAAAAAATTAACACTTTCTGATTATTTCTAAAAATTTGATTTTGTTATTCCAAAACATAGAGAGATTTTGAAAATGACACATAAAAGCGACCCCTGGTGCGTTGTATATACCCAAGCCTAAAAAGGATCTATTTATGTGAAAGTGCAACAGAATTTGAAGTTAGATTAAATTCCGTGCATTAGTTTTTGGGATCCAGCTATCGCAAAAATTGTGAAAAATGCAGCATAGCAGCGCCACCTGTTCCGTGGTTAACAAAAAAAAACCTAATAAGCACCAACTTAGGTCAATACGTCTAAGTGAATCTGAATAATCCGTCTAAGTGAATTTGAATAAAATCCGTGCTTTAGTTTTTGTGATAGAGCTATTGCGGTAATCATGGAAAGCGCCACCTGTTGGAAAATTTACACCAAAGCATAATCAGCACCTAAGCATATCAAGGTAATACTTAACCCTCTAGTGCATGATTTTTTATTTTTCCTTTAAAAAAATATATTTGATTCCTTAATGGGTATACATTAAAGGAAAAATACAAAAGAAATTATCACTTTTATATTTTTTCGTATTTTGGATTTTTTGAAATGGTTGCCAAATGGCAACATCATGCATTAAGCGTATTCTAAGCATATCCTACGATATTTCTCTGGTCTTTTTTCTATTAATAGTTGGGTGGCATTTTGCAGCACGGGTTTTCTGTTTTTTCTTATTATTCCAAGGCACGAAATTACTTTTGATTTTAAAAGTGTCATTATGTTCACTGCTGCTTAATAGTTATCAAAGTACAGTTCATGATTTACAGGTTCAACAACTGGATGAGTTAATCTAGCATTGACTCAAACGCTAACTGGTTGTATTTTTTTCGCAATAATTATCAAAACTGTAAGCAAATCTTGATACTCTTTCGAAAAATAACAATTTTAAACCACATTTATGCGAGGTTTTATTGGAGGGGGGGGGGATATATTGCTTTATATGGTGATGAGCCTTTGGCGCACTTATTTGCTCATAAACTCAGAGAGATTTTTTGATGGGAATGGATAAGAATTTCCATTCAGGGTACCGACTATTAGTCTCAACTTGAATAACTTATCTTTCCCATTAGACAATTAATGTAATTCAGATGGAAAAATTGCCGTATGCCGTATACTTTCAAATGTATTCAAGATCATAGTGCAACTACCTGGTGATACACCAATGACAGTGTTCCCAAACAATCTTATGATTTTAAAGTTTGTCAAGATACTAATCCTTAGATACTTTTTTATATCTTCCAAGCATATAGTGAGTGATTTTGAACATGTTTTAAAACACTATACAGGCTTGTTTGTTGAGAGATATGCTCAGGGGCGCCATTTGAGGGTGGCTGGGGGCAATAGCCCCCTCCCCAAGGAATTTGATATTTCAGAAAATTTATCAACCATCAAATGCAGGGATGCACCGAAAAGTGATTTTGGCCGAATACCAAATGCCGAATATTCGGTCAGCCGAATAGTAACTGTTAGGCCAAATACCGAATATTAGGCCAGCCGAATAGTATCTATTCGGCTGGCCAAATACTTTTATATCTCAGTGTTTAACGTTAAAAAGTTAAATTTTAAACAATTTTATATAATATTTAGCATAGATACTTCCATTTTGACAAACAAGTCTATTTTTATAAGTAAAATTTGTACTAAAAAAAGTACGTTTTGAGTTATTTTTTAAGAAAAGGATGGTTAAAAAAATTTTTAGATAACAAAATTTAAATTCCATGCCTTCTTCAATTAATTCAAACAAATGAAAAGAATTCTCTTATATTGAACAAGAAGCAACATATTATTCCACTTCTTTCATCAAAAATGAAAGGTGTACAATCCGTAGCAGAATTTTCGTTTATAACTGAATAAAAATGAAGATATTTTAGCGAAATTTGCATCACATTAATTTGCTTGTATAGAATGTGATGATATCCTTGGAAAAGACTGGATTTTGGCCAGTGGTACAGTATAAATATTGTTAGATGCATTCTTAATAAAATAATGTCTAGCTCAGTGCTAATTTAGATATGAATGGTTGCTATATCCAGCACTTCTCGTCATGTTATCAAATTTTATAGAAATTAAAGTAACTCTGTTGACAATATAATTACAATACCTTCATTATTGTTAAAGTAACAAAAGAAAATTAAAGTTTGACTTGGGGATACACTGTATTTTTGACTGAATAAGTGAATTGCGATCCTGATTTACTGGACAAAAAATTGCCTGTTTTGATGCCTATTATTACCCCTGAAATTATCTTCTACTTTATTTAGAAACACCCTGTTTACGAAAAAGCAAGAAAGGGATTATTTACCAGACAATGCTCAGTAACTTGCATTTCAACATTTAATAATCCTCATGAACAAATGACATGTCATTAATGGTTAATTTTTTTAAATGACATTTTTAAAACAACAAATAAATAATATAAAATCATTCTCTTTTATTTAAAGATTCTAATTATTCTGGATATCTTCATTAATTGACAGTTAAAAGTAGAAGTGTAACGTTTAAAAAAATATTTTTAAGAGGTTTTTTAAGTATTCGGTTTGGGCGAATAACTTGATATTCGGCCAAACCGAATATTCAGTAGTATGGCCGAATAAGCCGAATACCGAATAGATACCGAATATTCGGTGCATCCCTAACAAATGTCAGGCGCAACTAAACATTAGAATATTGCTCGAACTTTAAAATAACTTATCAGATTTGATTGCAAAAAACATATGCATTAAATAAATGCTTATGCATAGAAATCAATAATTATAAAAAAAAATTCCTAAAGCCTTACTACTCGAACTACCTCAAGGTGAGACATATATCCTTAATGTGTACTTTGGTTAATTTTAAAAATTATGTGATAATTTTTTTTATCAGTTGCTTCTCAGATGTGTGCAAGCTGTTCATGGAAAAACTCGTCAAAATCATTGACACAACAATCCCAATGGTTTTCTTCTAGCCAATTCTCGAATAAGCGCAAAGAAAATAATAACATTTAAATCCCACTGATGACGGTCTTGTGATGACTGAAAACGTTCTGGGTTTTTGTAATGTATATTAAATAATTTTAATTATATGCATGCACATGAGAGTAATTCTTGTGCATTTATTTGTGCTTTTTGTATGAATATTAATTATAAATTTTTTATATATCCTTTTCTGTAGAAAAATGAATATATATACATAGTATTCATTAATGTTCAAATATGTAGTTTTTTTAATCTGAAAAATATTTAGAAAAACTTCTTTTTCATTGATTTTTCTTTGAAAAATCGGATTAACATGAAACCATCTCATAATAGTGAAAACACAATCCGAAACAATTAACGCTTTACCTTTACTTGCAGAAAATCACTAACGAAAATTTTCTTATTTATAGATCAGAAAATTTGCAAATTCCGTGACCTATTCATGACGTTCATTGGCTGATTATCTCATGACTGATTGAATTTCATGATTTTTTTTTTTTCGCGATCATCTGACGAAATTTGCGATTTTTTCCGCGATCGATTCACGGAATTCACGATATTTTTTCTGCAAGCGTTATATAAAATGGATTTTTTTTCGCGCGAGCACTTGCCGAAATTCACAATATTTTTCCGCGACCAACTGGCGAAATTTGATATTTGTTTTCGTGATTCTTTTTGACAAAATTCACGATTCCTTATCACTATCATTTATTGAAATTCGTGATTTTGTTTCTGCCACCGACTAATAATGTTTGTGATTTTTTTGCACGAGAGGTAGACAAAATTTTGGATCTTATTACGCGATCATTTGACGAATTTCTTCTCGATTTTATTGCGCGATTGTTCGACTAAATTTTCGCAATTTTTTGCGCAATCTTCTGACGAAATTCGCGATTTTTTGCGCAATCCTTTTACGAAATTCGCGATTTTCTTCACAATCCTTTTACGAAATTCAAGATTTCTGTTTGTGCAATCGTTTGACGAAATCTGTATTTCTTTTCGCGATCTCTGATGAAATTAGTGATATTTTCGACGGTCGTTTGAAGAAATTAGCGATTTTTTAAGCGACCATTTTCGAGACCTTTTTTTTTTCAAAATTTCTAAGATTCGCGATTTTTTTCTGCAACCCATTGACGAATTGATTTTGTGTATTTTAAAAGAAAGAAAAATCTCGGACTTTGGCAAAAATAAAAAAAATTGTGGAATAATCACATGCTTGTGAAAAAAGTTATGGAGACAAAATCACGTTGAGCCTTTTTTATCGTGCGGGATTTTCTTTCTGTGTGATTTGTGCAGTTCTGCAAGTTGTGCAATTTTCCACGTTCCCTGTTCCTCAAAGAAAAGTTTTCCTACTTCTTCGTCAGGAGACTCATGAAATGGCGCCCTGTAAGTAAAATTTCGAAAACTAGAAAAAAGCTCCATTTAAAAAGGTCTCCGTCTTAGCAAGTATAATTGTATGATGTTGTTTTCAACGAAATTTGATTTTTTTCCCCCTTCTAGAAAGAAATCTGTTATAGGCAGGTTTCGTTTTCACAAGTTTTATTCTAATACATTTCTTTTCAGAGCTATACTATAGAGCGGATTGTTTAACAGTCAGTGAGGATACTTGTAAAAATGAAACCTTTCTATAATAGAATCCCGTCTAAAAAAAAAAAAAAAAATCATGTCCAATATATTAAAATTTTATCTTCTAAGACGGAAACCTGTTTAAAACGAAATATTTCATCGGTTCTGAGTTTCCGTGCTCGAAGTCTTTATTGTTATTGTAAGCATAAGTCAGTAAACGTTTCCGATAGGGAGGGGTGTTAGACCCCCTGGATTCTACCCTTAGTTATACAGAATCCCTCAAAAAATGTTTCCCCCCCCCCCCCTTCCGAAGAAAGTTCTGAAATGGCGCCCCTGGATATGCTCGGAACGTACTGAGTGGAAAAATACAAAAATTATTTATATGGTGTTTTTAATGATAAAACACTTTCAGGCAGAGAAACAGCTCCAATAATCTTTATCCAAGAAGGATCTGGCTCAAGAGTTTGAAGCTTTTACTTTTTTCTGCTTACGTTTACTCTCTGCTTTTGTTTTGATATAGATGGAATATTCACTATCCCAACATTTGCATCAAAATTCTAGTCAATTTCATTGACTGATTTATCTGCATATAAATCACAGTCAGTCTCATCATAAATGTCTGAACCGTTTTTGAACAGAAGGTTTGGATCAGAAGGTGGATCGTAATCCCTGTCATTGAAAAACTGTCACTTTTACTAGACAATCTAATCCAAATTTCTTCTGTTGGTATTTTTTTAGTATCTTTGCTTTAAAATATATGTTGAACATGATAAGACTCTATCAGAACAAAAAATTTTATGAAAAAATAGACAAAAAGCAAGATGAAACAATCAACAAATTCATTGAACAGAATACTAAAAATGCAAATAAAAGCGGAACACAATTCATGGTGTTGCCAAATGGCACAATCATATATTCGCATGCATACAATATTTGTTGCAAAAAACCTTACTGATAATTATTTAAAAGCACTTTTAAAAGCATATTATTTTGAAAAATATTTTTTTCAAATGAAATTTTGTATTTTAAATATTTTTTATTTTTGTTATTTTTATTATTTATTGTTGTGTTAGAAATCCATCTATGGCTAGGAAAATGGAAGGCTTCAAAAATTCCTTTTTATTTGTAACTGATAAACAACTATTATCACCTATGGTATTTTTAATGTACTAAACCTAAGTATAGGGTAAAATGAATACATAAAGCATAAAATTATCAAGATTCAACAGTAAATAAACGATAAGGAGAGAAACTTTAATTTGTTTCTACAACAAAGTTGGAAAGTGTTAAAAATCGTTGCTAAAAGAATAATAAGACTTTGTAAAAAACGATACAACGTCGGGAATAGCTTCATATACTAGAAAAATATGAATGGGTATATCATAAAAGTTCAAAGAGATATAAAGCCTAAATAATATCAAATATTGCTATTTTGTATAACTCTTTTTTTAATCTTATCCTAATCAGTTTATGATGAACAAAATTCGGTACTGACAATAAAAGTAGTGCATGCAAACTTCATTTGGCATTTCATAAACTAAATTCAGCGTAGTAATAATCTTTTCTTTTTACAGTGTATCTAAAACAAAACCCTTGTTCAAAGTTTAAACTTGGCATTGTACTAAGCGCACTTCAAAAGAAGGTCGCAAAGTTTCAACGTCGCCTTGGTCCGTACGCGTTTTTCTTGACAGGTTTTTAATTAAATTTTAAAGACAAGGGAGGCGTATTGAGAGATCCACCCAATGCAAACTAGTCGCGAATCCCATAATATTTATGTGATTAATTCTAATTAAACTGGCCTGTTTTTAAATATTTGAAGTTTATTGCTTTTATACTTTTACTTGGCATTGCATTACACAAATGTATCATTAAAAGTTGTTGTCCACGATTTAAAAACTGATAGTACGCAGAATAGGCCACCACTGTCATTAATGTGTGTCCAAATCGTCCGTGTCTTTAAGGGTTAATATCTCGACTAATTACCGGCGATTTTTTTTCAAAAATCATTACCAACAATGCTTTTACACTTTTGCTACGAAAGGTACCATCAGCGCTCCTCAACACTTTTGCTGAATGCCCGCAAATCGAAGTTTGTGTGTAATGGAAAAAATGCGCTTTTCGCAAAAACTATGTGTCCTAGGCTAATCGCTATAATTTTCCTGCAAGGTTTAAGTTAACGTCTACTACCTCTAATTTTTCCATAATTTTAGTTTGAGTAGATTCGGAAATAGACGGGGCGGGGGGGGGGGATTGGACGACATATGTTTGCACTACATTTTCGACGATATCTCTGCAACTATAATACTTAAAATTGAAAGAAATGTACTTTTCAGATCAGCGTTGCGAAAGCTTTCACACTATACCTCACACGATATACAAGGAAAATATTTCTTTTTCAAGTAGCTTAATTAGCCCGCCTACATTTTTCCTAAATATATTTGCGAATGTTTAATAATTTGTAAATATGTGGGTCAATAGTCTTTATTACTTCCCCAAATTTGAACTTTTCACGTTCCATAGTTTACGAGTAAAATTACTGTGACAGACGGTCAGACAGACACAGGAGGATCTTATAATGGTTCCGTTTTTACTTTTTAAGTACGGAATCCTAAAAAAGAATAAAAAACTTTATAGGATATTATCTTTAAATATTAACGTAGTACTGTGTACCTTATACTCCTATTCAGATTTTGTGACGACAGAACAGTTTTCTACGGTAATTAGTGTGTAGAAAGAAAAAAAACATAAGAATAGACAGACAGGTAAGTCGTATGCCATTTTCGATGCCAGGGAATTTATGCGGGATCACCACAAAAATGAGGCTTTTTTTAAAGTTACACCCTCTTCAAAGCGTGAACATAATTAACAAGAATGAAGCATCATGCATCAGGCATAGATTATGAAACATTTTCCAACATTATCAGAATATTATTAAGAAATTATATATTTTCATAAAATGAAATGAAATATCTAAAAAAGTAATTTAAGAAAAGGTACCGCAAACGATTTTTTCCTATAGACCATAATATAACGGAAATCTTTTGTGTGTCCCTTTAAGGGGTCTTGTACCTTTTAAACGCATCGAAAATTAACTAAAAACTTCAAAGTTTGAATTAGTCTACCTTCAAAACCTTTTTATGTATAAATTTGAAATTTTGGATATTGATTAAATAGATTGTGCTTTGTAATATACTACCAACGAAAATTTATTAACCCTTTACAGAATTTGTGTATTGTTGAAATCAAAATAGCTCTTTTTTTACCCCATAAGTCATTGCGCGCATGCTATCTTGAGAAAGTATGTATGGATTGTCATGAAATTTGGTAAAGATACTAAACAAATATGTGTGTTTAAAATGATCTACTTTTAAGTATTTACAATGGTAAAATTTTTAGTTATGACTATTTTTATTCATTAAAAATACAAAATTTTTTATATTTTTTTACGAAAATATTTTTTTTATATAGTTAATGAAATAATTTTAGCCTAAGAGTAGATCATTTTAAACATACATATATGTTTAGTATCTTTACCGAATTTTATGCCAATCCATACATACTTTCTCAAGATATCATGCGCGCAATGACTTATGGGGTAAAAAAAGAGCTATTTTGATTTCAACAATACACAAATTCTGTAAAGGGTTAATACATTTCTAATGGTAGCATATTACAAAGCACAATCTGTTTAATCAATAACCAAAATTTCATGTTTATACATAAGAAGGCTTTAAAGATAGACTAATTCAAACTTTGAAGTTTTTCGTTAATTTTCGACGCGTTTAAAAGGTACAAGACCCCTTAAACGAAGTAGAAATACTGCATACTTTATTTTCAATTCTATAATGAACCTCAATAACATATAAAAGATACACGTCATTCCGAGTATATTTACGCGAGTTAGAGCACGAACAGTCAGACAAAACGAATTCATAAACACTATTCAACTGTGTTGGAAAGCCTTAGAAAATGTGTATTGTCAAACTAAGTAATCACTCATAATAAATACGATTAAAAATAGAGGTGTCAAAGCATGAATGCCACATCTAATGGCACAGTACAAATTCACCACCACAGATTGCATAAAGTTCGAGTACATTAACCCCTTCGGAGCGAGCGTTTTGTGCAGAATTTTTAATTTTTTGTCACCTGTTTTTCAAAACAGAAATTTTTGAAAACAGAACTGGGGAAATGCTCGGATGAAATAAGGCAAAATTTACAATAAAAATTTACTGGTGGGAATAATCACTGATTCTGAACACCTTAAGCGGCACGTATACCAGTCGCTTATCCTCAAAGGGTTAACAATGAGATCTTATTAAATCACCTTTCGCATTTTCAGAGCACTTTGAAATTCAAAATTGTGTTCATAAATTATAGTTTTAAATAAGGCATACGTGAATGGGTATCATAAGCGGAGGTGGAAATGTACCGAATCATATTTCTATTTCTATCCCTTTGCGGTTGTATGTGTCTATTCTCAGCCACCACAGCTTTTTTACCGTTCCAGTTGTGTGTCTGCTTCTGCTCTCAGCCACCACAGCAAAGATTCATACTGATTTTATATTACATTAAGCCGACTAGCCCCGGAGATACGTACATTTCGAAATATTTTTTTTACAAATTGTGTTTAGGTGTAATTAGGCATTTTCGCTCCTTAAATTATTTTTTTAAATAATACTCTAAAATGGCAAAAAGAAAGTTACCGAAAGAAGTGTACCGTGAAATTGAAAGTAGTTTAAAAAAGATAAAATATAAGATGTAAAGAGTAAAGATTGTTCTGTAAGTTCAAACAGAAAAAAAAAATAAGAGCTGCATATTGGAGATTGATTGAAAAGATACCATACGATGGAGAGCTATAAAATATAATTTTTACATGAAATTAAAACATATTATTGTGTTATACATATCCAAAGTCTAAAAAAGTATTAATAAATTTTGTTTTTTCTTCGTAATCTTGCTTATTATGTATTACTGTTCGTTCAACGAAAATTAATTCCTGCCACCATGATACCTATGTATGAATGAGCGCAAAGGGATAATTCTCAGAAGAAGTGTGGTAACCACTGCACTATCGGGTATGACGGTCTTTTCAATCTCGGCAGGACCTTTTGTTATCCCACCCTTATTTTTTCATGCATTTATTCATACCACTATTCATACATTTATTCATACCACTATTCATACATTTTTTCATTCACTGCACCAAATCTTCTTGAGCTTAACCATGATGGCGCAAGGATATAAACGTTCGAACATGGCACATTCCTAAGGAGAAGCGGGGTAACCGTTGCACCACCAAGGCTGTAGACTTTATCGTCTTCCTAGTCCTGTCGAGTGTTTGCAGATTTAACTAAAAACTGTCTGCCAAAAATCTCTGAAAGTGATGAATGATAAATAGATCAGAGATACTGATTTCAAAGCTGTAAAATTATACTCACCTTTTATTTTCAGATATAGTATTTGAATCTATTGATTTGAGTGAGACTTTAACTCAATTTCCTTTACAGATTTTTAACCGGAAATTCGAAAGAGAATTTTTTTTTATTTTTGTTTAATTAAATCTCAGAAATCCAGAAAGGCTAAATTTTCTGTTTAAAATTACAGATAGAAATAATCATGGATTCTGAGCATTCTGAGCGTCACATATACGGACGCTTGTCGCGATGGGATCATGACAAGTCTGTTACGATCAGGGCTGCGGAGTCGGTGGGAAAAATGGACGACTCCGACTCCGGGAATTTTAACAGATCCGACTCCGACTCTTTCGCTGAAAAATGGGCCGACTCCGACAATGCAGACCTGCTTGTAAAATGGACGACTCAGACTCCGGGAATTTTAACAGATCCTATTCCGACTCCGACTCTTTCGGTCAAAAATGGGCCCGACTCCGCAGCCCCTGGTCATGATGTGAGAAAGCCTTGAGCGAAGGCTTAAAACGAAATCTTGCATGTATTTATGTATTTTTCGCTATTATCAAAGGCATTGTTTATGTAGTAAAGTCTCAAATTGCTCTATTTTTGTTTCATAAATGTGATAAAAATTGATAATAATTCTGACTATTTGATAATTTTACACTATTGTATGCCTCATTTACAGGGGAAAAAAATCTGGACTATTTCCTTCATGTCTGAGACAAGTGTTTGTATTTAAAATTAATTTCAACAGTTCTCTTATTTCAACAACTTAACTAATTTTACTAACGACTTAGATAATTAAGTGATACTGCACATGTTCTAATAACCTTGAAATTTTCAAACAGAAAAAAAAATTGACATTCAAAGTCCATTAATATTTACCGCGTGTAAAAAAAAAAAAAAAAAAAAACAAAAAAACAAAAAAAAAAAACATCTACACAGATTGCAATGTTAAGCTAAAATAAAACCTTTTACAGGAGTTTGCCCTTAGGACTTTGCTTCTAATCCTTTCTTTGCATATTTATCACTCTTCTATCTCATGTCGGAATTATTACAACATATCTTTCATTCTAAAAGTTCTTTCGCGATAAAACAATAATAATATATATATTTAGATGATTAAAAGCTATATTTATCGATGGGATTTTTCAATGTTCCCTTTAGTAGAACATTATGCTCTGTACCTTACATCAAAGTTCAATCTTTATTTTCTGAAATCTAAAAGAGATAAAAGCCTTAACTAATGTTTTAAGTAGAGTGTTTCTTAATTTATTATCTTCTGTAAACAATGTTAAACAAATATGTTGAAGTTACGTACACTGTTAGAAAAAAAACCCCTTTAATTTGTCAGTACAATTCACATATTTATTTTTTGTGAAACAAATTTTCCCGATGAAAATAATTTCGTGAATATGTCAGAAACTACGATTACGGATTTAAGAATATCCTTGAAATATTACAATGCTAAAAATTATCACTATTACGAAATTTTTACTATTTTTATAAAATCTCAATTACGTTGTTTAAGGAAATCTTATAAGCAGAAAGAATGTTTATTTCCAAGTGAGTTAAAAAGTGTTCAGGCCAGGAATCGAACCTAGGATAACATACCAACTAAACTGTTCTGTACGAAGAGTGAATTGTGTCGATCAGAATTGACCAGGATAGCTCCGTTTACAGTGCGTTGGCATGTTAATCCGCTACTCCTAAGTTCGACTCCATGCCTTCACACACCTTTTCTACTCAGTTGGAAATAAAAACAAATCTTTCAAACAGTGCTAAAAGTTAAACTATCCTTTTCTCCAAGTCTGTTTTTACTGTTACACTGTTTTTAGTTTCTTTGGCTGTGAAAAACTTCCAGAATGGCCTGAGATCTGAAGTATAAACATATTCTTAACTATTGCCCTTTTAATATATCGCTTTTAGAAAATATGTTTAACCCCTTCAGGTGCAAGTAATTGTGTTTCTGTAATATTGAATTCGCACAGAAATTTTCGAAAATTTCATTTCAGAATAGGGAAAAGCAATTTTACAACTTTTTTCCACCAAAGTTATAAAAGTAAAATTTAATTAAATGCTTTTGGTGCAAATCTTGACTAAAATTAGGTGGAATATAATATATCCCACTTCTATTCAAGGGGTTAAAAGAATCATTATAAAATAGAAAAAGTAATTTTTAAATTGCATTTTTATTTAAATAATTGATTTTTATGCATAGAAGATAATGAATCGCGATAAAGTGGCTACTTTTTATCAGAAGTGATAAATTTAAGAACATGGAATAAAGTATGATCAGTTTTCTATTTATCATAACTTAGTGCATAATTGGAAGAACTGCCAAACAGAAATAGTAGATAAAGAAATTGTATATTTTGTAAATGTCCGGAAAATAAGTAAACATATATGAAATATGCAATTTATTGATTCAAAATAATGTTGATGAAATGAAGTGTATCACTGAACTTTGTTTCCTTTCAATGTATTCATTTCAGCTTTTTAACGCCTGAGTAAGAGTTTTTTCTTCACATCTGGTTGTTGGGTGAATTTTTTTTTTCTTTTGTCATTTGCAAAGCAAGTAACAAAATAACATTTAGCATGTTTTCTACTATGAATGATATATCACAGTAAAAAAAAAAAAAATCGTATCTTAACCTTAAATACGCGATTTTTTATTTTGTTTCGAAAAAATTATATATCAATCTCTAAAAGGCTTATTACACAGGAAAAATAATGAAAAAAATCGCAAATACATTTTTCATATAATACGTCAATATTTTCTTCTGTTGCACATCTGCAATATAAGTAAAAACTACTATCGTGTGGCTATTTTTACGCTAAAATATTGCAATTTATAAATATTTTAAGAAGTATGTCCCCAAATATCTTATTTTATGTAATTATTTATTTTACAAAATTTAACCTTTAACCCTTTAATTCCCATGATAGAATACGTTCTAGAAATTACGTAGTTCAGAGAATCTGACTTTACAACGGAAAGTTTCAATGGTTAATTTCGCTTTACCTAAATAAGGAATGTCTGTTATTAATTAAATCAGATATTGCTATTTTAATTTTCTGGTGTGAATAAGGTATATAAGAATAAAAAAAAATCTATTAAATTCAAACCACTGTTGTTTGCATATATGCAAAGCTGCGCACTAAAGGGTTAAAATCGGTCCAGGAGTGAAAGATGGTACAGTCTGTCTAAAAAGTTCTGAAGACGTTTTAGCAGCTTCTTCTCTTGACGGAGGTTGGATATTGCCAATACATTTTTACTTGCTTTATTACCTATGTCTGAACAATAATCTTCCCCAGAAAGTTATTTCAAAAAACACTTGCGTACAATATAGGTTTTGTTTTACTATAAAGCCATTACAGTGATCAGAGTCTACTATGGACGCGAAAGAGTGTCAAAGTATAATAATTGTTGGTTTCTTCGATATTTGTTATCAAGGATTGGATTAGATACCGCCTCTTTAACACTTTATCTACTGACAGTACTTATAAGGGTACAAAAAAAAAAAAAATATGTCTTTTCCCAATATTGTTTTCCTTTTTTTTTTAAGTATTCGGTTTTCAAATATAATTTTTTCTGTGTTTATATGTATACGACCAATATAAAGTCCTTTACGGCATAGCTAAATTCATAGTTAGGACAAAAATACAGTCTCTTGAAAATGCCTTAACCACTAACTTAATTTTTATTTCTAATTGCCGCCTTGGCACCAGAATATTGGAATGAAAAACTTATTTTTATTAAGTACGTGAACAAAAACTTTTGCATATTTTGAACTAAATTTAATTGTAAATTCTGGTGTCTTTCATTCATTTCTGCATTTTACGAATAGAAGTACCTTGCTCCTGAAAGGGTTGAAGATGAATATTGTATTGGACAACATCCACTCAATTTACAATTTTTTTATTTCTATCAAATATTATTTCTAGTATATTATATCATGGTTAGTGTACTAGACTTCAATATGTAGTTTTATACTAAAAAAAATAATAATAGGGATTAATTTATATAACAATATGTAATCTCTGTTACTTGTATTCAACATTCTAGACAAAATTTTCAATTCCCTACAGTAAATATATTTGTAAGTGGTCAAATAGTTTTAGTATAGTGAAAGAACAGATGCCTTTTGATGTTTTGGGAATATTAGTAGTGGGAAAAAGGGGGTTCGATTGGGGCGGTGGAGGAGGAGTGAGGAGGAGGGAGAACCATACTATAGTAGGATGAGGTTTAAGGGAAATTTTTTTGATTGGAAAGGATAATTTTTATTTAATCGTCTTACAGTAGGAGGGGGTAGGAGGGGTTAATTTTTTTTGAGGGAGCTAAATTTTTAGGCGGCTTAATTTTTTTCGAGTCGACTTAGAGTAGTATTGAAAATATCATACTATAACACGAGGGGTTAGCTATTTTTGAGAGAAAGTATGAAGGGCTAAACTTTTAGTGGGGGCTAAATATTTGAGGGGGCTTATTATTTTTTTTCTTGAAGTAGAGAATCGGTTTTGGAACCACTTTAAATTGTGGAAACGGTTAGTGGCTCGGCTACTGCTCCCTCTCCCCCTCCCCCCCCTTGCCCCTCCCTTAAAAATAGAGATTTTTTTTAAGTGTCGGCCTCTCTCGATGAGAAAGTTTTCATGTGTTCTAGCATATTTAATTTTTCGATTGTTTTGAACTTTGTCAAAAATAATAGGTTAGTTTTGATGGAATTAAACTGGAACTGTATTATTAGATGAGGGTTCTTTTATAAATTTAATTCGTATTCTTATTGAAAGGTTTTTATGAAGAACTCTGTTTTTGGAAAAACTTTAGTGAATCTTTGAAAAAAGGAGAAATGTTATGCTTTGCATTATTGAAAAAACAGTAAAAAAATTAGTAGTCTCATCTAGTTTTAAGTCATTTGATGAAGATCTGATTGCAGTGGAAAGGATTAAACACAGTTTAATTTTGCATCGTTCTGTATACGTTGGGTTTGTTACATTAGTACTGTTTTCCTTACAGGTTTCGAATCCTGAAACTCTCCATTATTCGAATTTCTGTAATGAGAATCTAGATGGAAACTTGAAAAATTTCATTTAGAACTGAAAATTGTTAATTATTATTATTCTCTTGTTGCAAGTTCATACATCTCTTTACCTATTCGCCTGGTTTCGAACCTACAATCTTCCCATTATTAGGTTATTTCTATAACCATTGGGCTGGGCGGGCCCCATTGTTTTTTCACTTGAATTTGCTTTTCTTTCAGTTTTGTATCGACTTCTTTTAAAAATGAGCAGAGGAAAGATTTTACGTTAAGTAGAAATTTTAACAAAGTGTTGCCATTGAATTTAGAAAAAATGAGAAATAAACATTATATATTTTTATTATCGTGCACTTCGAGAAATTATTTAATTTTCAGATGAATAGGTTTTGCTAACATTTATTCATTTTAGTATTTATTTCAACATTGGGGAAACTATTAACAGCGTGTTGCCTCTGTATTACGTACTAAACGAAATTAAAGACTGTTGCCATTGAATTTAGAGAAATAAACATTCATTTTTTATATATTATGTACTTCGAGAAATTAATTCAATTTCTTAGATTTAATATTGTCTACTTCAACTTCGGGAAAGTATAGTAATTTGAGCGAAAAGATAAATTATAAACAGGATTTTAGGAAAGTAATGAAATTTTAGCGTAATGATATTTTTTCAATCAGGATTATCTTGTGCAGTTAATTAATTTTTTCATTATCACTCACCCAAAATGTTTCTTTTTACTTATACTGTAACAAAATTTATGGATTTTAGTTTAAATATATTCGCCTTTGGATCGATTCAAACCATCATCTTTTGGTTAACAGCCAAACGCGTTATCCAATTGCGCCACAAAGGCATTAAAATGATATACAATTAAACCAAAACAAGTTTATTTCTAAGCTTTTAAAAACTAACCAGTTCTTCAATTTTCAAAGATTTGTGGTCATATGTATTTGTGTGCTTGTTGTTTCGATCATACATAAAGAGGATGTACTGTTTCTAATCTGGATATAATGATAAAGCGTATTTCCGTACTATGTGAAAAACAAGATAATAGTTCTTTTATTCCATTGTATTAGGAAAACAAATTTTCTTAATGGGTCACTATTTTAATTAACTAACAATAATTAAATGAACCTGATTTTTTTTATAACACTCGCATTTCAGTAGGATTCACAAAAAAGTTAATCATTTAATGATAAAAACAGGTTAATTCAAAAAGAAATGAATTTATAAAATGATTCATTTTGTACACTTGCTTATTAAATGAACACAACAGTTTATGTATTAAATCGTTCTCGTATGATCTTCTTTTTTTCTGATGCGCCACCTACATTGATTTAAGTGTAGTTGGTTTTAATTTCATGTCATTATTCTGTTTTCTACTGTTTTGAATACACGTGCTGTATTTTTCGTCCTCGCAAAGTTAAATCAGTTTTTAAATGAATATGCATGTTATTAATGATACACAATCGACTATTGTCGTCAATTCGGATAAGATGAGTGAACAGGAGATAAAAGATGTACCCGTTTCGATTAGTAAAAGTATTCCTGCTTCATCAGAAATGTTTCAATTGCCTTATATTTGTGGAAAATGTAAAGCAGAATTTTACGAGAAACATGAGTTTTTAAAACATATGAACATTCATTTAGAAAAAAAACTTTTTATGTGCGACGTATGTGGAATGTTGTTTTTTCGAAAGAGTTCTTTAATGGAACATATGATAATTCATCGCATGCCATCTACCATGTACCAATGTGAAACATGTGGTAAATCTTTTTCAAGAAAGTGTGTGTTAATCAGACACGCAAAGTTTCATTTAGAAAAAAAGCCTTTGAGTTGTGACAAGTGTAAGAAAACATTCGTTCAACAATGTGATTTACGAAAGCATTTGTTAATTCATATTAAAGATGGAAAATTTCATAAATGTGAACAATGCGAAGAAACGTTTTCGAGAAAGAATCATCTTAAAATTCACATCATTTCTAAGAAAAGTGAGTTTTCCAAGCAATTCAAATGTGATGATTGTGACCAAGTTTTTTCTGATAAATTTGACTTAGCTGAACACAGAAAAATTCATCTTTCACCCACCCAACTTAAATTGGAACAGCGTAATGGATTGATTAAGCAATTAGAAGAATTAACACTTCAATTAAGAACTTTGCAAAATGAAATATCTTCTTTAAATATCGAATTTTCAATCATTTGAAATAGACATATGTTTTCATTATACATATGCAATCATTTTGTAACTAACGAAAAATAAAAATTTTCTCAATTGGAAAAACGTGTATGTTTTCATTTTAACAAGATGCCTTGGTATTTTATTGATTCCATAACAAATGATCTTGATTTTTTTTTTCTAAGTGAATGAAACTCTAATAATATTTTGAAATACATTTTTTATTTTTAAGTTTTCTTCATTTAACTCACTCTATTAATTTGAAACCAATGCAAAATTAAAGTATATTTTAATAAAGTTAAAATAATAAAGTTCTAATAATAAAGTTTTAGTAATATTAATGAGTAGCATTACTAATAATTGTAAATGAATTTAATCATCTACTAATTAATCAACTATCAACATTTTTTTGAGGGGATATATTAAATGAAGTATGTATCCACTCATTATTTTATTCAATTTCATATTATGAGTATGACTACATCGCAATAAAAACTATTTTAAACAATCAACTTCTATTACCTTTGTTTAGAGGGATTAGAAAATGAAGTTATTTAAATTATTGTTATCTTTATTGCATATTTTTTATAGTTTAATTAACAAATAATTAATTTAATTAATTTGAGTATAATTATCATTTTAGTATAATTATCATTTGATTATATTTATCCACTCATTATTTTAATCCATTTCATATAAGTTTAATTATCCACACACTATTTATTTTAATCAATTTCATGAGAAAAAATATAATGAACTTGCGTTTCATTTTCCATGTGTTGCCATTCACAAGTTTGAAAAATTACTATCATAAGGAAATATTCATGATAGCATTAATCATGCATTTCGATTTAATCATCAATTTGAAAAATTTACTTGATACCGATTTTTAACTGAAACCGTCACTGATTTGAATTCATATAAATATAATTATTCACAATTTTATTTTAATCAATTTCATTTGAGTCTAATTAATTTAATTTGAGTATAATTATCATTTGACTATATTTATTCACTCATTATTAGGTAGCTTTCTTTACAAAAAAGCTACCTATTGCAGCCGTTCGGAGGAAAGCGATTTCAAAAAATTTTGGTATATTTTCATCGATCATGACCCCCAGACCCCGAAACCACCCTCCGTTCAAAATTGATATATATATATATATATATATATATATATATCTATATATATATATATATATATATCTGACCTATGTCACACTGTAACTCCCGTAATTATGAACCGATTTCGATGTAATTCGGTGTGTACATAGTACATACCAATGTCTCGACCGAGTTCGTTGGCCAGCTTCATCCGCCGTTTTATTTCAAAATGGCGGCCATTTAAAATTTTTAAAAAAATTTAAAACTTGAAATGTGGTACCAAAAAATTAAAAATGGAAAAATATTTTTTTCTTATGTATTTGACCTTTATACAAAGATTCCGGAGCAGTTTTTGTTTCGTCTATATCTTAAAAAATGGCTGAGTTATAGCATTTTGAATTTCTAGCGTGGCTGACATTTTGAAACGTCCTGAATTTTGCCACGCAATAAAAGGCGTATTTATGAACCGATTTGGATGTAATTCGGTGTGTACATAGTACATACCAATTTCTCGACCGAGTTCGTTGACCAGCTTCATACGCCATTTTGTTTCAAAATGGCGGCCATTTAAAATTTTTTTAAAAATTTAAAATTTGAAATGTGGTACCAAAAAATTGAAAATGGAAAAATATTTTTTTCTTATGTATTTGACCTTTATACAAAGATTTCGGAGCAGTTTTTGTTTCGTCTATATCTTAAAAAATGGCTGAGTTATAGCATTTTGAATTTCTAGCGTGGCTGACATTTTGAAACGTCCTGAATTTTGTCACGCGATAAAAGGCGTATTTATGAACCGATTGGAATGTAACTTCGTTTATACATAGTACATACCAATGTCTCGACCGGGTTCGTTGGCCAGCTTCACCCGCCATCTTGTTTAAAAATGGCGGCCATTTAAATTTTTAAGAAAAATTTAAATTTGAAATCTGGTACCAAAAATTGAAAATTGAAAAAATATTTTCTTCTTATGTGTTTGACCTTGATAAAAAGATTCGGGAGCAGTTTTTGTTTCGTCTATATCTTAAGAAATGGCTGAGTTATAGCATTTTGAATTTCTAGCGTGGCTGACATTTTGAAACGTCCTGATTTTTCTAACGTAATAACAGGCGTATTTATGAACCTACTTGGATGCACCTTGGTGGGTACATAGTACATACAAATATCTCGACCGAGTTCGATGGCCAGCTTCATCCGCCATCTTGTTTCAAAATGGCGGCCATTTAAAAAAATAAAAAAATTTAAATGAGATACCAAAAAATTGGAAAATGAAAAAGATTTTTTTTTGTATGTGTTTGACCTTATTACAAAGATTCCGGAACAGTTTTTCTTTCGTCTATATCTAAAAAAAAATGGCTGAGTAATAGCATTTGGAATTTCTCTTGTGGCTGACATTTTAAAACGACCTGAATTTTGTCACGCGATAACAGGCGTATTTATGAACCTATTTGGATGTAACTTGGTCTGTACATAGTACATACCAATGTCTCGACCGAGTTCGTTGGCCAGCTTCATTCGCCCTCTTGTTTCAAAAGGGTTGCCATTTAAAAAAAATTAAATTTAAAATTCAAAATGAGGTATTAAAAAATTGGAAAATGAAAAAGATTTTTTTTATGTGTTTGGCCTTGATACAAAGATTCCGGAGCAGTTTTTGTTTCTGAAAATTTGTTCTTTTGTTGATATCTTAAAAAATGGTTGATTTATAGCACTTTGAATTTCTAGCATGGCTAACATTTTGAAACGATCTTGTATTTGTCACGCGATAACACACGTATTCGCCTATTTCGATGTAAGAAGGCATGTGGATAGTATACATCAACACCTCGACCAAGTTCGCTGGCCAGATTCATCAGCCATCTTGTTTCAAAATGACGGCCATTAAATTAAAAAAAATATATATATTTAAAGTGAGGTGCAAAAAAATTAGAAATTGAAAAAGGTTTCTTTCTTAAGTATTTGATCTTGATATAAGGATTCAGGAGCATTTTTTGTTTGTCTTTACCTTAAAAAATGGCTCAGATATAGCAGTTTCAATTTCTATTGTGGGTGACATTTTGAAAAATCTGATTTTTTGCATGCGACAGCACTCCTATATATTAACCGATTCCGATGTGAGTGAGCATGTGCACAGCAATTACTAAGGTCTCGACCAAGTTCACTGCTTAGCCTCATCCACCATGTTGTCTTAAAATGACAGGCACTTTAAGAAATTGCCGAATTTGGCAGCCAAATATATGTTACTTTAAAGAAAAGCAGCTTGGATAAAGCTGACTAATTTCGCGAAATTCTCATTCATTATATTGATAAAAATTAGTATTGAATCTCCTATATTCGGTTTCCACTAAATTGAGCTTCGTGTGTTTGCATGATATAAGTTGGCTTTTTTTAAATAAGGATTATGAAAGCTACCTCTTCCTCCCGGCACTGGCCGGAAGGACTTTTTTAATCCATTTCATAAAAGTATAATTATAACTTTCACTATATATTTTTATTAATTTCATATGAATAAAATTATTACTTTTAGTGAACTTGTGATTCACTCATCGTGTGTTGCCATTTTCAAGTTTTAAAAATATCTAACATGCTGAAATATTCATACTAGCAATAGTCATGCTTTTCGACTCACTCGACAATTTGAAAATTTAGTCGCTCATGGTTTTTTAATTAATGTGATCGTTTCTAACTGAAACCGTCACTGATTTGAACTTATGTTAATAATCGTTTCGAAATCATCTCAGCCAGTTTACTGTTGACTTTTGATCAGACTACACCACATACTGTTTGCCATTTAAAATGGCTTGTGAATTAAATATGCTGAAAAGATCTCCCCTAGAAATCAATTGCGTAGCAAAGTATCAACGTTTAGAATCATCTTTGGATACTGATATGAAGGAATTAAATCTCCCAAGTTTAGAATTTTGTAATTCAAACGAGAAGTGTTCAACATTACTCTCAAACAAGGATTTACATGCTGCAGAACCCAAGTTCGATATGGATTCGACGACCCCAATATTCACTCATAATGATGACGACGCAACTTCTACTATGAGTTTTTTAGACACTCTTTTAATGACCTAGATTTTAAAAATTTGGAATCCTTCATTTCCCCAAGTACCTCAATTTCATCATCACAAGAACCAACAAATGCTGTTTTGAATACAATACAAGGTCCCCTTATGAAAGACATTCCCAAAAGCAAACCACGCAATTTTAGCATGATTGAAATCAAGTTGAGTGATTGTGTTTATTTAATTTTAAAACATCGCATCAAACAATTTTATGTGTATATCGGGGAGTTTAAACGCAATGTGATTAGTAATGAAGAAATGATGACGAAAAATAGACTTTTGATGGACATTAATACGTGGTATGAATTTCAATCGAAACATTTTGCTTTTAATTTGAAATATAAATCCTCTCATTTATTGCTAATAATACTGTGTTGGTAATGAATCACAATAATAGCACTATGCGAATTAAAAACTTGATGAATTTTTCACATTTTGACTTAAACGATTGCCAATTATTAAATTTGAAGGATAAAGTTCATCATTTTAACAAGAAGCTTTTGCAACACATGTATACAAATTATCTACCCCGTTTAATTAAGCAAAAATGTACACTAGGTGACGTAACCATCGAAAATGAATCTGCTTTATTTTCAAAGCTCATCAAGTGTATTGGTAGTAATGTAGTGACTATTTTAAACCAAATTTATGAGTGCGTAGGATGTATTTTTGAACACGAAAGCATGAGTCTTCATACATGTTTCACATTTAATAATCGCGAAAAGTTTAATCAACTAGGGGACACGGTATTAATGTTAGTGAATTTCGATTATGTTGTTTCTATGTTTTTAAACGGAACTGGATGTGTTAGTAAAAATTTTTTATGTAATATCAATGTAGAAACTATACAATATGTATTGTTTAAATAATAAATTTTGTTGTTTTTGTTTGTTAAATGTATATGTTTATTCATTTAGTCTATCTTTTAATTATAACAATGTATATTGGAAAAAAAGAAATTAACAATTACCTAATCAAAATGTATATATATATATATATATATATATATATATATATATACATACAAGTTTTTATTTTTGAATTTAAAATGAATTCCAAGTTATTAATATTTTTAATAATGAAAATAAAAGTTTTGTACTTTTGCAATTTAATAAAATTATATTTACAAGTTAAAAAATATTTTTGTAATAAATTTCATATCTAGTGGAAAAACATTTTTCAAGTTTTACAATTTTAGAAAAAGTTTTCACTTCAAGTTAAAAATATATTTTGAAATAAATTTTTTCAATTCAAGTTAAAATTAAATTTTAAATTTCAGAAATAAAGTTTTCAATTAATCAAAATTATTTTTAATTAAACTATTCGTTGTAAATTTTTTTTTATCCATGCTTTTATGTTTGCATACTACATATAGATATGTAGTACGTATATAGTATGTTTTATGTAAGAACAATTATTTAATAATTCAAAATTATTTACAAGTTAGAAAAATATATTATGTAAGAACAAATATTTTATTAGTCGAATTATATTTACAAGTTAGAAAAAAATTTACTAGTTTTCAATTTAAAATAAGTTTTCTAAAAATTACAAAAATATTTTATCAGTTTTAAAAAATTATATATATATATATTTTTTTTTTACGTTTTACAATTTAAGAAATAAAGTTATAAAAATTTTTAAAAATTTTCATTAGTTAAAATTTTTTTGTTTGTTCAATTCATTATATAATTTTTTTTAATCATGCTTACATACTACATATAAATATGTAGTATGTTCACAATGTGATATATTGTATACTATGTAACATAGTATATACTATGTTTCATATAAGAACAAAGATTTTTCTAGTTCAAAATTATTTACAAGTATAGGAAAATGTTTTATTAGTTTTTCAATTAAAAAAAAGTTTTCTAAAAAATATTTTATA
Source organism: Maratus speciosus (assembly GCA_963932465.1). Classification (NCBI taxonomy): domain Eukaryota; kingdom Metazoa; phylum Arthropoda; class Arachnida; order Araneae; family Salticidae; genus Maratus; species Maratus speciosus. The sequence continues at coordinate 163,843,330 of OZ010787.1, read as the reverse complement.
AGTTTTACAAAAGAAAAAAAATTTCAATTAAGTTTTCTAAAAAAATATTTTATAAGTTTTACAAAAACATTTTATAAGTTTTACAAAAGAAAAAAAATTTTCAATTAAGTTTTCTAAAAAATATTTTATAAGTTTTACAAAAGAAAAAATAATTCAATTTGGTTTTCTAAAAATATTTTATGAGTTTTACAAAAGAACTCAATTAAGTTTTCTAAAAATATTTTATAAGTTTTACAAAAGAAAAAAATAATTCAATTAAGTTTTCTAAAAATATTTTATAAGTTTTACAAAAGAAAAAAAAATTTCTACTAAGTTTTCTAAAAAAATATTTTATAAATTTTACAAAAGAAAAAAAAATCAATTAAGTTTTCTAAAAAATATTTTAAAAGTTTTCTAAAATATATATATATTAGTTTTACAATTCGAAAAAGAATATATATATGTTATTAGTTTTCAGTTGTATACAAATTGCAAAATATGAGTTATTGATGTTAACATAGTATGTATTTATATATCTCATAATATATATCACATAGTATATATCACATAATGCGTATGTATAACAAAGTAGATAGTTATATACCACATAATGTGTGTCATATATGACTAATTGTACACTATGCTCGACTTAAGAATAATCATTTTTTAGTCTAAAATTAATTATAAGTTATAAAATTATTTTTTTAATGAAACTTTTGTTTCTCCTTATCTACCTTATTTCTACAAACTCTAATTTTTACATCTACATTTCTAATACAAATTCATTTATATTCAAGTAATAAAATAATATCTACTTACAAATAGCATTGTCTTAAAACGAAGCTTTGCATGTCTCGCTCCTACAGATGAAATGCTCACTGCAGATAACATTCCGGATGTTTATATCATCACGTGACTTCCTTTAACATTTGATAAACCGATACCATGTTTGCCATTTCCAATTCGGTCTTCAAATGTGTTGCTTTGTTAAGCTTTACGGTCTATATTCCTTCATATTATAAAAGAACTATACATTTTCTTTATACGTATGATATTGAAAAGATGTAAACTAATTTTAGAACATACCTTTTTATATCTGCAAACTTTTATTACCAAAAAAAATCATCATCTTTTACTATGTTTAGTTGAAAGGTCTTTTATTTTTTAATCAGATGATGTAATCGAAATTCTTAATAAGAAGTTTTATTTTATAGAAATAATTTTCTTATGAAAGCGAAAGAGAATATTTCATCATTTATATAATCTAAGGTTGATTATATATTATGTTATCTAACATAATTTGTAATTGAATAGAGTATACTTAGTATATAAAATTATATACATATTTAGTATATATATATATATATATATATATATACCTAATATATATATAATTATACATACCTCTAGTATACATAATTAAAAAATTAATAGAGTGAGTTAAATGAAGAAAACTTAAAAATAAAAAATGTATTTCCAAAATATTATTAGAGTTTCATTCACTTAGAAAAAAAAAATCGAGATCATTTGTTATGGAATCAATAAAATACTAAGGCATCTTGTTAAAATAAAAACATACACGTTTATCCAATTGAGAAAAATTTTATTTTTCGTTAGTTACAAAAATGATTGCATATGTATAATGAAAACATATGTCTATTTCAAATCATTGAAAATTCGATATTTGAAGAAGATATTTCATTTTGCAAAGTTCTTAATTGAAGTGTTAATTCTTCTAATTGCTTAATCAATCCATTACGCTGTTCCAATTTATGCTGGGTGGGTGAAAGATGAATTTTTCTGTGTTCAGCTAAGTCAAATTTATCAGAAAAAACTTGGTCACAATCATCACATTTGAATTGCTTGGAAAGCTCACTTTTCTTCGAAATTATGTGAATTTTAAGATGATTCCTTAAGTCCATCTTTCTCGAAAACGTTTATTCGCATTGTTCACATTTATGAAATTTTCCATCTTTAATGTGAATTAAGAAATGCTTTCGTAAATCACATTGTTGAACGAATGTTTTCTTACACTTGTCACAACTCAAAGGCTTTTTTCTAAATAAAACTTTGCGTGTCTGATTAATACACTCTTTCTTGAAAAAGATTTAACACATGTTTCACATTGGTACATGGTAGATGTCATGCGATGAATTATCATATGTTCCATTAAAGAATTCTTTCGAAAAAACAACATTCCACATACGTTGCACATAAAAAGTTTTTTTTCCTAAATGAATGTTCATATGTTTTAAAAACTCATGTTTCTTGTAAAATTCTGCTTTACATTTTTCACAAATATAAGGCAATTGAAACATTTCTGATGAAGCAGGAATACTTTTACTAATCGAAACGTTCACATCTTTTATCTCCTGTCCATCTTTTATCTCCTGTCCATCTTTTATCTCCATGCGAGAACGATTTAATACATAAACTGTTGTGTTCATTTAATAAGCAAGTGTAAAAAATGAATCATTTTATAAATTCATTTCTTTTTGAATTAACCTGTTTTTATCATTAAATGATTAACTTTTTTGCGAATCCTACTGAAATGCGAGTGTTATAAAAAAAATCTGGTTCATTTCTTTATTGTTAGTTAATTAAAATAGCGACCCATAAAGTAAATTTGTTTTCCTAATACAATGGAATAAAAGAACTATTATCTTGTTTTTCACATAGTACGGAAATACGCTTTATCATTATATCCAGATTAGAAACAGTACATCCTGTTTATGTATGATCGAAACAACAAGCACACAAATAGATATGACCACAAACCTTTGAAAATTGAAGAACTGGTTAGTTTTTAAAAGCTTAGAAATAAACTTGTTTTGGTTTAATTGTATATCATTTTAATGCCTTTTTGGTGCAATTGGATAACGCGTTTGGCTGTTAACCAAAAGATGATGGTTCGAATCCATCCAAAGGCGAATATATTTAAACTAAAATCCATAAATTTTGTTACAGTATAAGTAAAAAGAAACATTTTGGGTGAGTGATAATGAAAAAATTAATTAACTGCACAAGAAAATCCTGATTCAAAAAATATCATTACGATAAAATTTCATTACTTTCCTAAAATCCAGTTTATAATTTATCTTTTCGCTCAAATTACTATACTTTCCCGAAGTTGAAGTAGACAATATTAAATCTAAGAAATTGAATTAATTTCTCGAAGTACATAATATATAAAAATTGAATGTTTATTTCTCTAAATTCAATGGCAACAGTCTTTAATTTCGTTTAGTACGTAATATAGGGGCAACACGCTGTTAATAGTTTCCCCAATGTTGAAATAAATACTAAAATGAATAAATTTTAGCAAAACCTATTCATCTGAAAATTAAATAATTTCTCGAAGTGCACGATAATAAAAATATATAATGTTTATTTCTCATTTTTTCTAAATTCAATGGCAACACTTTGTTAAAATTTCTACTTAACGTAAAATCTTTCCTCTGCTCATTTTTAAAAGAAGTCGATACAAAACTGAAAGAAAAGCAAATTCAAGTAAAAAAACAATGGGGCCCGCCCAGCCCAATGGTTATAGAAATAACCTAATAATGGGAAGATTGTAGGTTCGAAACCAGGCGAATAGGTAAAGAGATGTATGAACTTGCAACAAGAGGATAATAATAATTAACAATTTTCAGTTCTAAATGAAATTTTTCAAGTTTCCATCTAGATTCTCATTACAGAAATTTGAATAATGGAGAGTTTCAGGGTTCGAAACCCGTAAGGAAAACAGTACTAATGTAACAAACCCAAAGTATATAGAACGATGCAAAATTAAACTGTGTTTAATCCTTTCCACTGCAATCAGATCTTCATCAAATAACTTAAAACTAGATGAGACTACTAATTTTTTTACTGTTTTTTCAATAATGCAAAGCATAACATTTCTCCTTTTTTCAAAGATTCACTAAAGTTTTTCCAAAAACATAGTTGTTCATAAAAACCTTTCAATAAGAATACGAATTAAATTTATAAAAGAACCCTCATCTAATAATACAGTTCCAGTTTAATTCCATCAAAACTAACCTACTATTTTTGACAAAGTTCAAAATAATCGAAAAATTAAATATGCTACAACACATGAAAACTTTCTCATCGAGAGAGTTCGACACTAAAAAAAAAAAAAAAAAAAAAAAAAAAAAACTATTTTTTAGGGGGGGGCAAGGTGTGGGAGGGGGGGAGGGAGCAGTAGCCGAGCCTCTAACCGTTTCCACAATTTAAAGTGGTTCCAAAACTGATTCTCTACTTCAAGAAAAAAATAATAAGCCCCCTCTAAAAATAAGCCCCCTCAAATATTTAGCCCCCACTAAAAGTTTAGCCCTTCATACTTTCTCTCAAAAATAGCTAACCCCTCGTGTTATAGTATGATATTTTCAATCCTACTCTAAGTCGACTCCAAAAAATTTAAGCCCCCTAAAAATTTAAGCCCCCTAAAAATTTAGCCCCCTGAAAAAAAAATTAACCCCTCCTACCCCCTCCTACTGTAAGACGATTAAATAAAAATTATCCTTTCCAATCAAAAAAATTTCCCTTAAACCTCATCCTACTATAGTATGATTCTCCCTCCTCCTCACTCCTCCTCCACCGCCCCAATCGAACCCCCTTTTTCCCACTACTAATATTTTTTGAAAGCTATTCATGTACAACAAGATAAAAAAAAAGTGCGAGTGACAGAAATTATATATAGTAACAGAAGTTACATTGAGGAACACAAATTAGACAGTAGAAGTGTATTTACATTAATCTAAAAACAATGACACTACTGAAGCACTTTGATGGATTTTTATTATGCATATTAACTTTAAACTAGATTTTTGTTAATTTATCTACATCTGTTACAAATATTTAGTAACAGATGTTACAAGTAGCAGATGTTACATTTAACAAAGAAAAAAATTGTATTTTCTATAGTTTTATAAAAATATGAAAATCTTACATTTATTTACATTAAGTTAACTTAATTTCATATAATAAAAGTAAAACTTTAATTAAAATGACAATATTTAAATTTAAAATTTTTGTAACATAGGCTACAAACAGAAAACACACTAATCTAGAATTCAGCTCAGTGACCATATGTGTGCAGAACAAATTCAAAATGGCTGTAGTATACCTTTTCTAATATTTTTACCTGCAAGTAAGCGTAGTAGTACTCCCTGTTGGGCACAATGGAAGTCAGTTCTTCGGTAAGAAATGTTAAAATAACAGAGGTTACCAGTTCAGTGGACAAAATTTAATCTTAAAATGATAGTAAAAAAATAATAGTAAAAAAAAAAAATGTTTTTGTGTTTTGAGCCTAACTAGTTAAAATAGTAGGTTTTATGATGAAATAAAACCAGTTAAAAATGAAATTTTAAATATTATTACTTAAAAAACTAAATTGAAAACTATGCCTATAGTTAACCGGACAGACTGTTTTGTTAGACAAGATGAATAAAAATGGATAATTTGAATTAAAAAAAAAATATCTTTTTAGACATTTTTTGTTACTAATGAAGTTTTTACTGATTGCTTTAATGGAAACAAAAAAAATAAAAAAAATAAAAAAGAGTCCTTTCCCATTTTACCCAGAAAAAAAAAAGAATATATATATATATATATATCGAAGTGTGGACATCAAAAGGACATAATTTTTCTGTTTCACCCATAAGTAACATTAAAATAACTTGTTATAAAATTCCTTTAATACATCGATTAGTAGTAACATAGTTTAGAATGAGTTATAGATGCATTACTTTATCTTGTTCCAAAAAGCATTATTGGTTATACAAAACAAAAATATTTTTAAAAGGGTGATTTCTTTTGGATTTGCATCTTTTCAGCTTTCTTGGCGTAAGGGGGGGGGGGGTTCAATTCGGAAATATTTCTATATTTCTATTGTAAGAAGTATTATATTTGTGCATTTTCTAATTCTACAAAATGCTAAGAAAAATATTTAAAATAAAAGATTTGAGTGGGGTTATAAATATTGCACAAAATCCCTATAAATTCAAATTTAATCCATCTAAATCCTTCAATCTTTCTAAAATCGTTCTAAAATTTACTAATGATTATGTAAATCTTCTAATGTAGTTTCAAAAATTCACGAAAAATGCTTTAGAAGATAAAATTTTCATGAATTCGTAATTCAGTACATAAAGGGTTAATGTATTGATGGTTATTATATCTATGGCATTACATAACTGATTGCATTTGGAGGAAATCAAATCAGCTTCACATTTGGAAGTGTTATCGTAAGGTGACATGTAGTGTTGTCAAGAAAAATAATCACCTTCGGATTTTTCTCCCTAATTTTTACATTAAATCCATCTAACCATTCTTCCATTATTTCAGCTGTCATCCACCTCTTCTAGTTATTGTACCAAACAATTAGACTATTATTAATTTAAGATTTTTGAAGTAGGCTGAAACTCCCCAGTAACTGCCATTTTGTTTCTAAAAATTAATTTTGGGAAAAACTGCGCAAAATTTTTCTTTTGAAAAAGATTGCGAAAATGTTTTTATTTTTGACAGGTGATTTATATTTAAATATGTATATTTTGAGAAATCTTCAAGATTCAACTGATATATCTCATTCCAACGAAGTCCATATAACTGATTCTGCTTCTGTAACGACAAAAATGTTGAACCATGGAGGCAATCATTCTCAAACCAATTCCCCAGCTATGAATTTTTCAGCGCTATCTGGCGTAGGAAAATAATTCGTGGAAGTTTAATGAAAGAGCTTGCATTGCGATCGCTTCTGCACATGTCCGGGGAATCGTCGGTTTTTCAAACAGGCGACGGGAAAAAGGTTCTGTTTATTCTCCATTTTGAGATCACAATCGCCTGGTCTCCTGTAGAGATACAAAAATCTAATGTTTTTTGCGGCATCGTTCCTGTTATATATTTTGTTTAAAAAAGTATTAATATTTACTATTTAAATTTTTTTTCCAAGTTGATTTCACATTCGTTCTTATAGTTTCCGTTTTCTTCTTTAATTTTAAATAGCGATTCCCGTTTCCGGATGGAAATACAAAAAGAAAAAAAAAGAATGAAAGAAACACTTATAGCAAATTTTTGCTTTCAACGGTACCTTTCATTAAAAAAACCCCTATGAATTAAAAAAATAAATAAATCTAGAAGTCGTTTATCGCAATAGCCGGGGACTTTATTTTTATTCTCACTGCCTTCGACGATACAAAAGTTGGGGTGAGGGGCGGTTTTTGTAGGCGCGATTTCTTATTGATAATTCTTTATGTAGTTTCTAGATAAATATATTGTGAATTATTCTATTTTGCCTTTAAGTTAAATTCCACTTCTTTTTTGTTCTTTATTTAGTAGAGAAATTTTGGCGCCATACGCAGAAAATTTGTCAGATGGATCATGAATAAAGTTTATTTTATTTCCGTCGCGAAATAGTTATTTTCCTTGTTATTAGTTACTTTCGTATAATTCAGAAGTATTTTATTTATTTTCTTTTTGGATGTAAAATGCACTCGAGACAATCTTGGCTATCATATGTATATATATATGTATATATATAACCATTAAATAAACATTACCGACCACCAACATGTGAAATTATGAATAAAATGACATTAACAAATTGACATTAACAAATTGACAAAAATACGGTTCCCTCCAACACCTTATATATATATATACAAACAAAGTGCATAACCTCCTTCGTTGGAAGTTTGTTAAAACGTATAAAACAATAGTTTTAATCAGGAGTATATCGCAGAACAAATAATAATAATGCTGAAATTTACAAAAAATCAAGTTTAAAAAGTAAATCAAAGCGAGAATGATACTTTTCATTTTATAAATAACAGAAATTAAAAACAAGAACAAAAATTAACTTCTCATTAATTTCACTTTTCAGCCAAACACGTCTATCTAAATTCATTATAATTCCGCAGTATTATTCTGCATTAGTAACTTTATTTCTTAAATAAAAAAAATCTTTATAATAAAAGGTTATTAAATGTATGTGTGTAGATTTCAAATGTTCCGTGACCGACATTATTTATTTAATGGTATGTGTATAAAGATAGTTTGCTTTAGATAAGTTTATAATCTAAATAATCTTATGAATGAAAAGATTGTAGGTTGGTTGTATTTTATGACGGCCAATTATCAACACGAGGGATATAGGCCCTAATGGAGGGAGTGCCCTTCGTGGGGGTCTTTCTAAGGGAACCTAACCAACACCTACTTGAACTCTTACAAAGCTATTTGGCGCTCCTCCGGGATTCCACTAACGTCATTAACAGTGGACCGGTGGACCGTCCGATTGTCCAACTAAACTGGTTTTCAACCTCACCCTCTTCTCCCTTCTTTTTATAGCAATAGCATAGTAGCGTTGCTTGCTTGAACGTGTATTTCACCGATGGTGAAATTGAATGTTTTGTTCCAAAGCGTTGCTGGATAATAGGAAAACCATTTGATAATAAGGTAAGATTTTTTATCTTGATTAATCTTAAATATTGCATAAATTTATTTATTTATATGTGAACCCTCTAGTAATTTTTACCTGCTTTTGATATGTTGAATATAAGATATACAAGTCACCACGTGTTCTGTAACTTAATGCGAGTTTTTTTTTTTTTTTTTTTTTTTTTTTTTTTTGGGGGGGGGGTAGGCGTTTAATATGTAATATTTCATTATTTCGGAATGCAATTATGCTATGTTGTTTTTTACCGGCTCATATTTTTTTTTTCAAATATTCTTATATTTATATACGTAAACATGACTGAAGCATAAGTGTATTTTCATTTAGTGGTAGTAATAATAACAATTGTTAATATAAAATAGCAGCCTTATACATTTTATTTTAAGAAATCAGATTGGTTGAATTTATTTATTAATTAATCATTCATTTATTGGACTACATTAAGTGCGGAATTCTTGAAATCTTATCGTTTAGGTCATGATACTGATTTTTAAAACGAAAGAAAAGAAAAGCAAATTCACTACTTTGTTATTATGTTAAAATAATTGTATATATTAACTATAAGCATTTATGTGTATATGATATCATTGCTCTTACACTTTAAACCACGTTAAATAACACATATATTTATTGCTATCATTTATTTATTCTATTCTATTATTATTATTATTAAATTTTTAATGATTTAGCTTTTGTCTTTATGTTAATAATTTATGTACCCCGACATATTTTAAACTTAATGAAATTAAAATATTTAATATCCATTATGTATAAAACATGTCTTATTCGGTTGAAATGTTGTGTCTTACCACAACAACTCAAGATATATAAAAAGAGAAACTTTAACTATTATAATTTACAATGATAAAACTTAATTTAAATTTACCAATTAATGAATTAAATTAATAATAACAAGAGGAAAATTTAATGCAATTTATTTTAACCCTTAATAAATGAACACACATTGCACTTAAATTAAGAATTATGAATTCAAAATTTAAATAAGACATTACAGTTCATTCCAAAAATTAATCAATTAAAGAAAATGGAGGTGCGTTGTATTCTGGCCCCCAATTAAATAAAATTAAATAATAACCCAGTACAAGTGAATCAGAAATAATAAAAAAAATGACTAAGAAAATATTCCCGAATCATGCACTTCGCATAATTCCTTGAATTCCTTTACCAATTATATTAATGTTCCCGAATCGTACACTTCGCATGATTCCTTAAAAATCCCTTCCCTATTAAACTAACCTCTTAAAAATTTAATCAAACTATTCATTAAACAACTGAAGAAGATCAGACACAGTCAAATTCAATAAAAACAAGGCCGTCTACACAAAATTTATATTTTTAAATTTACTAACAAAAACATGATTGTAAAATTCAAACTTAATTTAACCATAACAAAAATTAAATATTTGACTGTCTCTGATAGAATTCTGAAATTAAAAATAAACTTCTTAAGTGAAACATGGGCACTGCAGAAAATTAAGACAATAATTAGGATAATATTCATTTATTATATTGACATGTTGAATTTCATGAACACTGCATTTAAAAAGTCCCAGTGGACTAATATATTTCTACTATTGATTTAATTTACTACAATACAACATTATTTTAATCTATTAACATATAGATCTTAAAATTTCCTTATAAAATTAACACAGATTTTGGCCATTTGTAGTTATGAATTAAATGATTCAACTTAAACATTTAATTATTTGAAAGACAAATTAATTAATACATTATCCTATATATTTTTGTTTTTATTTTAATTTAGTTACTTGTTAAACATTATGTGGAGATGGAGCTACTGGAATAATTGACAATACATGATTTCACTAGGCATTAAGCCAATGTGAACTATGGTGTTAAAAACCATAATTAAAAAAAATTTAATAAAACAAAAAAAAGATAGAAGACATGCATTTAATTTAAAAGGAACTTAAAGAGAAAAAGAAAAGGAAAATTTACTCATCATGAACAATCGAAGGGGGGCCCCACCATTTCATAGTGCAACAGTTTGCACTCCTCCAAGAAATTGTCGTTACTTCACGATGCCAGCTACCAGAATGAATAATCTCCCCGCCAAAAACTTCAGACCTCACATCTCACTCCAAACTCCAGTTGACACCTCCGCTTCAAAAAACATAGTGCGTAGGAAAAATACTGTAATATGAAAACATGCCTATACCATTGATGTAAGGCACATGGATGCAAGTCCAATTATAAGCAGATTTTTAGTTGGAACATGAATGCTTGCCTTCTTGAAAGATATTTATTTGTTGAATTTTAAAAATTTCGTAGATATTCCTACGCAGGGCTATGATGTCACACTTTCTCGAACCTTCTCCTGTCACGTGACGACGCTATCTTTTTGGCGGGGAAACGATACAGTTGTCGTTGTTGCCAACATCAATAAAAATAGAAAAGGATGAAAAATGGAAGGAAGTTACACAAAAATAGAAAGGTAAAAAAAAAAAACATGTTAATAAAGAAAATTATCTTATTTAATTCTCCAGTAGCTTCCAAAAATTTATTAAAACACCAGTAGCTCCAATTATTGTTTACACTCAAAAACTTATTATTTGAACTTCAGTGACTGTAAATATTATTTAAACACATTTTCAAAAATTAAACATTCTAAAATTATCGTACACAATAAATTTAATTGAAATTAATAATTTTCAAAATTAACAGTTGACAAAAGAAAGGCGCGCTACTTCCATCTGACAAATGTCAATAATTCAACCATCATTCCAACCAACCCATTGTTACAATACAAAAAAAACAAACAAGCTATTTTCTATTAAATGAATTTCAGATTTGGTGGACAGTATGCAATTTTTACCATTAATTAAAACAAAAATTCTGTGCCAAGAAACTTAATAATGCTAGAATTTATAATATTTACCAATTTACTCACTATTGAAGTTAACCCTAAAAATGTAAACAAACAGATCGCTACTTTAGTAAACAAAACTAAGATCGCGATTTGAAAAAAAATTAGCCCCAAAATTAAGATTAATGTTTTAAATATTGTTTAGATTAAGTTAATTTAAAATTTAGATATTCGCGACACAACACAATACTCCCTTTTCCGCTTAAAAATTTTGGCACAAAATTTTTTTTGAAAGTGACCCTGTTGAGGAAAACCCCAAGCAACAATACAATAGTTATCAGACTTTTCAAAACACATAAAAAAATTTGTCCTTAACAAAGCCAAGGACTGGCTGAAAACCAAAAATAGGACAATTTGTCCCAACATACAATATTAAGGTGTTATTACTTAGCATGCATGAATAACACAACAATATTGCACAATAAAAACCCTTCCCCAAAAATACACGATGCAACCCATACAATTTAACACAAAACATAAATAACAAATACAATTAACATATAACTTTTCACAACAACAACAACACAGTAAATGTAAGGAACAGATAGTACCAATTATTTTAAAGTCCATGTGGTACTACACGACCATTTTGCAAGTCTCCAATTCTTGAAACTGTACGAACACCATTGAGCCAAAATTTGTTCATCATGAAACTGCCTCCTAATCACAGTTATTCTTCAGTGTGTTACATACTTGCCAACGCTTACAATTATAAATTGCACTTATAACAAAATTAAACATAATTCCTTAAAACAATTAAACAAATACTTTTTAAAACGATTAACATAAAATAATACTTAAATCAATTAACGTAAAATAATACTTAAAAATTTAAATTCACTTCGACCAATTAATGAAATTGCACATTATAACATTGCTACATGAAGACTTAAATTTTTTGGCCAACTAGCAACATAAATAAAATGAACACAAACAATTAAAATTTTGCCTCATCACTGCTTCAAGAAACCCGTATTAATAAATGCCCAAGATTTACGACAATAGCTTCCTGAGACCCATAAATTTGGCAAAAGTAAAAAAAAAAAAAACACAAAACATAAAAATTTTATTTACAACAATTACATAAAACTTAATATTTATAGGAACGTTTTGGTAAACTTCTTAAATTGTATGAACTCTTCTCTTTACTTTGATCCTGTCCCTGCTTATCAGAAACTGTTTTATCAAAATTGGTCGAAGACCCAGAGAACTGACTGCTTTGGTTACTATCATTACTTGTCACTAATCCGCTATCCGCTGCATTACTATTACTACTCTGAGCGTTTGTTGTAATGTGTGAATTATTAGGAGATGAGTTACAAGTGGTGGTTGGTAAATTTTTTGATGTAAGTAAAATTTTAAGAGAGCAAGATGTAACTTTAGGTAAATTATTAGTATTATGCAAGCTATTATCATTACTATTAGATTTGTGTTGTTCAGAATTAAGAGTGTGATCTTGATTTTCTTTATCTTTAGGTTTTTCAAAATCATATAGGGCTGGGAATGTGATTCTCTCTTCTATCCGTGTTAATCTGTCTACATGTACAGTTTGTACATCCTTAGGATTGTTTATGTGCATGATCTTAAAATTCACTGGGCTAGTTTTAAGTTTAACCCTATAAGGACCTTTATTAACTTGTTGAAATTTTCTCGCTTCACCCTTTTTGAAAACAGGAGTATATAAGAGTACCAAATCCCCTACCACTATATTTTTGTCTTTTGCTGTTCTGTTCCTGTAGTTTTCTTGTTTTTCTGCAGCCTTTTCTAAGTTTTCTTTTACTATTTTAAATGCCCCTTGTAACCTAATCTCTATGTCTTCACTATATTCCCTGTTGTCTGCATATGAAAATTTCTTTTCACTGGTTAGCAAATCGACTGGAATAACTAAATCCCTACCATAAACTATATGAGCAGGAGTATCTTGAATTGCTGAATGGTATGATGTTCTATAAGATAACAATGCAGAATTCAGATACAAATCCCACTGATAGTCTGTAGCAGTAGCCAAATGTTTGAGAGCATTAATAATAGTTGCATTAGCACGTTCACAAACCCCATCTGAGCTTGGATGGTAACTTGATGTAGTGTGTTTTTTGATATTGTATTTCTTGTACACCCGATTAATTGCATCTGAATAAAAGGACTTCCCTCTATCCGACACCAGATGTTCAGGCACACCATGAATGGAAATAAACTTTTCTAATGCTCCTGCTATAGTCTCAATCTTTAAATCTCTCACAGGATAAGCTTCTACCCATCTACTAAAGTAATCAGTGATTACCAAAATGTGTCTATTTCCCTCTAAGGTCACTGCTAAGGGGCCTACAGCATCGATTGATATCATCTCAAATGATCGACTAGCAATCGGCATTCTCTGTAATGGCGCCTTATGTCCCTTTTTAAACCCTCTTCTCTGAACACATGAAATGCAAGACTTTATGTGGTTTAAAGTGTGTTTTCTCATGTTGTGCCAAAAATACAACTTGCGGATTTTATTGGTCGTTTTCATGTACCCTGGATGTGCTGAAGCAGGAGAGTCATGTGCTAAGTTTAAAATCTGTGGAATTAATGATTTAGGGACAACTAATTTATCTTTTATGTTAAATTTTGATTTAAAGTTTTGATGGCAGTAGAGAATTTTGTTTTTATAAAAATATGTGTTTTTATCTATTGTAATATTGTCCTGATTACCAAGTAAATTTATTATTTCCATACATTTAGCATCCTGTGATTGTAATTCTATTAAAGTGTCATCTGTAATGTTATTTAGTGAGATTATATTGTCTACTTTAGCAACATTGACTGCCCTAGATAGCACATCTGCTGGGATGTTGTCTTTTCCGGGAGTATGTTTTGTTTCATAATCAAAATTCTGCAACGCTAAAGCCCACCCTGTAACCCTACCACAATCCTTTAGCTCCAGTGCGTGGGACAAACTCTGCTGATCACAAAATAAAGTAAACTTTCTCCCATATAAATATTGCCTAAAATGTCCCACTCCCCACACTATAGCTAAAAGTTCTTTTTCAAAAACAGTGTATCTCGTCTCAGCATCTTTCAACGTTCTGCTGGCAAATCCTACCGGATGCAAATCCCCTTTATCATCGTATTGACTTAGCACAGCACCAAGAGCATACCCAGAAGCATCTGTATGTAAAACAAAATCTTTATTGACATTAGGAATGGTCAAACAAGGTGACTTCAACAATCCAGCCTTCAAAGTCTCAAAAGCATTATTACATGCTTCATCCCACAAAAATTTTACTTTATTTTTAGTTAAATGTGTTAAGGGAATAGCAGTTTCAGCAAACTTATCTAAAAATTTACGGTAATAGTTACAAAGACCTAAGAACTGACGAACATTTTTCTTATTTTTAGGAATGGGAAATTGTCTTATTGCTTTTAAATTCTTATCTTCAGGAAAAATTTTACCATCTTTAATTTGAAAACCAAGATAATTAATTTGTTGCTGTGCCAATTGACATTTAGAAGGATTTATTTTTAAGTTATGTTGGCTAAGTCTATTAAATACCAAATCTAATTTATGTAAATGATCTTGAAAAGTTTTAGAAGCTATAATTAAGTCATCTATATAAGTGTTTATGTTAAATTGTTTCAAACCCGCTAAAATAATCTCTAATAATCTTTGAAAGGAAGATGCTGCATTGCGAAGTCCCTGTGGTAATCTATTCCATTCAAAATGCCCAAAATCGGTACAAAAAGCAGTCTTGTGTCTGTCATTGGGATCTAAATGCATTTGCCAGTATCCCGAACACAGATCAAGACAAGAATAAAAATTTGCTCCTTCAAGAGAATCAATTAAATCAGAAATTAAAGGTAATGGATATGGTAAAGGTTGGGTTTTCACATTTAATTTTCGATAATCACAGACAAGGCGATAACTGTTGTTCTTTTTCTTTACTAAAAGGACTGGTGAAGCATATGGCGAATCACTCACAGAGATAATTCCCGCATCTAAAAGATCATCAACCTGTCTTTTTAATTCTTCTTTAAGGGCATGAGGTGTTCTATAAGGTCTACTTCTAATGGGAATCTCATCTGATAGGTATACTCTATGTTTAATGGTACTACATCCTGTTAAGTCTTTAACTGAATCCGCAAAAACACTTTTATGTTTATGAATTAATTTTAACATTTCCTCTTGTTGTTGCTCATCCAGGTGTTCCAAATTAAACTGCCCTCCAAATAATTCAAAATCCTTATCTATTTGACTAACTTCACCTGAATTAATTGTTTCCTTTTGCAATACTACTCCTTCCACTTCTTCAACATTTACAAGTTTAGTACCCTTATTTATATAAACAACATCATCAGAAAAATTTGCTAATTTGACCCAGTAATTACCTTCATGATTAAATTCATTTATTGAACTGCTGACAGCCCAATTGCTTTGAAGTGAATGTTTGGTAGGAGTTATTAAGAGCATATCGGATTGTTTTTGTGTGTTCTTTAATTGTACTTCCACCAATAATTCAGATTTAGGAGCTAACTTATGTTTACGTTTACTTTTTCCGACATTTATATAATCCATTTCTGCTAAGTTACAAAGGTTGTTACAAACATAATTAGAAAATTGCACACTAGTTTCATTAATTTCAATTGATTTCTTTTCGAAATTGATCTTAACTTTATTTTCTGCTAGAAAATTGTTCCCAAAAATTACATTATAACTAGTTGAATCGATTTTATTTATCACATAAAATTTAGTTTTTAAAGTTTCCCCTCCCATATTTAATTTAATAGTAACATAATTAGTGATTATTGCATTATCCCCCGTTACACCGGTAATTTTCAAAAAACAATCCTCTATACTCTCAACTAATTTCTCTTCCAACAAACCTTTCAAAGTTTGAAAACAAATTAAATTTACTGTTGCTCCCGAATCAATTAACCCTTTGAAATCCTTTTCACCCACCTTAAAATCAATTAAAGGTAAAGAATGTCCAAAACTAGCAGCAGAGTCTGATCTCACGCACAGGGGGGTTTTAATCAAATCGGATTGTGCCCTTTCCGTTTGCCCCTCTACCTGTTTAAATCCTTTTGCTGCGATGCTGCTCCCGCTCCCTTACTTTGACAAAATCTACTAATGTGGCCCATTTCGCCACATGAATAGCAGGTTACTGGACGTTTGTTTCGCGGAAACTGTTGTTGAAAACCATGTTGTGGTGGTGGTGGATGTGGATATTGTGCAAAAGGGGGTGGTTGTGGACAAAATGGTGGGTTTGCTATCGGTTTGTTTACTAACAGTGTCAATTGTTGTACTTGTTGTTGAAGTTCTGATATTTTCTTTTCAGAATCCGCCATGTTTCGCTGCAGCAATTCTTTAATTTCTGAAAGTTCATTGTTTGTTTTGCTTTTACTCTTGGTTTCAGTTAATGTGGCGGCAACATTTATTTCAGCATTATGCTGATCATACGTGAGGCATTTCTCCTCCTGTAGGGCAGCTTGCCAAATATCCTCAAACGTTTTGAGGGATTGTCCCATGATAAATCTACGAGACGGTATGCTCAATCCCTTTAATGCTTGGTTAAAAAGTAATTTCTCCCTTACCCCCTCCTCCTTTGGAAAACATATATATGCAAGCCCTGACAACCGCGACAAAAAACCCCTAGTTGATTCCGAATGCCTTTGATTAGCCTGGGTAAACTGCAAGATTTTGTTTTGGCTGTCCCCCACTTTGCTAAACCTGTTCCGCAACTCTTTCTTAAATTCTTCAAATGACTGTGTGAACTTTAATCTAGGATGAAACTTTGTAAATGTTGCTGCCTCCCCACTTAGCTTTAATTTGGCTGCAATTAATTTATGTTTGTCATCCCATAAAGTTAGTGGCCCAATTTGTTCTATTTGTCCAAAAAAATCCTCAATCCCTAATCCATCCTCACTACCTGAAAATGAAGGCAGCAACCCTAAAAATTCTGTAAAACTGTTAAGTTTTAAGTCCAATAATTGTGCTTGGATTGGAATATCTACTATCCTTGGAATCCTACTACCACTAGACCCTCCTGAATTTTTTGAAGTCTCATCCTGTAAAGTTACAACAGGTGTTACTGGTGACTGACTTACTGTTATCACAGGTGTCACTGGTGACTGACCTGTTGTTACAGGTGTCACTGGTGACTGATTTAACATCCCAGTGTTGTCTACCTGCTCCCCAGTTTGGTTTTCCTCTAGTGAAATATTTAAGTTAAATTACAATAATGATCAACAGAATATATACAAAAATAAACAATATAAATTGCCCTGTCCACCAAAATAATACAATATGATTGTTAACAAAAATACTTTATTACACCTTTTCTGCAGTGCCAAAAAAAATAAAATTATTTAAAGATTCACTTGCTTAACAAGGCAGCACCAAAAGTTATGTTGCCACCTCATTTAAACTAAAGGACGGCACCACAAAGTGTGTTGTGTCTTACCACAACAACTCAAGATATATAAAAAGAGAAACTTTAACTATTATAATTTACAATGATAAAACTTAATTTAACTTTACCAATTAATGAATTAAATTAATAATAACAAGAGGAAAATTTAATGCAATTTATTTTAACCCTTAATAAATGAACACACATTGCACTTAAATTAAGAATTATGAATTCAAAATTTAAATAAGACATTACAGTTCATTCCAAAAATTAATCAATTAAAGAAAATGGAGGTGCGTTGTGTTCTGGCCCCCAATTAAATAAAATTAAATAATAACCCAGTACAAGTGAATCAGAAATAATAAAAAAAATGACTAAGAAAATATTCCCGAATCATGCACTTCGCATAATTCCTTGAATTCCTTTACCAATTATATTAATGTTCCCGAATCGTACACTTCGCATGATTCCTTAAAAATCCCTTCCCTATTAAACTAACCTCTTAAAAATTTAATCAAACTATAAAAATTCATTAAACAACTGAAGAAGATCAGACACAGTCAAATTCAATAAAAACAAGGCCGTCTACACAAAATTTATATTTTTAAATTTACTAACAAAAACATGATTGTAAAATTCAAACTTAATTTAACCATAACAAAAATTAAATATTTGACTGTCTCTGATAGAATTCTGAAATTAAAAATAAACTTCTTAAGTGAAACATGGGCACTGCAGAAAATTAAGACAATAATTAGGATAATATTCATTTATTATATTGACATGTTGAATTTCATGAACACTGCATTTACAAAGTCCCAGTGGACTAATATATTTCTACTATTGATTTAATTTACTACAATACAACATTATTTTAATCTATTAACATATTGATCTTAAAATTTCCTTATAAAATTAACACAGATTTTGGCCATTTGTAGTTATGAATTAAATGATTCAACTTAAAAATTTAATTATTTGAAAGACAAATTAATTAATACATTATCCTATATATTTTTGTTTTTATTTTAATTTAGTTACTTGTTAAACATTATGTGGAGATGGAGCTACTGGAATAATTGACAATACATGATTTCACTAGGCATTAAGCCAATGTGAACTATGGTGTTAAAAACCATAATTAAAAAAAATTTAATAAAACAAAAAAAAGATAGAAGACATGCATTTAATTTAAAAGGAACTTAAAGAGAAAAAGAAAAAGAAAATTTACTCATCATGAACAATCGAAGGGGGCCCCCACCATTTCATAGTGCAACAGTTTGCACTCCTCCAAGAAATTGTCGTTACTTCACGATGCCAGCTACCAGAATGAATAATCTCCCCGCCAAAAACTTCAGACCTCACATCTCACTCCAAACTCCAGTTGACACCTCCGCTTCAAAAAACATAGTGCGTAGGAAAAATACTGTAATATGAAAACATGCCTATACCATTGATGTAAGGCACATGGATGCAAGTCCAATTATAAGCAGATTTTTAGTTGGAACATGAATGCTTGCCTTCTTGAAAGATATTTATTTGTTGAATTTTAAAAATTTCGTAGATATTCCTACGCAGGGCTATGATGTCACACTTTCTCGAACCTTCTCCTGTCACGTGACGACGCTATCTTTTTGGCGGGGAAACGATACAGTTGTCGTTGTTGCCAACTTCAATAAAAATAGAAAAGGATGAAAAATGGAAGGAAGTTACACAAAAATAGAAAGGTAAAAAAAAACATGTTAATAAAGAAAATTATCTTATTTAATTCTCCAGTAGCTTCCAAAAATTTATTAAAACACCAGTAGCTCCAATTATTGTTTACACTCAAAAACTTATTATTTGAACTTCAGTGACTGTAAATATTATTTAAACACATTTTCAAAAATTAAACATTCTAAAATTATCGTACACAATAAATTTAATTGAAATTAATAATTTTCAAAATTAACAGTTGACAAAAGAAAGGCGCGCTACTTCCATCTGACAAATGTCAATAATTCAACCATCATTCCAACCAACCCATTGTTACAATACAAAAAAAAAAAAAAAACAAGCTATTTTCTATTAAATGAATTTCAGATTTGGTGGACAGTATGCAATTTTTACCATTAATTAAAACAAAAATTCTGTGCCAAGAAACTTAATAATGCTAGAATTTATAATATTTACCAATTTACTCACTATTGAAGTTAAACCTAAAAATGTAAACAAACAGATCGCTACTTTAGTAAACAAAACTAAGATCGCGATTTGAAAACAAATTAGCCCCAAAATTAAGATTAATGTTTTAAATATTGTTTAGATTAAGTTAATTTAAAATTTAGATATTCGCGACACAACAGAAATATATAGTCATAGTTACCAAGAAAGCATTGCTTTGCTTACATTATTATTATTATTATTATTTTAATGGTTTAAAGATTAATAGAATGGTATTTACTTTGACATATTATTTTCAAAATTTTAATTAAATCTTAGCAAAATACAGAAAATAATACTGTAGTTATACATGTAAATATAATGATATAGTAAAAAATTATACAGTAAAAAGTATATAAAAAATAAGGATAATTAATAATAATAATAATACATTCGTCAAAATAATAATAATAATGTCCAACAAATTACAGATTACTATTATAAATATTAATTATGTTTTTAATTAGGTATTTTTAAATAATACTTTGAAGATTAGGAATATTTCATTTAATGAGATATTTAATGAATTTCTTATGTCATATTGTTTTTGTTATTTTAATATAATTTTATAATAAATATGATAGTCAGATTTAAAATATATATATAACATGATTTTTTTAATCAAATGAAACTATATAAAATAACGAATAATTCCATTATTACAATTTATTTTTTTCCCTTAGTTTTTAATTTTTCTAAACGCTCATTTTTAAAATTATTGTTATTTTAATTCCCGAATTTTATTATTGCATGTATTTTAAAACTTATGAAATATTAATAAAATTTATTATTTTAGACCATGTATAAAACTATGATAACTTTATTGCCAATTTATAAACATTTTAACTTTATATATTTCAGTTGTTTAAATCATAGAATAAATACTAATACTTGTTTTTAAGTCAGATAGGTAAAATTGATGTTCATTTTTTTTAAAGTCAAATGTGTCAATCCAATTTTTTTTTATTATTATTATTTCAATAATTAAAGAGAGTTTTAAACAATTTTGAATAATGCATAATATTAAAATTTTTGATATTTAATTTTTGTCTTTTAATTTAACATTTTTTGGTACCATACATATTTCAAAATTTATCAAATCTAAAAATTTAAGATCATAGCTTATGTAAAATGCATATTGTTTTCAGATAATGAAATATTAACTTTTATTAGTTGCCTTATACTGACAAAATTATCTTGAATTTCCCTAGAAATCTCCATATATAATATTGACTTTGTTGCCAATTTGTATATGGAACATGTTTATGAATCTTTATAGATTTCACGTATGTGTTTTATCAGATGTATTTAATAATGGTTTGAAAATTAAGGGAATATTTCATCTGGCATACTATTTTTGTTTTTGTTTTTTTTTTTTAGTTTTAGGATAAATAATAACGATATAAGTAAATAAAACATGGTATTTTTTCAATTAAATTAAACTTCATTAAATAATGAATAATTTTAGCATTGCTGTTTACTTTATTACTTTTTAATTTCACTAAATGCTTAATTCTTAAATTGTTGGTATTTTAATTCTTATGTTTCAGTTCTGGACATATTTTAACATTTATCGAATATGAATGATAAATAATAATCATAATTTTTTACGATATTTAATGTATTTTGAAGCTTGATTTGATTGTTAAAAGAAAAATATAATGCCCAACAAATTACATATTATTAAACATTATTATTATCTATAGAATTAAGAGTAATAAACATAGCAATATTACTTTATGCTTTTTTATATTTAAAGCTACCTTATATTCAACATTATCAAAATAATTTATAAACTTTGTAAACAATACATCAAAAGCAGATAAAACATATAAATAAGTAAATGCATAAAAGATTTATCAAGATAAAAAGTACTTACCTCATTATAAATTGATTTTAACATTATCTATAAAAAATGTTAAACAGCACATGAGAACAAAAAAAAAAAAAAAAAAAAAAAAAAAAAAAAAAAAGTTGGAAATACAAATTAGTTTCACTAAAAGATGATTTTTGAAAGTGATTTTTTATGAGATACATCTGAGTTATATTTATTATTAATAATTAATTGACATTTATTATTAATAATTAATTGCATGATAATTACTTTTTTAATATAAAATTAATGAATTAATGTTTTATTAATTTTCTTTTTTTAAAATTAATCTGATTTACCTAGTGTAAATAAAAATCTCTAGCCAAATATTTAATTTTTTAATTACTAATGTGTATTTCGTAAAATTGGAATATAACTGATTAGGAAAATCTTTAAATAAATTGTCATATATGTATTTAAAAATGAACCTTTGTTTACAAAGTAGGAAGGACATGAAAAAGTAAGTGTTTAATTTAATTCTATTTAAAAAGACTATGCAGTGGAAAAATTTACAAGTTAAATAACAGTTAACAATTTGTCAACGCTCAAAGAAAAGGGCAGAGTTCCACCGAGGGAAAAGAACGTAGGTCGTCTAAGAGTGACGTCACAAAATCGCTCAAAGGCTTTATGTCAAGTGGGTGTTGACCTAACCCGTATTAACGCTTGGAAAACCAAGGTTCGCAGAAAACCACAAAAACTCCGAACGATTAGGCCGACGGGCGCGATTGGGATCGAACCCAGCACCTCCCGTCTACCAGCTTCGAGAGCAGAATCTCCCGGCCACTGGTGGGGCTATGAATGAAAAAACTGCTAAAGTTCGGAAAGGCAACTAAACCGCCTGCTTTCAGTTTTATTCCTTGACCCGCTGAGTTATTTTTATTGGAATTATAAATTCGCACTTCGAGGACTTAAAATGCTTGTTTTGGGGTAAGAAAATTGTTTGAGGATAGACTTAAGACCTGCCTGCAATAAAATGACCGTTTTAGTGAAAATTTTCGATTTTTTTTAATTATTGTTTTATTTGCAATTAAAAATCTGTTTTAATTTTATTCTTACGTTTACTATACAAGGAGTTATGGTCAATTTAATAAACAGGAAATAATGAGTCTAATACCGGATGTGAGCAGGAAGGCCAGGAGGAAGGTAAACAGTGTTTCTATGCATTATTTTCTTATGTTTTTTAAATAAAAACACCAATAACTCTAAATTGACGCTTCTAGATTAATTTTATAGGTAAGAATATTAATATAGATAAGAAATCTTTAAATGCGATTCTTGGAAAATAATTTTTTCCGTTATATTCATGTACGATAAACTTCATTACATAAAATGGTTTAAACATATTTCAGTGAAATTTTGTCAGAATGCTTTCCATATGCTCACTATGTTCTGAACTGGAATCTAAGAACTATGTGATAATGTAATTATCTTATAAGTACTCGAGTATAAAAAAAGTGGTAATTTTTAATTAAAAATATGCGTTTTTGTGACATATTTTGAAATATTTCACTTATTTTTGATTTTTGAAGATATTATAAAACTCCTAGTTCAGTGCACAGGTAAGTGTAATAATAGTATGTAGTACAAAAGAAATATAAATATATTTAGTTGAATTGAGTGTACACTGTCTGGCGTAAGCATGAAATTTTGCTAAAAAAATTGCAAAAAACCCCAATGTTTTTTTAAAATGTCATGAAGATATCGCCAGGATTTTATGTTTTTTCATCATTCTCTATTGAAATTGAACTAAAAATATGTGTATTTATTTAATATTGTAATTTTTTTAAAGTGCTCTGAACGCAGGAAGATACATTGAAAAAGTCACAAATTTGTTAAAATAACGTTTTGTAATTATTACCTACGTGATAACTATTTTCAACAATTCAATATCTTTTTAGAACTTATTTTTAAGCACAAAGACAGTTATTCTAACTATAATCATAAGAATCCAAGATTTAAAAAATTCAAAAGTTAAAAAGCGAGTTGGTGAAAAACGATAGGGTAACTCGGGAGAGTCGCCGCATACAGGATAGATGCCGCACCCCTTGTGTTTCTTGTAATTATCGATAGTTGGTCATCAAACGCACAGTATAGGTGCGCAATGAGATTATTTTAACCTGTATATGGCGTGAGTCCCATTTCGATGTTTACTTGTAGAAGTACAGTCCTTAATTTGACGTAAGTGCATGATTTCACTGTCCAAACTTTTAAACACGTTATGTTTAAAAACTTTTCATACACTAATTACTAAATTCATGCATGATTTCGAAGTCAAAACTAAGTGTAGCGTTTATATAGAGAACTGTGCGTATGATTACGCCATTCCCCTTAGCGATGACAGGTAACTGTGATGGCCGACGTCTGCATCATGCAAAATGAGATACATGCCGCACTGCTATTCCGGTATACATGCCGCAGTTTCTTTTGTACGGGATGATTAAGTGTTATTAACTTTTCATTTTCTTTTTGCACAGACTAACCATGTTATGCATGTTATCAAGTTTACTAAAACCAAAGGAGAAAAAGGGGAAAATAAAAAGTAAAAAGGTCAAGTAAGATGGAAGTCAAGATGATAATAATGAAAAATTGAATTACACGTAACGTAGACGTTCTTTGCAAGGAATGTTTTGAAAACTACTCCAAAATAGAGGACGTGTAATTGGCTTCGTTGCATCATGTGTTTAAATGTAGTTACATAGAGACTGTACTTTTTCGACACTTTTTCTGTAGATTGTAGCCGATAAAACAGCTCCCTTAACCCATTCAGGGCCGTAGGTGCATATAAGCACCTTCATAAAAAGCTTACAAAATTTGTTTCTGGCACCAGTAAAAAAGAAAAGTAATATTTGCTTTGCTTAATTAGAGCATTTTCATGATTATTTAAGTAAAGGTATCTTTAAAAAAAAAATGGTACCAACCGAATAAAATTTGTGCAAAAGCCACCGGTTCCGAAAGGGTTAAGAAATAAATTATGTAAACACAATTTTACTTTTTTTCCCCTTTCTAATACGAAATGTTGTTACGTTGTTGCTGAAATGACAAAATTTAATGTAAAAAAAATAAGTCGATAATTTTAATAGTGAACGTAGGCAACAATTATTAATTTGACTCTACTAATACGTTTCATTGTACTCATTTAGTGTCATTTTGTTATTACATCGTTAATTATAGCCCAGATATAATTTTTTTTTATTTATAATTTCATTCTGTTCTTATTACAAGCGCGGTATAACTACCGCACAGGTGCGGCGTCTCAGCCTGAATGTACGGGTAACGCGCCGCAGTGTAATGTTTTAGAAAAAAATTGTCAAAAAATATTAATAACTTGTTTTGAAATTTTTTGTCGCAGTACACGCGTTGTACGTTTAACATTAAATAGCACAGCATGATTTTTTTTTTATTTTATGTCCACCATGGGACTTTGTACGCAAGTTCAAAAAAATGTACGGCATAAATCCCGGAATTACCCTACATTTATTTCACTGTGAAAAATAGTAGCTTATTTATGTAAATAAATTTTAAAATAAGCTTAATTTATGGTCTATAAAAGTACCAATTGACATTTTTTAGTTTGTTATTATTATTTATTTATTTATTTATTTTAGCTTTACTTTTCATTAAATATATACATGCAAAGATTCGCACTTAAAATTGGAATTACATAATTAAACTGCATTATATAAAAATATTAAACAAGAAAAAAATTGATTTCCGAAAGAAATTACTACGTAGACACTTATTTTAATTGAAAATCAAGAACCCTAGACTTTAAAAATCATATTAAAAGTATAAAAGGATACTTTTAATAAACCATCAAATATTTGAAGTATTTGAATGCGGAGACAAAATGAAAATAATATACTTGTTCACTTATTTTAATTTATTTCTCTGTTATAAATTATTGATATTCATTGAAATAACTGTAAATAATTTTAAATAACAACAAAAAATTTCTGGTCTATAAGCATATAAATATGCGTTTTTTTTTTTTTTTACATTTCATCATATATTTAAACATGTACAATTTCATAATTAAAAAAGAACTTATATGCTACAAAACATACATTTAATTCTTATTTTTTCGTAAATTTCAATTATTATACATATCCTCTCAATTGCGGTTCGAAAATGATTGATAAAAATTTTCGTTCCGACAAACAAGACCGAGCCCGATTTGATCCTGGGCCGAAAAAACTGAAATCCAGCGTCCTACCGATCGTGCTACACACTATCAGTATTACCTCAAATTATTACTATTTGATTTGAATTTGGAGAAAACCCTTAAAATTGGCTCATTTTAATGAAATCAATAACTATGAAACTAATTAGTGCAAAGTCATGAAACTTATACTTAGTCCAATTCAAAAGAGTAAAAAAAAAACTATACTGTTGGGTTGGTGTCTCACTATTTGATCAGGTTAAGTTATAGGATTCGTTTAATGTGGAGAACAAATTGAAAGAAACAAATTTTAAAAATTTCTTATGATAGCAAACATTAATCTCAATCGATTAGTACAAGAATCATTTTCTTACTACTATTTTTGAGAGAATTAGTAAGGTGTGGTCACTTTAAAATTTTTATTTTCCAAGGCTGAATTTGTACCATTTAATATAAAGTTAAAGTTGCATAAAAAAACTTACATAATAAAAGAAAATCGGAATCAGCATATGAAAAATTTGAGAATTTTCCTAGAATGTAAACAGTTTTCAAAAATAGCCGCATATAAATAAAGTCGAACCAGTGGAAGTGACAAAACTTAAAACGTATAATACATGATTTAATAAATCTCTATATATAAGCAGTTCTCGGTTCATATCTCCCTTATAAAAACATTGCAATCATTTCTTTGGTGTTTCTATAAATTAAAAAACGATACAAAAAATAAAACAAAAATAATTACACGTGTACTTTGTTTTTATCGCTTTATTTCAGCATCCGAAATTGACGTCATTTGGACAAGAAAATGCGAATTTTCATATTTAAAATTAAAAACGTTTACTATAAGTATGTTAAAATGACGCAGTACCTTCATTTAAATATATCTGAAGTTAAAACATCTGCTATAAGACAGACATTTTGATTTCAAGAAAACAATTCTAAAAAAGATAATAAAAAAATATTTTGCTAGACATGACGTCACTTTCTATAAAAGGATCTCAATGTGATGATTCTAAGTAATTGATTCTAACTAAATGGCTGCTATGTTTTATTTCCTATTCCGTTTCCAATCCTTACAACTATACGTTATAGCTAAGTGTTTTAAAACTTTAGAAGCAGCGGGATATTTGCTACGACTTATTTTAAATAGGAAATGAAGCATAGCAACCATTTTTTTAGAGTCGTTTCTTTCTCTTTTCAAACAAAACTTTATGACTGACGTCAAGAACGAAATCTTCTAGAATCTGATGTCATTTTCTTGTCATCATTGAAGGTTAGTTTTTATCAATGAAAATGAAAGTTTCCATTTAAAAATAATGCCATGCTAAACAGAATTTCACTAAAATGCCACGCCATATGGTTGAAATTTTTGTATTTTTCCCGTATTGTCAGAGAAATTGTATATCTTTTAGTTACATTCTCCCCCCCCCCCCCCCCCCTAAAAAAAAAAAAAAAAAAAAATTAAATTTCCATTCTCATTTCATAAAGCTGGGGGATTTTAGTATTATTTCGTTAAAGTAACGTCATTTTTACACTCTTTTATTTAACTGAAGTACATAGATGTAAAGTTACAATTTTGTAATTGATTTTTCACTTACTTGATACGCTAAAATTATAAAAATCATGAGCACAGGTATGTTTCCGATGACAATACAAAATAGTAATATTTTTAGAATTTAATTATAAATTTATAAATTGATTTTGAGACAATTTTCTTTAGCCGAGCGCAGGTGATAAATCACCAAATTTTCTTTATAGCTACCACTCTATACGAGTTACAATAACAATGGCATATGTGCCAAACCACTCTTGCTAAAATACTCCAATTGCCTGTCAACCGCTATTATTATTATTTTAAGTAAAAAAAGCATATATAAAAAATATACTGTACGTTTTTTTAAAAACTTTTTAAAGAAGAAAATTTTCTCAATTATTTGTTCAGTAAAAATACATTATGATTGTACGTTGAGCAAATTATTTTTAAAGAGTCAACAGATAATTTAAATAATTTTTTCACCACATCTTATAAAAGATCAGAACAATATATATAAACACATATATATTAGAGTAACTCTAGGATAGATGGCCATAGTTTTTAAAGATTGAAACAAAAAATTTTAGAATGCAAATACAAGAAATATTTATGCATGTTTGAAATTCTTATACATATCCTCATCATATTTTGGACAAAAAATAATTAAATATCGAGAACAAAAAGTGGCAAGCAAAATTGAAATTAAAATGACAGATGGCCATCTCTCCAAGCCGAGGAGAAATGGCCATCCAATACAAGAAAGAAGAAAGTGGGTTGGGTTGATTTTTGACGGCCAATTATCTACTCAAGGAATATAGGCCCGGGGCGGAGGGTCCATTGTGGGGGTCTTTCTAAGGTAATATAACCCGTATTTACGCATGGAAATCCATAGTTCGAGGAAAACCACGAAAATTCAGAACGATTAGGCCGCCCGGTAAGATTGGGTTCGAACCCAGCACCTCCAGTCTACCAGCTTCGAGCAGAATATCTCGGCCACTGGTGGGGCGAAAGAAAAAAATGAAGTTACAATAGCAAAAAATAACACATTTCATGTAGTTAATCATGAAAAACACATAGAAATTTTAAAGATGCAATTATATTACGGAAAATCAGTGAATAAAATTTGAATAAACAAATTTTGATGTATAATTTCAATCCTTCACTTTTTATAAAATTTTACCACATTATCAGCAAAGACCTTGATAGTTTGTACACGATTCATGGAACCACTTCTGGCACATTGTGCATTGTATCCAGTCATCCTTTTTGGTTGTGGTATTATATTCTTCTCCACAACCAACACAGTGATCCTCGTCCAATTTTATTCCCTCGGACTCTGTAGAATCTAATAATTTCAAATGTATTTCATCTTCTTCGCTGCTGGAAATGTCGCTTTTTTGTTTTACTCTCGCATTTATTTTAGACATTTTCACGGTTTTAAGTTTATTTATCAACTTTATCTGTTTCTGGGATGAACGTTTCCGAAGTTTTTCAATATTTTATGAAACAAAAATACATCGTTAGATTCTATTATATTATTGTTATTGAAATATTTATATTAGTTAAATTGAAATAATTATGACAATTAATATAATTATAAAAATAAAAATTATATAATTAGTTAAAAACCTCACTCTGTATAATTTTGAAATATTGATTATAGGTGGCCATCTCTCCTCAAATTGATGGACAGATTGCCACCCAATTTAAAGGGACACTCCGCCATTTTACGTCTTTGTTTTATACTTAAAAGCAGAGATTGGATTATATACGTGCCTTAAAAGTCCTTATAGTAAAAAGAAATGTAACATACGTACTGCAAAACGTTCAGATACCTAACTCAACAAAAATATCCAACCGCTTAATTAAATAACCATTAAAATTACACTTACTTCTTATAATGGAAAAACACAGCTGCACGTCGCATTGAATGAACACGTTGAACTATTTCTTACGAACAAATTTTATGCGGCAATCTATGATATATTTTTTGAAATATGTAGGCTGGCCATCTCTCCTCAACGGCCATCTATCCTAGAATTAAATACATTTCTTAGATACGCTTTGTACCACGCGTTAGTCAAAGATGTTATTTTTACATTATCAGGATCCACACCAAATTAATGTATTTTACAGGAAATGTTTTGCAACAACATGAAATTAAGCGTTATTTTTTTTTAAAGATAAACTTTGAATGCTTCTAAAATAATTATTTTTTTTAAAACTTTTAAAACTTTTCTATTTATTCCTGAATGTATGTTTAACGATTTATGGGCACGAATGCACAGTGTTTCATCATTGTGATCGTCGTATTCTTAGGATATTGCATTTTTTTTATTTTACCGGAACAGTTAACACGGGCAAAGCTGGTGGTTCTGGTAGTATAATATAATCAGCTGAATAGTTTATTTTAATTACAGTAGTATATAATTACACATTTTCTGAACAATTTAACACAATTTTATATTCAAAATCTCTTGAATTTAAAATTATATTAACATGTTATTTTTGAGGATTTGAGAACCGATACAGTTAACAGGGCTCCCAAATGGTCCGCCAACTGAACACCAATAAGTTTTAACAGAAATTTTTATGGTAGGTTTACGCTAGAATCAACTTTCAAAGGTGATTCCGTGGCTGTTGTAAGAAAAATCTAAAAAGAAATTTTTTCTAAAAAAATATTGGCATTGAGTTGGCGGACTATTTGGGAGCCCTGAGTTAATGATATGACTTACTATTCAATAATAAATGGCATTGAGCGTGGACATCTTTATCCCTCGCATCTGAAAGAGAATTATTATTCCTATTAAATACAGCTGAATTAGTGCGATTGGAGATTTTCCGGTGTACTTAACAAAATCCGAAAAAGAAGAGGAAATAAAAATGCGACAAAATGATTCTTCTGATAAAACATCCATATATGTTTATTTTATATGCATTCAGCATGCCTAATTTATATATATATATATTTAAAAGATTGCTAAAAAAAAAACCCATTTAGCTACTATGTTTATTTATGTGTGTTGGGGGGTAATGTATTTGTTAATGTCATTTCATTCAGAATATCACAGTTTTTGTTGTTGGTCGGTAATGTTTATTTAATGGTTATATATTAGCATTCAAATTATTATGCTGCATTTGCGCATGTAATTATGAATGTAAGCTATTTATGAAGTTTTTAATTATAATATCTTTTCATTTTGAATGTCAACTATTCATTTTGAATTATTTTTCCCAATTAATTTTGGTTTCATATATATTTTTTAAATATATAAACATGGTAGCTAAATGTTTTTTTTAGCAATCTTTTAAATATTATACGCTTAGATCTCTGCTGCAATAGCGCATAATCTTTGAGTATTATCAATATGATTTCTACTCTGTAGTTATCCGATACCTCTCTTAGGAAATTCCATTAAATTATGCATTCTTATCATCGCAAAGATTCAACAATTGATTTTTACCAATACAGTTATGTAAGTTAATTTTGGTATCCATGTTATGTGTGTTGGGGGTTAATGTATTTTGTCGGAGTTTCCTCTTAGTCCGCACAACTTTGAAGAAATTCCGTGCTATTTATATGCTGCCACCACCGATATGATTACGTGATATCGGTCACGCACTGAGAGGATTGTTTAAATGAAAACCAACGCTTTCAATTAACTAAATTAACAGTTTATTTACACACTATTTACACAATACAAAACACTATTTACACTTAAAACTCGGATGTAGGTGATCCGGTTCAACATTAAAATAAATACAGTAAATGCTGGCTGTGTACTGTTAAAACTACGTTATCTCACTCTATACACATTAAATAAGCTTTACCGGAGATCAATATCAATCTCCCAACACATGGGCTCTAAGCCTAAGCTCTCCGAGCCTCACTCAACCTTAAGCTCTCTCTCAGAGCTATCCAAGGAACTCACCTTGCACTTCGCGCTGTAGGCTCCAACTCAACCCTACGCTCTTATCTAAGAGCTATACGTAGGAACTACTGTCCACCCTGCGCTCTCGGCTCCAACTGACTGTCTCAGCCGAAGAGCCTGCCCCTCTAGCAACCTTCTGCCTGTACTCAACATAACCCCCTCGGGGTTTTCTACCTGGCTCGCATTCCAAGTGCGTTTCTTCGTTCGTGGAATGCCATTGTCTCCCCATCTTCCACAGACATCTCAAAAGGTTGGGCATACCCCTTTCCAACTATCTTTTTCCCCTTCATTCCATCTATACATTTTCACCGGCTTAGATCCAGTTTTAGACAATGAAAGAATGTTATTTTGAAATTCCAGTACACAGACCATACAATATATAATATATTAAAACAAAAATAATATAGAACCCGAGTTCTAATAGCAGATGTTTCTCAGAACTTGACATATTTGTTAATGTCATTTCATTCAGAATATCACAGTTTTTGTTGGTGTTAATTTGAAATCACAATTATATATATATAAAATCAACAGAAATACAGCCGATAATATAAAATTAAATATTTATAAATAATGATGAACTCCTACTTAATTTACATTGCTGTATTTTCTGCTTTACACAATCAATTTATGATTTTTTAAAAATTAATTCAGTAAATTATAGTAATTATTAAAATGTAATAGGGAAAAAAAGAGCGTTAAAGATTAAACAATATAACGTACGCATAAACAAACAAGAAAATTTATTTTACATTCATTAATTCGTGTACATTCAGAAAATTATTTTTATTATTATCGGAATTATCTAGGAAAAATAAAGCATTTAACTTCTCTAATAAATGGCTGTCCAACCCAGAGCTCTTGGATGCCATGGCGCCCTTTGAAGGATTTCTTGGCGCCTTTTGAATGTTTCCTGTTACTAGCTTTCTCAAATATAATAGCAATTTTTTTTTTTTAAATAAGCTTAAACATTTTAAATCATTAGCGTTTGAATGCTTTTTACATTGTAGGCAGTATCAAGGTTTTTGGCTCTTTACCTTACCAAAGTTTTCAGATGAACACCTTTCAGGGAAATATAATTCTAAATTTATAAATATATTAATTTATATTTGATCTTCACTCTATTTTTATATGGGTATGACTATCCCTATGAGATGTATGTGCTTATCTTCGATGATCTGATGTTACAAACTTTTTTTAAAGCTAAAAATCCCCCCCCCCCAAAAAAAAAAATTTAATTGTTAAACCATATTAACATTTGCAGACTTTTCTATTGTAGGCAGCTTTAAGGTTTTGGCCCCTTACCCTACAAAAGTTTTGAGATAAGCTCCTCTCAAAGAAATGTAATTCTAATTTTACTATGTTTTATATTTTCACTGCAGTTTATTTTTACATGGGCATAGTTATTACTGTGGGATGTATGTGCGTAGCAAAAGGCAAGTATGTGTTGCCAATACTACTGAAGTGCGATAACATTGTATGCTTCTATTCGCGCCCTTCATTGTTTGCCAACAGCTGAGGTGCGCCCCTGATCAGTGAAAGGTTGGAAAGGCCTGCTCTAATATATGCAATTGACTTAAACATGCATTCGCCTAAGCCATTAAATTAGTAAAATAGCATACTCTTGCTTTGCTACACGGTATTTGCTAAATAATCAAATTTATAGTATGTTGAAGCGAAAATGACTCATAAAGCAAAACCTGCTAAGAGAGAACCACATAAGACATTTGAAAATTCCGTTTTAGAGAGCTTTCTGTCTTTATAGGTTTTACTGTATATGCATTTGTCAATGCAGGTACCATTAAATCATAAAAAATATTTTTGTTTAATTTGTTCAAAATAATTATAATAACAACAAAAAAAAATAATAACATTGGAAGTATAGACAGGCTGATGCATTTAGATTCCCTCTTTGAACGTTCAATGCATGATTTTTCTGTAGTATCTGTTGAAGGATGACCTCTTACATTAATATTGAATTATTCGGTTGAATAAAGCGCTTCTATTTTAATGTGTAATCATATCACTATATATATATATTATTTCTGGCAACGAATAGTTAGACAGGAAGGATTGCTATATTATATTGCTATACATCAGGTCTGTGCGCTGGATTTTTGAAAGGGAGTCGTTAAGTGTAAAGCATTTTCTTAAGTTTAACCCATTAACCGCCAAAACTACGAAATAGGAATTTTCAAATTTCTTGTTGAAAGTCGTTTGTTACCACATATCCAGGAAGATAATTTTCGCTTTATTAACCCTCTAATGCATGATTTTTTTATTTTTCCTTTAAAAAAATATATCTGATTCCTTAATGGGCATACATTAAAGGAAAAACACTAAAAAGATTATCACTTTTATATTTTTTCGTATTTTGGACTTTTTGAAACGGTTGCCAAATGGCAACATCATGCATTAAGCGTATTCTAAGCATATTCTGTGGCTGAGAGGTTCTGCTCTCGAAGCTGGTAGACGGGAAGTGCTGGGTTCGAACCCAATCGCGCCCGTCGGCCTAATCGTTCGGAGTTTTCGTGGTTTTCTTCGAGCCATGGATTTCCATGCGTAAATACGGGTTAGTTTCCCTTAGAAAGACCCCCACGAAGGCCACCCCCCCCCTGGGCCTATATCCCTCGTGCAGATAATTGGCCGTCAAAAATCAACCAACCATCTAAGCATATTCTACGATATTTCTCAGGTCTTTTTTCTATTAGTTGTCGGGTGGCATTTTGCAGCACTGGGTTCTGTTTTTTCTTATTATTCTAAGGCACGAAATGACTTTTGATTTTTAACGTATCATTATGTTCACTGCTGTTTCATAGTTATCAAAATAAAGTTCATGATTTACAGGTTCAACAACTGGATGAGTTAGTCTAGCATTGACTCAAACGCTAACCTCCAAGTCATGTCCACCTGGCAGACTGGTAGTATTTTTTTCTCAATAAATATCAAATTTGTACGCAAATCTTGATACTCCTGCGAAAAAATAACAATTTAAAACAACAGTTATGCGAGTTTGTTTTTTTTTTTGGGGGGGGGGGAGATATTGCTTGGTGACGAGCCTTTGGCGCACATATTTGCTCATAAACACAGAGAGATTTTTTGATGGGAATGGATAAGAATTTCCGTTCAGGGTACCAAATGTTGATCTCAACTTGAATAACTTATCTTTCCCATTAGACAATGTATTATCGTTCTGATGGGGAAAATGTCGTATACCGTCCAGTTTCAAATGTATTCAAGATCATAGTGCAACTACCTGGTGATACACCAATGACAGGGCTCCCAAACAATCTTATGATTTAAAAGTTTGCCACGCTACTCAAGATACAAATCCTTAGATACTTTTTTATATCTTTCGAGCATATATTGAGTGGCTTTTGAACATGTTTTAAAACACAATACAGGCTTGTTTGTTGAGAGATATGCTCGAAATGTTCTGGGTGGAAAAATACAAAAATTATTTATATGGTGTTTTTAATGATAAATCAAATTCAAGCAGAGAAACATCTCCAATAATCTTTATACAAGAAGGATCTGGCTGAAGAGTTTGAAGCTTTCAATTTTTTCTTTTTACGTTTACCTGGCTGCTTTTGTTTTGATGTAGATGGAATTCTCACTATCCCAACGTTTGCGTCAAAATTCTAGTCAATTTCATTAGATAGTTTATCTGCTTGTAAATCACAGTCAGTCTCATCTTAAGTGTCTGAACCGTTTTTGAAAAGAAGCGTTTGGATTAAAAAGTGGATCGTCATCCCTGTCATTGTAAGAAATGTTACTTTCACTAGACAATCCAATCCAAATTTCTTCTATTAATATTTTTTTTTAGTACCTTTGCTTTAAAATATATGTTGAATATGATGAGGCTCTATCATAACAAATTTTTTGATGAAAAAATAGACAAAAAGCAGGATGAAACAATCAACAAATTCACTGAAGGGAATGCTAAAAATTTAAATAAAAGCGGAACTCAATTCATGGTGTTGCCAAATCGCAACAAACGTATATTTGCATGCATACAATAGTTGTTGCAAAAAACCTTACTGAAAATTACTTAAAATCTCTTTTAAAAACATATTCTTTCGAAAAATATTTTTTTCAAATGAAATTTTGCATTTTAAATATTTTTTATTTGTGTTAGAAATCCATTTATGGCTAGGAAAAAGGAAGGCTTCAAAAGTTTCTTTTTATTTGTAACTTATAAACAACTCTTATCACCTATGGTATTTTTAATGTAATAAACCTAAGTATAGGGTCAAAATGAATAGATAAAGCATAAAGTTATCAAGAGGCAACGGTAAAGAAACGATAAGAGAGAAAATTTAATTTGTTGCCAATTGGCAACAACATGAACTAGAGGGTTAAAGTATCGCAATTTCTGCCAATAAAAAAGGCAATTTTTTTTACTTCTAAAATAGTGGTGGCAAAGTAATTAATTTAAGCATGAGCAATTATTTTGACCGTTGCGTGAACGCAACAACAACGGGTAATGGGTTAAATTATTATAAATATTATTATCTATAATTACACACTAAATTTACTCTAATTATGCATAAACTTATTAAGCATTAAATTGTATGTTGATTTACATTTATTACATATTAAATACTGCTACCTGCATATCATCAATGTACAGGGTGTATCAGAATTGATCGTTAAAATTTGGTCAGGAGGTAGAAAATAAGAAAATAAAACAATCTCACGTATGAAAATATGGGCGCAAACGGACTATTGACGTGGTAGGGGGCTCTGTGCATCAAAAACTTCTGATCACATGCAAAGTTCTCGGTCAAGTCCAGCCGGTCGTCCTTCGATAAGGTGACTTTGCGAAGGACGACTCATTATACGTTAAATCGATATGCAGATATGAATTTAACTTACTGTGCGGCAGAGGAAAGCGGTCGGAGCCTGCAAATGTACGCCGCGAGCAACCTCAATCGGTGTAAACCTCAGCATCAAATCTTTGCAGGCGTTCATCAACAACTGAAAAGGAATTAAAACGTTCCTCATTCAGTGTCCGCCACACTTTTGAGTGCGAAACACCACACCGACAAGCAATATCTCGTGTGCTGAAACTTGGTTGTTCTTCGACAGACTGTAAGATAGCTTCCTCTATTAGAACTGTCGATCGCGTACCTCCTCTTTCATGACAGGTACAGGTAACCGATCAAGTTTCGTACAGTTTTTGATGAACGCGTGCAAACATTTGATGCTGAGGTTTGCGCCGATTGGAGTAGGGTTCTGCATACATTTGCGCACCACTCCGACGGCTTTCTGTTCGAATCCGCAGATATTTAAATCAATTTTTTGGACATAAATGCTCCATTATCTTATTTGTTTGTGAAGTACGTCTAGTGATATATGCAACACTTTTTACATCGCATTTTGTGTTAACCGAATAAACGTGTGAACTATTTTATTCAAGAAAATTCCACCAAAACAAATCTGAAACTGAACAATAGTATCTTCGATTCGCGATAGATGTCAACACCAAAAACTCAGTCCGCTTCACCTTATTGTGGATCAAGGAGCAGGCTGAGCTAGCTAAGTCTCCACCAGATGGAAACACTATGCAGAACTAAGTAATGTACATTGCTGCATATTGAATCTACAAAGAAATTTCGCTGAATCGACAAATGTCTTTGTTTCTGTAATTAAAGGATTTTGTAGACACTTTCAGTTACCCCAAGGATTCTCAGTTGCCGTTCCATCAAGCTAGTTTCTATAGCTGATAAAATCCGATCTCCTTTTGTTTAAAACGAAAGCACTGTTTCGCTTCTTAAATCAGACCTTTAATCTCTGCATAAATCAACTGTAACCAAATTTTCATATGCCTTATATTTAAACTAATTTGTATTTATATATTTTATTTAGTCCAGAAAACCAGAATAAAGGAAACTGCACCGTAGACATTGTCCTGGCTTCAGCAAGGAATTCTGCTCTCTTTATTATCAATTAAATAAAAATAACTTATAGGTTACAGAACAAGGAGAGCATACAAAGTAATCAACGGCACCTACGTTTAAAGAATATCACAGGTAGGATTTTTTGTTTATTCTAATATATTGAATGAATGATAATTTACTAACTGGGAAAATAATTTTTTCTGCCAACTGCCCTATGCTTTCTCACGTATTATCACCCCCTCAATTTTCTTATAGATTATGAGATTGAATTTGAAATTGAGGGAGACTTGAGATATAAAATTATTTATAACCCAGTAATATTTATTCTCATAAATGAAAATAATGAATAATGCACATATTGAAATGAAAAAGTGAAATATATATATTTATGACAATTATGAAAACGATGTGCATATATGTGGATGTGGCTTGCGCTTTTCAAAACATCCTGACCACATCCTGACCGCAGTAAGAGGGTGCAGCTAATTCCCATGAGAACTAACAGAGCTTGCAATTTCTAAAAGACAATAAACTTGATGAGTTAGTGATTTTGAATCTCCAGCCTGAGAGCGAAGGCTCGATTTAACTTCAGAGTTGTTTTGCAGACTGACTTGGAAAGACGTCCATAGTCAGACTCCGAGAGCGCGCCGAAGTATTGAAGGCCGGTAGATTGCCGCAAAAAGCCCCTCTTATCCCTTTAAAACCTGTATATAGTTTGTATGTCCTGTAATTATAATTCATGCCTTACTCCAGACATTAAAATCGTGTTATTTCTACACCATCGAGTCATCAATTAGTAGTATTTATCACCAAAGGTCACCCACAGTCAATTCCACATGGGGTGCTCAGCCGAGTCAAATCCAACCATTTTTCCAGCCCTAGACATCACTTAAATCCTGCTATGAAGTCCTGCTTGTGAAATATTTAAGTTCTATAGAAGATTCTATCCGAAGTTTCCGATAAAGAAGAGAGAAAAAGAAGAGACGTCACGAGTAACACTGACCCACTTTTCTGTTATCGAGCCAGCTGTGTTTCTGTGAGTGCGAAAGGAAACGGTGATTTTTTTCTCTCCGCATTGGATATAGTTGATTCATTCGGCGTTTTCTTTTAAAGGATACCACAATAGAAGTAAACCTTTAAGTATTTTTTCATTAAGCATGTTTTTACAAGAGATACGTCCTGTCTTGGCCCAAATTAATTCTGCAAGAGCCGAACGAATTAAGCTGTTACATACCCTTATATTCGGTTCTGATGAAAATAAAAATAATCGAAAAATTTAAGAAATTTCAGGGATTCAAATTTAAAATTGGGGATACAGAATTTGACAATAAAATAATTGAAACAGCTAAAAACTTCCTCTTAGCCCAACTAATTTCAATGGCAAATTTATTATGTCTAGACATTGGTGGTAATGAAGCGGACATCTCCCGACTTATTATTGAAGCACTTTCAGATCTAGCAAAATTTCAGTCCTCCATTTCACCACAGTTGGATTCAGACCCTGAAACTCCCGATGACAATGATTTTCGCAATACTTTGCAATCCAATTCATTATCAAATTTTTCTGGTACTACTTTGCAACACACTGCCGTAATTTCTCCCCCATTCTGCACCGCGCCAATCGATTTCCTTTACCGATTTCGAAAATTTAATTACACCTTTTACTGACAAGCCAGTAGAAAATATCTTACAATGGTTAGAAAGATTTGAAAGTTTGGCTGTAACATTTCAACTGAACGAGTTACAAAAATTTCTTTTCGTCGAAAGAGCTCTCAAAAGTACCGCATTATTATTCGTCCGCAGTGAGCCAGAATTAACATCGTACGCGACATTAAACGAAGCTTTAATACAAGAATTCGCGCATATTTCCTCTTTCGCCCAAATACATGAAATGTACTTGTACTTCACGTACTTGTAAGCCCAACGAAAAAATTAGTGAATATTTTCTAGTAATGAAAGAAATAGCCCAACGAGTGAAAATAGACGACGCATCACTCATGCAATATGTAATCACCGGTATTAGAGATACACCTAATAGTAAAGCAATTCTTTTTGGCTGTCACAATCTCACTGAATTTAAAAGTAAACTTCAAATTTATCAGCAAATTTGGGATCAAAGTCCCCACCATCGCCAGTCACAGCCGTGGCCTACACATGTCAGCAGTAAATCCCTACACACCGAAAAGGCGCCGAAAATGATTTATTTTTCTTGCGGGTAAGCCGGACACCTTGCAAAAGATTGTGTACATAAAAACTAAGGAATTAAATGTTTCGCGTGCAACAAATTTGGACACAAAAGTTATGACTGCGCTCAGACCACCCGCCGTAAAATTTCAAACTCAGACACCTCTTTCCCTGCAATTCGAGTAGTAGAATTACATAAACCGCGTCAAAACATGACATAATTAGTGAAAATTGCAGATTTAGCGATAGATGGGTTGATGGATACCGGTTCGCACATCACGTGCGTAAGAAAAGATTTGTACCGCTTACTCGGTTCCCCCACCCTCAACGACGCAAGCTTACAAATAGCACGATTCGGTAACGGCAATGTCACACCAATCGGGTCGTTCAGCACAACCATCTATCTATATAGATGACAATGCGTATACCACCACAGCTTATGTCATAGACTTTTCTCGCATGAATATTCCTCTCATCATCGGAAGAGATATAATTTCCCAGGGAATACTCACATGTGATCAGAACGGCATCTTAATCCAAAAACCACCTCCAGCCGAAATCTCTGTCAATTGTATAACCATTAGTGAAGGTGCAAACAACGTAGACTTAGACCACAGACATGAGAATGTCGTGTTACAGAACATAGTTTCCAGTATCCCAGTACAGAGTGAGGACGTGCCTTCTCGGATCCTACAATCTTCTAATTGCCCTCGTGACTACACACCTGTACATAAGATGTTCGCTACTCACAATTTCTTAGTGCCTGTATTGTTCTTTTTGCTTATCGTGCTATTTACCTCAAGTACATCGCGTAACCGTATTACAGATATAGAAACTGTCGCCCATTTTCTTGAAGCATATTTCCTACTGTGTATAACGGAATATTTTTACATCTCACGAGTGCCAGCTTTTCCCAATACTAGGAAAGCAAAAGCACGCCACCGAAAGAAAAGAAACTCCATTTACGCACAATATAGCTACGAAAAAGAAAGAGAAGAAAAGTGTTTTTTTTTTAAGTGTGCTTCTTTTTGTGTTTTTTTTTCACCGTGCTCTCTCCTGTTGTTTCAAAAAAGCATTCGCGTTGCGAAAGTGTGTTTTTTTTTGTTTCGCCGTAGTTAAGTGTTAATTTTCTGTGTGTGATGTCCAACAGCTAATTACTCGTCCTATATCAGTGTGCATATTTTTTTTTATCTCACGAAGGGTCCAAGTTATATTTTTCTTGCTGGACGCCCTCTCAACACTACATCTCGTCTAATTTTATTTATCTGGATTACATGAGTCATACCCATCTCAAGACTGTATTTTCTTATCAGTGACTGATCGTTATCATCGTAAAGAGAATTGAATCCTTTTTTTTCTTCATCTTTATTTTATATATATATATATATATATATATATATATTTACCGGTGTGGCAAGAACTTATATTTTAATAGATGATTGTATTACAGAACTTTGGTGAATGGTTCCACATCTGTGATTTTCTTTTGGGCAATTGCGTCTTAAAATAACTTTACAACATTATCTGCATTGATACATCTGAAAGCAAACCAAAAAAATATAACACAGATATATAAGGATCTAAATAAATAAATAAAAAGGTTCTCACTTTATCACATAATGATAGTTCTTGAGCTCCTCTTGTGGACTTGTGCTCATTAAAACAATCTGCTGACCGACATAATCTATCACAGTCGTCACATCTTTGTGAATCACCGGGAAGACACTGGCTACGTCTGCATATAGCACAAGCTTCAGAACAGTAATGGTTTTCTATGTGATAAT
The DNA here is from genome assembly GCA_963932465.1 of Maratus speciosus. Taxonomy (NCBI): domain Eukaryota; kingdom Metazoa; phylum Arthropoda; class Arachnida; order Araneae; family Salticidae; genus Maratus; species Maratus speciosus. The sequence continues at coordinate 163,802,028 of OZ010787.1, read as the reverse complement.
ACGATACTTCACATTTTTCACAATAAAAGGAGGATCCAAAAAAAAACCTTAAGTGACTTAATAACATCAAAATGGTTATTATGCAACCATAGATTTATACGTTTATTTCTGTTTCTGCTTTTGTATGAAACCTTAAAAAAAAATCATATTTTAAATATTGATCATAAGTGAATATCTCATCAATTTATGTTCCAATTTTTGAAGATGTGAAAAGTTTTTAATTATAGTAAAAAATAAATAAATAAATAAATAAAAAATAAATAATAATAAAAAAAAGAAACTAGCTGAAAAAAAATAAATACTTACCTTGTTCAAGATTTCGGAAGAATACACCACAATTTGAACATCGAGATAATCTTCGAATCGAGCAATTTCTGAATATCCACATGGTCCGAGCGGAACTCCGGCTAGATAGTGCAGTTCTTGGGCTCGATTTCTAAGTGCAGGACGGCTTTCTTTCCTGAAAGACTCAAGAGCTCGTTTATCCTGTTTAAGGTATGCCACGGCATAAACGATAGCTTTGGCACAACAAAGTTCGTCTTCATCAGTTGATACAGCATAAACAGATTGTTTTTCTAAACGAACAATTTCGACGTTTACAACTGGGCGATTTCTCCCTGCTCCAACATCACGGCGAATTGTGGTGACATCTATAAAAAACTCCGAGTCTAAAGGAATTTCTTCTTTTGATTGCAGAACCTTTACCACAGCAGCTAAAATTTTCTCAACAGTAAGCTCTGACACTGTTAGAATACAGGTAGAAATGGGCTTGTCTAACACAGGTGTTTGAAAACAAAAACGTATTAAATCCGTTGGGCGCAAGCCTTCTTTGCATCGACGCAATAAGCTTTCTATCAGGAATTTTAAAGTTTCAGCTGTTGCCAGAAGAGGATTAGCAGCTAAATTGGTAGGAAGTAGATCCGTGTCAACACGCGCCCTAAAACTAATCTCTTCCGCTTGATATTTAACATTTCTTCGCCTAGAGCGTTCTTCAAGAATTACTGCATTATTAAGCTAAAAAATAGAAGAAAAGCAAAATAAGATTATTTGAAGATATATTAGGTTTTATCTAACTTAATAAATAATAATAATAAGGTCCTTACATCTTCTCTAGAAATATTTGTCCCACCATCAACAAATGGGGGTCCATTTTGATTTGAAGGTCCAAGGCGATTCTATAACAATTTAAGAATCATAACAATAATAGATTATTTCACGAATGAATAAATGAAGAAAATTTTTTTAAACTATTACAAAACATGTGACTAAAAATTAAGTACCTCAAATCCAGATCCGATTTGGTAATACAGGGGTAATCTATCAAAGAATTGCGAGACTTCATCAAAAGCTTGCGACATTTCTCCATAACACTAAAAAGAATTATATATTAAAAAATAAATGAATACTAATGTTAATGATTGGAAAAAAAAAAAGAGGTAAGAACCACAACTTACTGATTCATCAGCTTCAAAAAATTCTTGAGTTAATGGACTCATCTTAAAAATAAATAAATAAATAAACATGTAATTGAATTGCAGTGGATTAACAATAAAAAATATATTAATAAAAACATTGCTATTTAGGTTAAAGCAAAGGGTTAATGGTTCTCATCTAAAGAAAAAAAAAGCCAATATATAATTTTATTGAAAATAAATAAATAAGAATAATAAATATTAATAATGAACACAAATTGCTAAATATATTAATTGAAAAGTGTAAATTACTCACTACATCACCATCAACTTCCAAAAATGCTTGGGTTAACGGGCCGATCTAAAACATTATATACACACATTAATTATAAAATTTATTATTAATTATTACTAAAAAAGTTAAATATAAAATTATTAATAAAATTATAATACTCACAAAATCAGTATCATCGTCGTCAAAATCATCCATATTTTAATGAAGAATAAACAGAGTGAAATATGAGCTTAGTAAAAAAATCAAATTATTTAATAACACACGCGATGGTAAACTCACAGAAGAAAACAAAGCAACTGATACATACAACTGATGCCATTTGGTGAATGACAAACTTTTTTCATTACCGGTTACAGTTAAATGATAATTTGAGATACAAAAAACAACTCAACTTCACATTTGGTTACAGTTAAAGCTATTTCTTCTGTTCTAACATGAATCTGTGACGTCATAACCCACGTGGGTCAGCGTTCAAGTCAAACAGGAACGACCATAGTCTAACAAGAATAAACATGAATGACGATGTTCAAGCATGAACGTGTGACGTCATCCAATTAAAAAACAAAAAAATCATTATCAACGGTCATGTGACCGTTGCCACCGGGAAAAAAGTTGTTCCTGCCGGATTCTATACGATCAAGTCACGTGACCCTCCATTTCCGACCCCCTCCCCCACCCCCTTTTTATTGACAGGTGGACCCCTCCTTCAAGAGTACGCAAAAAGAATCACCCCCCCGTTCCACCGTCGAAAAAAATCCCCCCTTTCCCTCCACCCTGTACGATGATGTCACGTGACCGTTGCCACCGGGAAAAAAGTTGTCCCAGCCGGACCGGCGTATACTACTCACGAGACCCATACCAATGGTCTTTTCGTGCCCGAAAACAGTAGGGTGCAAAATTTTGTCAAAATCGTTAGAACCGTTATCTAGATAACTCAGATTGACCCACAGTGACCCAAAAATCACCCACTAATCGAATTTTCTCGAACATGTGACTTAGCCCAATGGTCTTCTCGTAATCCAAAACTGTAGAATATAGAGTTTAGTGAAAATCGTTAGAGCCGTTTTTTAGATAAAAATAGCTTGACCCACAGTGACCCAAAAATGACCCACTTATCGAATTTTCTCGAACACGTGACCCATCCCAATGGTCTTTTCGTGACGAAAATGGTTAGATACAAAATGTAATAAAAATCGATTGAGCCGTTCTCTAGATATATTTAACTTGACCCTGACCCAAAATGACCCAAAATGACCCACTAATAGAATTTTCTCGAACACGAGACCAATCCCAATGGTCTTTTCGTGCCCGAAAATAGTAGGGTGCAAAATTTCGTCAAAATCATTAAAGAAGTTATCTAGATAAACTTAGCTTGACCACGGTGACCCAAAAATGACCCACTAATCGAATTTTCTCGAACATGTGACTTAGCCCAATAGATTTCTCGTAATTCAAAACTGTAGAATATAGAGTTTAGGGAAAATCGTTAGAGCCGTTTTTTAGATAAAAAAGCTAGACCCACAGTGACCCCAAAATGACCCACTAATCAAATTTTCTCGAACACGTGACCCATCCCAATGGTCCTTTCGTGCCCGAAAAGGGTTAGATACAAAATTTAGTCAAAATCGATTGAGCTGTTCTTTAGATATAATTAGCTTGACCCTGACCCATTATGACCCAAAATGACCCACTAATCGAATTTTCTCGAACACGAGAGCCATCCCAATGGTTTTTTTCGTGCCTGAAAATGGTTAGATACAAAATTTAGTCAAAATCGACTGAGCCGTTCTCTAGATATAATTAGCTTGACCCTGACCAATTATGACCCAAAATGACCCACTAATCGAATTTTCTCGAACACGAGAGCCATCCCAATGGTTTTTTTCGTGCCTGAAAATGGTTAGATACAAAATTTAGTCAAAATCGACTGAGCCGTTCTCTAGATATAATTAGCTTGACTCCGACCCATTATGACCCAAAATGACCCACTAATCAAATTTTCTCGAACATGAGACCCATCCCAATGGTCTTTCCGTGCCCGAAAATGGTTAGATACAAAATTCAGTCAAAATCGATTGAGCCGTTCTCTAGATATGCCCCTCTAGATATGTCGAGCTTGACCCTGACATATTATGACCCAAAATGACCCACTAATCGAATTTTCTCGAACATATGACCCATGCCAATCGTCTTTTCGTGCCCGAAAACAGTAGGGTGCAAAATTTCGTCAAAATCGTTAGAGCCGTTATCAAGATAAACTTAGCTTGACCCACGGTGACCCAAAAATGACCCCCTAATCGAATTTTCTCTAACATGTGACTTAGCCCAATGGTCTTCTCGTAATCCGAAACTGTAGAATATAGAGTTTAGTGAAAATCATTAGAGCCGTTTTTTAGATAAAAATAGCTAGACCCACACTGACCCAAAAATGACCCACAAATCGAAATTTCTCGAACACGTGACCTAGCCCAATAGTCTTCTCGTGCCCGAAAATGGTTGGATACAAAATTTGGTCAAAATCGATTGAGCCGTTCTTTAGATATAATTAGCTAGACCCTGACGCATTATGACCCAAAATCACCAACTAATCCAATTTTCTGGAACACGAGACCCATCCCAATGGTCTTTACGTGCCCGAAAACGGTAGGGTGCAAAATTTAATTAAAATCGTTAGAGCCGTTCTCAAGATAAAATTTACATACACACACACACACATACACACATACACACACACACACACACACACACACACACACACACACACACACACACAATTTTTGCTCGCATTATAGTATAAGATTTAGCTCTACCTGTCTCACCACCAGTTACGGATTTAGGTAACTTCATCACAATATCATTGATATCCGCGTCATTCATGTCAATAGTATCCGTAAATTTAAAGTGGTTTTAATCCTTTTTTTTCTGAAAAAAATGTACTTCAAATTCTTTGCGAGTTCTTTTCAGGAGTTTGTGGATAATGTGCGACATGAATGTTACCATAATTATTCCATTACCTTTCGCAAATTTTATTGCCTTAATATTTATATTGCTTTCATGATTATGAAATAAAAGAAGAGTAGGATCAGTTTTGGAACAACTTGAATATTAAGCTAATGCACAATTGCTTTTAAAAAAATCTGCGGTCATCCATCAACTTTGATGAGCAATGAGCATGTCCAAGCCTTTGGGAGCTTCGAGCATGAACTCTTTGTAATTCTTCCTTGGGAAAACGAATACTGTTGAACATAGTTACCTGATGCAGAAACAAAAGTGTGACAAGTTTACCACGTTCAGCTGATGTTACGTCAGAAAATTGTTTTCACCACGTTTTGCTACTATATTTGGTGGCTTGTGCTCTGTCATTAAACCTGTTTCATCACATTTATATATTATATTCCGTGTGAATTTTTAGCGATTCATAACTGACTAAAGGTGTTTTAAAAAATATCAACATTAGCTTTGTTGAAACTTGTACTTCTTGTTAAACTAATGGCTATAGGTTTTCGTAAGATAAAGTAATGAATTTTGTTGATTAAAATCTTGGAACCAATCATTTCCAGATTGCTTGTTTGTTTCCCAAGACAGAGACGTAATTCGAGAATTCAAAGAAATTGAATACTCATATGCACAATTGTTAAACCATAGTTCATATTAGATGCTTAGAGCAAATTTGAAGCTAACTCTTTTTATTGACCTTCACTAAAAAAATTTTTATTACCAAATGGGAGTATTGAAATTCATCTGCTTGTGCATTCTTAAATTTTAGAACAATTCTTTCTAAACAGGACTTTTGAATGCGTAGGCTTTAGCTGCTGATCTAACAGACACTCCTCTGTCCTCTTCTTCAGATACAGCACGCATAATTTCTTCTTCAGTAATTCGATTTTTCTAAAATTTCCTTTTATATTTTCGAAACATATTGACTTTTTGATGATTTTTGGAAAAGGAAAAAATACCAAAATTGTAGGTGTATATTAGTGTAATATTTGCATATTTTTGTTCTACACAGTAATGCATTTATTCTTTCTACATAAAAAACTAAAACTATAACTTAAATTTTACAAAACATAAATAATATTTTGTTTAAATAATAATAAAACACGAGGGGTTGAAAGGGACGTGTTCGTTTCAACCCCTCACTTACTGTCCCTTTCAACCCCATACCCGCCTAGCTAAATAAAAAATGTATTCATACATGACAGTATTTTAGCTAACAAAATATACCGGTATTCATATAAAGTGCATATTTTATAGTGCTAAATAACATAAATATTATAATGCTAAACACGATATTAATTTTTTAGAAAAAAAAAGAAAAGCAAGATCAAAATTTACTTTTTTATATCAAAAACAAGTTTTGCTTTCCCCACCTACAACGCTACAATTGCTGACGTCAGTTTTAAGGATTATTAAGACAGAAACAAGTATTGCCATCCATTGAGCCAAAGTTGAAAATTTCTGCATTTTATTTTCGTCCTCAAATTTTGAGTGTCCCTTTCATCCGCAGTCTCCCCTACTATGCAAAAATTTAATTAAACTAAAAAACTTATTACCACATCTGAAAACGCGCTTCCAGCATTTAATAATCATAGACAGTACTGTAACCGAATTATTTTGTGTGTCCCTGTAAATGAACAATAACTGTTACGCAAGTCATATTCTACAGTAAGCAACTTGTAATGCATCTCAATAATGTAGATAAATTTCTTTATGTTTCAAATAGTGTAACATCACTAAAATATGCAGCAATTCCCCCCCCCCCCCGTACATCATTATTTAACCGAATTATTTTGTGTGTCCCTGTAAATGAATGATAAATGTTTTGTAAACCATATCCTACAGCATCAACATTTTAATGCATCTCAGAAATCAGTATAAATTTCATTATGTTTGAAATAGTGTAAGATCATTAAAATACCCCAATTTTTTTTCACATAGATCATAATATAGCGAGATTATTTTGAGTTTCCCTGTAAACGAAATATAAAAGTTACACACTCCATTTTCAATAGGGAACATTCCATTGTAAACCTCAACAACGTATATAAGTTATATGGCAATCCGATAATATTTACGAGAATAACTGAATGGGAAGACGACAGGCGGCAAGACAGACAAACCGAAATCATACACACATTTCAACTATGTTGGAAAAGTGTTTAAAATACTGGGGTCAGATACAAACCGTGTGTTGATAAACTTCAGCTGAGAAATGACAAATTTAACATATATTGATAATTATAATTGATTATATATAATTTAAATTCATGATATGCCATTTTTATGAATTAAACGATTTTTTCTTTTGTGTATCTGTTTATTTTTAAAAATGCATAGATAAACCTTTTAAAAAGGGTTTTACGTTGTACTAATTTATTTATTTTAAAAAAGCGTGACACTATGACCTCAGTTAATCGAACATTCGGCTTACAAGAATACTTTACAAGGGCAAACTTGAGTGTTCCAATAAGTCAGCTCGACTATACTTTTGCTATTAAAGTACTTGAGGAGAATTTGGGTCACGTTCAGTAAATTTTACAACGAAGATAAATCTGATCAAAAATGGGCAACCTGTAACACCACTTTTTAGTTAATCGTATCCCTTTTCTTTTCAGGAGAGTTAAAAGACATTTAAATTTTAGCATATATAAAAAATATTTTAAAAATATTTTGTAGGACAAGTTTTTATTAAAATAGATTCAGGAATACCTTATTTATGCCAAAAAGAATTGAAATATTGTTTTAAAAAAATGATCCAACGCAATTAAAAGAAACATCACACATTTTCGTCCGCTGTGGTGAGAAATACTAGGTATGGCGGTTAATAATTCTTTTTCTTAAATTGAAAAAACGCGTATAATTTGAAAGAAAGGTAAAAAGTGGTTTATTTAAAATATTTTCCATCGCTGGCTATACATTTTCCTATTTCTCTGTCAAGTTGTGGATGCTTTATGAGAAAAACTGTACATATTTTAAAGTGATCGAGTCATCAAGCCATTTTTTGACATCTCCGTAATTGTTGAAGTGTTTCACAGAGAGTGCGTGAGACAACGATGAAAAGAAGTGGTAGTCCGATGGGACCAATTTTGGAGAGTACGGCGGATGAGAAAGTTTTCCCAGCTAAGTATAAAAATGGTGCCTATTTTTGCTGTGTGTGAGGTGGGGTGGGGGGGTCGTGCAGCAAAATAATTTTTCCGTATCTTGTAGCACATTCTGGTTGCTTTTGAATCAATGCATGGTTGAAATTGATCATTCATTGTGGGTAGGGAACGGTATTAACTGTTTCACCTGATTTTAGAAGCTCGTGGTACACGACATCCTTCTGATCCCACGAAATGCACAGAATTGTCTTCTTTCTAAAGCGATCCAGTTTTGCGGTCGATGTTAATGGTTGTCGGGTCAACCCTTGATCTTGCGTTAGGACATTGTCACCGTAAGTTTCCACAGGTATACTACGGCTTTCACTACCGTTTTTCTTTTGATTGAACAAGAAAAACGGTACGAGCTGCACATGCTCTTTATTTGACTGGAAACTTGATATGTTTACGATACGAATATATTATGACGCTAATTCGGGAACGCTTAAAAATCAATGGCATTTTGAAAGGTATTGTCATAGCTACAAAATGACATAAGACTGTGAACGACCCTTTTTTTCTACGTCCATCTCTTAAAAAATTAAGAATTACCGACCACCACACCTGGTATAATTTGAGATTTCATGCTCCAATAACCTCAACGATTGAAGCAAAACATGCTAATAACAGGTGACCGTGTCATTCATTTACAGTTAATAAATTCCATTTTAGTTTTAATATGAACGAAAAATGAATATAAATTAAAAATAAATGTGCTTTCTTTAACGACATACAGCTGTTAAGACGAATAATGATAATATCGAACTATTCTTTGCGCTTATTGTGGTGCTTATGTTCCAGAAGAAAACACCTAATATATTTATCAACTATTTAAGCAGCAATAACGAAATCATATATATTATTTCTGTTGTCAGCATCCCTCTTTTCTATGCAATTTCAAAACACAAAACGATGAATGAGGCATATTATTAGAAAGGTTTCTAATCAGGCTTACACTCACATTTCGTAAAAACATATTGTTTGATTAAAAATTACAGTTAATTAAAAATTAATGACGAAACGTTTCAGCATTTTTTAATTTTTCGAGTTTGACTAATAGCACTATATGGTCAACTTCTAGACATAGCTTTAACATTGTTTACATAAATGAAATGAAAGTTTTACCCAAATCAATGTTGTCTCCATAATAATCAGAGATTGCGATATGAAAGCCTCACACAGCTCTATACTGGTGTTAGAATATTGGGGGAAGAAATTACGATAAAACGCCAAGATTGGTACAATATCTGGAATATTTACTATAATAAAATGCCAATATTTCTTCAAAATGGTATTGAGTTCTAAAAAACATATCAGTGAATATCAGATTTAAAAAATATACTAGTGAAAAATTTGCTGAAAAGTGATCTGTTATTTCGAGCTTTACATCGTTGTATTTTTATTTTAAGTATATTTTTAAGTTATATATCCACACGAAGGCTCTATTATTTTAACTATTTCAAGGGCAATTATTTTTTAAATTTTCAGAAAAAATTTATATTTAGTTTAAAACATTACTATCTAATTACATTACTATCTAATTACATTACTAAACATTACTATCGTATTATTAGCTATCTAAGTGGCAAAAATTATGGTTTACTCACATTTAACGAATATATAAGTACACGGCTGCCACCAGCGACTACTATTTTTTTATTCTATCTCGTACCACTTTTTTAAAATAGAAATCTTTCAGAAACATTTTGACAACATGTGCAAGAGAAATATACTACAAAATGTACTTTTTAAAAATCGTGGTGCTAATAGAATATGAAAATAGTCACTAGTGTCAGCCCTGGAGTAGTTATTTTGCGTGCCGTAAACCGGGGCACTTTGGGCCACTTTTTCCTGGTTCCACTCACATTTCCATTACTAAAAAATATTATATATGATTTTTAAACGTCAAAATGGATTTGTAAACAATTAACATGAAACAATGAAGCAAATTGTATGGGTTTAAAGAAGAATTTTTTTATTTTTTAACTACTTTTAAAGTTTTGGAACAAAGTAACCCCTGCTGGGGGCTTCTTTGGTCCATTCACTTAGTATGAAATAAAGTTCAAACTATTCTCGTCCGCTGTTACTTAAGCAAAGAACTTTCACGAACTTCCACTCCTCTGATTTGCCCCCCTGAAGACGACTGTTATAGTGCTGGTTTTAACATCTTTTGCGGTTTTTATGCTGTAGAAACCTTTTCATGTATATTTTAGCACCTTTTAAGTAAAATTTTATCAGAATTGTAATATCGTATATTTCATTCATTTAGTTTCATATAAAATGAATACATTTCATATGTAAATTAATACATTTTTATTGAAATGCTCAGTAATTTTCGTACCAAAAAAGGCCTGGCACAAAGTAGCCCGAAATACTAGTTTTTATGTTAGCTTTATGAAAACGTAAACATTTTCTGCCAAAATAAAAAGTTAAAGGAAAAACTATGATCACCCATGAGTTACAGTTTACTAAAGGCCATATTTTGACACTTACCTTATTTGTAGCTCTTATCCAGATTGTTTTACTATAGAAAATTTGGAGAGTTAAAATTTACACACGAAAACAGTTGTTTACAAACACATCCAGTGTTGTTACTAAAAAAATTTAAATTACCCCCAAGCTATTCATTTACCCTATAGTAGGGTATACAATATTTTTCAAGGGCAAAAATTCCAAATTATCTTGTATTGTTTGTTTAATACAAAGAATAAAACTTTTTTTATGAGTTGGACCAAAGTAACCCCGAAAGGACCAAAGTAGCCCTGGTTGATGGTACTATTAATATAACAATAGGTTGTAGACGATTTTTTGAAGATCTTTGGAAAATGTTGTACTATAACAGTATTAAATAGGCATACAAATTTTCCAGTACTTTCTTCTTTTTTTATCATAAAATATTAGTTGGGACAAGAAATCCTATTTTAGAATTTGAAAAATGAAACACATGTTCGAAATTAAAGTCAGAACATCGGTGTACAGAATTTTAAGTGAACTTTTTTTTTGTAAGTACTGAAATATAAATAAAGTTATAATAGTAATATACTAATTTTAATTGGTAGAAGGTGTAAATTAAAAATTTTAAAAGCAGTAAAAATAGGTTTAAAATAGTGCTGGTAGTGCACAGTAATTCAGTCAATTATACCCTGTTTAATGTTAACTATATTCCAAAATATAGAATACCTAATTCAGCATTATTTGGGTGCGGATAGTTATAAATTCTTGCGATATTATTACATTGACACAAAAGAAGGTAAGTCTATTGAAAATTTTGCTAACATTGCTTCATTATTAAAGTTAGAAACAAGAATTCAAGTTTATCTTGGACTGAAACCCTATGTATTTTTGACTGAAAAATTGGATTACAACTCTGATTTTCGATACAAAAAATGTTTGTTGTACTGTGCTCTTCCATCTTTTAAAATTTGCCTATGATTTTTTTAAACACTTTATATAAATCTAGCATAGTTTTGTGTTATTTCATGATGCTTTTTAAGTTCTGTAACTCTAATATTGTAAACGCTGTTTAAATGAATCATAACCAGCTTATCTGTTGTTTCCAATATCCGAGAAAAAAGCGTTATGATTTCATTCATTAAATAGACTGATTCGATTAGCCGTAGATCCCCATTATCAACTATTCCCCCCTCCCCCCCCCCCCGAACAGAATTCTGGCTGCGCCACTGATATATATTTTTTTCTTATTATCTGATCGATTAGGAATTTTTATGAGTTTATAATGTTTCCGAACCCTGTGTTTAATTTTCGAGCTAAAATGTTGATATTTAGTGGCCTGCAAATCAAGAGAAAAGCTGCGTGTGTACTCACGATTTCAGTTAACAATCAGAAAAAACACTAAAGTGAATTCCAGAAACAAATTTCTTTGAAAGGGTAAATATTACTATTATTTAAAACCGAAGACGTATTTTTTAAACCTCGATGTACGTTTTCTATGCGTGTATGATTTGTTTTTACGTATATTTAGATTAAAAATTCCGGGTGAAAATGTTTAATATTTGGTGGAAAAAAAAGAAAAGAAAATAACGACATGGAATTAGGGAAGATATTTTTGAAAGAGTTAATATTAATATTATTTTAAACGGATTGCGGCTTTAAAAGGAAAAATGAACGTAGATATGGTTTGGTATCTTTGGTGTTTTTTTTTTATTTTGATTTCCGAAGCCGATATTTTTTTTTTTATTTTTTTTTTTTAATAATCGCACAAAAGAAAACAGAAATCGCGAAACTGACTTACGGAAGCGGACTTTTAAGGATTAATATTTTTTAAACCGGATTGCGGCATTCGAGAAGAAAATGAACGCAAGTGTGGTTTGGCATCATTGATTTTATTCGTATTTTGATTTTCGAAATCGCAGAGAAAATGGATTGTGCAAAAGTGAGTTTCACATTTTTATTTATTTTTTTATTTTTTATTTTTTTTTTAACGGTTAATATTTCTATTTTTCGAAACAGATTGCAGAATTCAAAACAAAAATGAATGTAGATATGGCCTGATGATTTTTAAAGATTGCAGAAATCGCAAAATATTCTGAAAGGATTCGCGGGTACCATTTTTTAAGGGTTGGCACTGATATTTTTTTGAGTGGATTGCAATTTTTTAAGCGAAAAATGCGATCTTTAATTTGGAGTAACGTATTTTCTGTATTTTGGTTAGTTAAATGAATGCGGGCTTCGAAAAACTGGGAATAAAAATCACGAACTCGACATTTCTTAATTTTTTTGAATGGGTTAGTATTAATATTTTTTTCAAACGGAATTTCAATCTCCCTTAGAAAGCTTGTCTAAATATGGAAAAGCATATAACATTCACTTAAGGAGCGTGCATTTTACCTTAAAACGACACATTCTGTTTAAAAATGTATAAATACTGGTGTGTGTGTGTGGGTGGGGGGGGGGGGGAGGGGGGCGATACGATGTTCGTTTGGAAAGATTTTCGTTTAAAAGTGTAAATTCTTAAAAAATCAGATTAAAGATGTGTAAAAATTTGAAGTTTATTTAAGGTTATTATCACGGAGCTGGATAACGCCGGGCGGGTCAGCTGTTACAGAAATAAAAATAATGTAAATACAGTTCGCTGAGGGAAGAGAGTTAGCTTTTCAATACAAACTCGTATGAGATTGCCATGCATGACAGATTAACCGCTTCGCGACAAGTGTCACGCATACATGACTTAAAAGGTTCTCAGAATTCTTAATAATTAAAACCAGTTCATTTGAATTGAACAGAAAATGTTGCCTTTTTTAATCACAGAATTTCTGCAATTAAATTGGACAAGCATTTATTTTCTGAATTATCGGTGATAAAAGATAAAAAATCCTTTAAACGACGCTTGTTGAGAAGGGTTCAATTTTCTGAAATGTCTCTTATATTATACTAATGATAATACTATAATGATAATACTATATCATTATTTATAAAATATAATAAATTTACATTAAGTAAAAAGTCATTGCAACGTTTTTATATTAAAACTAGCAGATCTACCCGGCTATGCTCGTGTCAATAATAAGGGTCCTCCCGGGTAAAATACATTAAAATGAAATAATACGGCAATGACAGTAACTGAGATTGGTGCATTCCCGTCCACGAATCGTTAAAAAGACCAATAAGAAATATAAATATAAGGAAAATAGTCTTAATTATGTCTACTATTAACTATACCATAATAATATATATATTCCAAACAAATGTCAAAACATATATTAAAATACAATTATTTGCTTAAAAGACGTCATTTCAATAAAAAAAAAACATTAAAAATACTAAAAATTTACATTTTTCGACTCTTTCATTGAGTCATCTTCAGAATATACAAAAACTACAAACACAATGCCAATTGTGACATTATACTGATGATGGCAACGACCTAACCCATAAATTGTACCTTTACTGAAATTTTTCTTAACTTATGAATATCATACAATTTCGTATTTCACACTGTCGCATAGAAAAAAGTTCTTTCAAATAAAATTTATTTGAAAATTGCATCAAAATTTTCTCATTTGAATAGATTTTAAGGTAATTTTCAATCATGGATATTTTTAAATCTGCATGCAGCCCAATTTCGAAAGATATACCTGTTTGCTCTTAATGCAATATTATAAAGAAAAGACATTGTTAGGAGTAACTCTAGCATCATATTGTCGGTGGCAACAACCTAACCCAATCATAAATTTAACTTTTACTGCAATTTGACTTTTAAACATCGCACATTTGATTGTTCCAGCGTCTAATAGAATACATAAAGTACTTTCAGTAATATTTGTTTGAAAAGCTTATCTCAATTTACAGATTGTTTATCCATTTTAAATTAATTTTCAATCACGGAGATATTTTTAAATATACCTGCAACCCAATTAAAAAAGATATATCCGTTTGCTATTAATTCAATATTATGAAGAAAAGACATATCTATGAGTAACTCCTAGCATCATATTGTTGATGGCAACAATCTAACCGTAGCATAAATTAAGCTTTTACTGCAATTTGATCTCTAAACATCATACATCCGATTATTTCAACTTCTAACAGAAAACAAAAAACACTTTCAGTAATTTGTTTGAAAAGTTTATCTCAATTTACAGATTGTTTATGTTTTTTAAAGCAATTTTCAAGCTTGAATTTTTTTAAATATCCCTGCAACCCAGTTACAAAAGATTAACTTAATTGCTCAAAAACATTGTAAATAATTCAGTATTTGTTTGTTTTTGTGTGGGAATCTCATTCCGTTTGCTTATAGCTTGGGTTCTTCTGAAATAATTTTAATTTAACTTTCACTATTAGTTTTTCAGTTAAGGTTTTGGTACGTAACATTGTTATATGCTGATTAGTCATAGAATTATAGGGGATAATTTCATAAACATGTGGAACCCGATTATGAGAGATTAGTCTTTTTAAAAATTCTGAATGGATTTCATTGGAACTTGCATTGTTTGTTAGATGATTTTACACTGATGGTTTTAAAATATTGCATATACGTCGCTTTGTTATAAAATTATGGAAGAAAGTTCAATAGTCAGGTGAGCCCGATTATAAAAGATTAGCCTTTTTTTAAAGTTCTACTGGACAGATTTTGATGAAATTTGCACTATTACTTTGCAGCCAAATTTCTGGAATAGTTTTAGTATATAACATTTTGTTGTACATGCTTTGTTATAGAATTAGCTGAAATGTTTTATAATCAGGCGAAACCAATTCTGAATGAATAGCCTTTGGAAAGAGTTAGATAATTTTTGAGGAACAGTTTTATTATATGTAGTGGCGAAACAATAGCCCAGACCAGATGTTGGGAGAACTCAAAGTCGAGTTCTCATGAGAAGTTGGTGAGGTAAGCGGAAACTGAAGACTGAGCGCTGGAATTTAGAGAGGGATGCGTTTCTGCGTTATGAGAGAGAGGTGCTCTCTCTCTTGGCTAATTTTTCGATAGCGCGTTGCCCGCTATTATTATCTTATTTAACGGGATCTGTGAGCAGACCCGTCATACAATCTTTATCTATTAATGTCTAAATGTCGTGTTTTTATATGTCATATATAGCCTAGATGGATATCTGTAATTTTAGTAATAACCTAGAAGTTTTAAATTAAACATTTTAACGAGTTTAATAGCATTAGTTCCTGTTGCCATTTCTGACTTATTTCCTCCCACAATTTTTGTGGGCCCTGTCTGGATCTGAATTACCGGACTCAACAATTTTTTTTACGATTTGAAATCTATCCCCTGGACATTCGGACGAAATCTGAATCTACAGCCTAGCCATCCGAAGGATTTGTTTTAAGCTGCTGTGTTGCTTCGAAAGAATCTGGAAAAGAACTTCGGCTCTTCTAAAAAGGAAGGAAAAAAGTTCTTGCCGCTGGTGACAGTGTGTGCACTCCGGCTTCAGTGAAGAAAAAAGTGTGTGTGCAAGGAATGCCCGTAGTATTTTTTTTAATCTTACGGGCCGAAGGATTGCGTGTGTGAACGACTCACTGTGTTTTTTTGTGTGAGACTTGGTTTTTTCGCGTGTGATTTATTTTATGCAGCCTAGTGATTTATTTTTTGTGGGCTGTTGTTTTTTTTGTTTTTAGTGTGATCGAATCATGTTCTCAGCCTAGTGATTTATTTTTTGTGAGCTGTTTTGCTATTTTCCGGCTCACTGTGCTTTTTTTGTCGTGAGCTTTGGCTCGTTTTTTTCCCTTACGCGTGTGAAAAAATATATTCATTTTACACACAGCGAATGTACCGGTGGTGGTACAAGTTCGCACAAGCCATTTTTTTTTATTGAGTTTTATATTTTCAAGAAAGGATTTTCCCGTAAAAGTAAGTGAGTTCCTTTTTATATGTTTGTGTTGCTATAAAGAGTTGATATTAAACTGGAAATAAAAATAATGACGCATTTCGTACGTGTCAAGAAGGTAGACATTTTAAGGGTAATACGAGAGTTGGGATTAGAAGCACCAGAAAGCTCTACTAAGCCCCAACTCTCGGACATGATCATTAAATCGGGCGATTATAATGGAGATGTTGTAAAAAATCTTCTAGCCGGAATTGTTGCTGAAAGGGAAGAGTTTGGCAAAAAAATACAGTTAGAAGAAGAGAATAAACGCGAATTTGAGTTAAAAAAACTTGAATTAGAGATCGCCGCGAAAAACAAAACAGAAATACCGACACTAAGTAGCGGGATTAAAAGCCCCGATGTTTTGAAATTAATTACAAAGTATAATCATCAAGAAGAAATTAGTATTTACCTTACGTTGTTTGAACGCCAAATCAAGCGCCTGGGCGTAGAAAAGGAAAATTGGGTAACTTATTCGCTAGGTCTGTTACCGTTGGAAATAATCAACATAATAGGTCGCGAAAAGGAGAAACTCTCCAATGATTACGATTACGTGAAACAGTTATTACAGAGATTCAAACTGAGTGCAGAACAATTTCGACAGAAATTCTTTTCCCATAGAAAGGAAAATTCGGCCTCGTGGCGAGATTTTTCATTTGAAATTACTAATTTTTTGGAACAATGGCTGGCAGGTCTTAACATTTCGTCTTTTGATGATTTAAAAAACATTTTGGTCATTGACCAAATAAGGAAGAGATTACCGTTTGAGATAAGGGAGCATTTTATTGATGACTTGCCTAAGTTTACGAAGGTCTCAGATTTTATAAGTAAGCTTGATGATTATGAGGCGGCTCGCAATATTATCAGGAAAAACTCCGAACCGAGAAGTCCGAATAACGATGTTAAAAAGCGTTTTACTCAAAATGTTGAAAACAAAAGTTTTAACAGAAATAACATTCCGCAGATTAGCAAATAGGAAAAAAATTATCTTAACACGAGGAATAACGCTAACCCTTTCAAAATTAGATGCTTTTATTGTAATGAATACGCCTCCCATAAATCAAATCAATGTCCCAGAATAAAAGAAGGACCAACTTATTTTAGAGGCAAAGAAACCGAGCACAGAGCTGAGCAAAGTAACTTCAATTATAATAAATCAGTGAACACTACGAATAACAATTCCTGCCCATCGGATAAAATCCTCAAAATTATTGAAATTATGGGGAAAAGGGTCAGCTGTGTGGTAGATTCTGGATCTGACGTAACAATGGTTAATGATAACATCTATAAGAGTTTAGGATGCCCTAAATTAAATGAAAATGATATAAAACTGACAGGAATTAGTGGAAAAGGAGTGAGTCCGAAGGGTTTTTTCAATACCGACATTTCAATTGATAATGTTAGTATGAATTGTGATATTTACGTTTTAAATGGTTTACAATATGACATGATCCTCGGAAATAATTGTTTAAGTAAATTAAATTTTGAAATATCTGGTAATGGCCTTAAACTTATGAGTAAGCGAAATAAGGAGAAAAATTATACTGTTAATATGATAACTGCGGTTTCCTTAAAAATTCCGAAGTTAGACACTCCTTCAGATGTTGTAAACATTCTCATGACCAAGTCGGTCTTACAGTCGGATGTTGTAAACATTCCCATGACCATCCCAGGCTTGCGGTCAAATTCCATAGACACTCCCATGATTGAAGAAAGCTTAACTGACACTCCTAAGTATGAATCTGTTTACTTAGCAGAAATGGTAAATTCGGTTAATATAAACGAAATTGATCTTACTCACATAACTGACTGCGGTTTTAAAAAAGAATTAATTAACTTAGTTGGGAATTACAAGCCTGAGAAAATAAAAAGTGCTAACTTGAAAGTTAAAATAATATTGAGCGATGAAATACCGATTACGCACCGACCCAGGAGATTAGCATTTGCAGAACAAGCGTTTGTTGATAAACAAATCCAGGAATGGCTTGATAAAGGCATTATACGAGAAAGTTGTTCGAGTTACGCCGCGCCTATTGTTTTAGCCAAAAAGAAAAATGGCAATTATAGATTGTGCGTTGATTATAGAAAGCTTAACCGAAAGATAATTAGGGATAATTACCCCCTTCCGGTAATAGATGATATTTTAGACGATATCGGGCAAAATAAAGTTTTTAGCACATTAGACTTAAAGAATGGTTTTTTCCACGTAGAAGTCGATGAGGACAGTAAACAATTTACTTCGTTTGTTACAAATAATTCCCAGTTCGAGTATAATGTAATGCCTTTCGGCTTAAGCTCCGCCCCTCAGTTTTTCCGACGCTACATATATGCATGCCTCAGAGAGTTAATAAGAGATAAAACGATTTCCGTGTACTTAGACGATATAATCGTCCCTGCGAAGACTGAAGAAGAGGCACTTTCTAAACTGAAACGCGTGTTTCAGGTAGCATCAGAGTATGGTCTCGAATTCAATTTTTCTAAATGCCAGTTTTTGAAAAGAAGGATCGAATTTTTAGGATACATAGTGAAAAACGGAACAATTCGCCCTTCAGAAACACAAACATTAGCTGTTTAGAAATTCCCTGAGCCACAAAATAAGAAGCAACTCCAGAGTTTCCTAGGGTTAACTGGATATTTTTGAAAATATATAGCGAATTATGCTAGAATCGCTAAACCCTTAAGTGATCTCCTGAAAACGGAGAACGAATTTCATTTTGGAGCGAGTCAAAAAGAAGCTTTCCAAACATTGAAAAATAAATTATCTGATAAACCGGTGTTGCACATATTTAGACAAGGGGCAGAGACAGAATTACACTCGGATACTAGCAGCTTAGGTTTTGGAGCAGTCTTGTTACAAAAAGATGACTATGGAAACTCACACCCCGTTCATTTCATGAGTAAGAAAACAACACCCGCCCAAGCCAAATATAGTAGTTACGAGTTTGAAGCGCTTGCTGTTATTGAAGCATTAAAGAAATTCCGGACATACCTGTTAGGGAATAAATTTAAAATAGTAACTGACTGTTCTGCTTTTCAAAAAACATTAGAGAAGAAAGATCTTACGCCAAAAGTAGCAAGGTGGGCATTATTCCTACAAGAATTCGATTATCAAATTGTCCACAGGCCCGGAAGTAAAATGAAGCACGTTGATGCGTTGAGTCGTAACACCGTATTATTCACAACACGTTCGCATGATGAAATTACAACAAAATTAACCAAAGCACAAAACGAAGACAATTACATTAAAACTATCAAAACACTAGTTGAGAAAAATGAAAGTAAAGATTATTTTGTTAGGAAAAATAAGTTGTACAAATATGAAGATGATAGAGAATTAATTATGGTACCCGAAATTATGCAGAAAGAAATTATTCGCGAAATTCATAATAAGGGACATTACGCTGTAGCCAAGACCGAAGCGATAATAAAGCAGGATTATTATATCCCTAATCTTCGAAAACAAATTGAAAGTTTTATAGGAAATTGTGTAGAATAAATCCTATACAACCGGAAGCGAGGGAAAGGTGAAGGATTGCTAAATCCCATTCCTAAACATGATTCCCCTCTCCAAACTTATCATGTCGACCACTTAGGCCCAATGCCCTCGACCAACAAAAACTACAACTTCATATTCTCTGTAGTGGACGCTTTTACAAAATTTCGTGTGGCTCTATCCAGTTAAGACGACATCTGCAAAGGAGGCAATTTCTAAATTAAAAATTCAACAAGCTACATTCGGGAACCCAGAGCGAATAATCAGCGACCGAGGTGCCGCCTTCCCTTCTAGTGAGTTTAAAAAGTATCTCGAAGACGAAAATATTGAGCATGTTCTAATTACAACGGGAATACTCAGAGGAAACGGACAGGTAGAACGACAACAGGAGACTCTCATATCAATCCTTGCTAAATTAAGTATCGACGATCCGTCGAAGTGGTAAAAATATGTACCGGCTTTTCAGCGAATAATGAATAGTACGATTTCCCGAAGCACTCAATACACACGCTTTGAGCTTTTAACGGGAGTAAAAATTAGAAATAGGGAAGATTTAAGAATAAAACAAATTCTTGATGAGGAACATGAAAACGCATTTGTCGAGGAAAGACAGAATAGCAGAAATATCGCGAAACAACATATATTAAAAATTCAGGAGGAAAATCACAGACTTTCAACCGTAAACGCAAAAAAGCGAAATGTTATAGAATTGGTGATTTAGTTGCAATCCAACGAACTCAATTCGGGGTCGGTATGAAGCTACGACCGAAATTCCTTGGTCCATACAAAGTGATCAAAGTGAAGCGCAATGATCGATACGATGTCGAAAAAGTGGGCTTTCCAGAGGGTCCAAGAGTGACCTCTACTGCAGCTGATCACATGAAGCCATGGGCTTCTTCAACCTAAAGAGAAAAAATATAGTGTTAATTCAAGTTGATATATTTATGTTTTTTGCAGCGTCTCATCTTTTCTTTTTTTATCTGTGTTTTACTGTGACTGTGCTGTCATCCGAACATTTTTTTGACTATTTTATACAAGAAAAAAACTCTCTGTTTAAAATCTGTTCACAGGACTGCATCCACGTGATGGACTCACCTGCGTATTGTTTTTTTTTTACTATATTTAGCAAAAAAAAGAACTGAAACTGTGTTTTTTTTTACTTTTTTTTTGATGGAAAGACTATGTTCATCTGTATACGTAGTTTGATATTGCAATTATTTGTCATGTTGTTTGTTTTTTGCGTGTTTTTCCAGTTTTTTCAGATCCATGAAAGTCGGACGGTACCAATCCAGTTTATATGGTGGGTGATCTCTGTGGACACAGAATGGTCAAGATGCCCGAGATGTAGTGGCGAAACAATAGCCCAGACCAGATGTTGGGAGAAGTCAAAGTCGAGTTCTCATGAGAAGTTGGTGAGCTCAGCGGAAACTGAAGACTGAGGGCTGGAATTTAGAGAGGGATGCTATGAAGACTTTTTTTGCTAGTAAAAGAGGTGGCCGTTTGTTGTGTTGACGAGAGATTTTTTAACACCAGGTCCTATTAAAAAAACTCC
The DNA here is from genome assembly GCA_963932465.1 of Maratus speciosus. NCBI lineage: Eukaryota > Metazoa > Arthropoda > Arachnida > Araneae > Salticidae > Maratus > Maratus speciosus. Next base: position 163,780,809 of record OZ010787.1, on the reverse strand, counting down.
AAATTCGGGTAAACGAAGACTTATTTTATTTTCATGATGAAAGTCGAAGGGAGAGGTACAGGGAGAAAGCCATAAGGAGCCTCTTTTAAGACGTCATCACGAGGCTAGAGAGAAAGCAGGAATCACGAATATACAGTTACAACTTTCTTGCTTGGCGGGCTACAAAATCGCCAATCTAAAAGTATTTTTGCGCCATGCACAGGGGCAAGAGAAACATTGGCTGGTATGTTCGCCAAAAATGTACGGTAGGCTTCTACCATATTAATTGTGTAGGGGGGGGGCAGATTGTGGGCTGCATACATTCCTGAGTCATGATAGACGGAGACTCATCTGTACATTGATACAGCTGCGGTTAAATGTAAAAAATAAAAAGTGTTATCTGGAAAGGGCATAGTAACAGACCGAATTCGTTAGGCTAAAAAGCATGAGACTGTATTTTTCTAGACCAGATGTTAGATCAAAGATGTACCGCTTTACCACAAAAATGCAGAATTGCCATACATCTGAACAAAAGGGTGTGAAGCGAAGATAATTCTAATAAGTAGATTGCATGTAAAGTGATTTTAAATGATGAGTTATATTCATGCCCAAATAAGGAAATGACCGAAGTTAAAATGCTTTTGAAACTAACAGTCAGCCGTAACGAATTTTGTACAAGGTTAAAGCGTATGTGTGAAAGAATCAGAAAGTGAAAATGGAGAGTGATTCACTGATTTTATTTTATTAAAGAGATTAGTACTTAGAATAATTTAATTTAAATGTGAAGGGCTGTTAATACAATCGATTTAGTTTTTAAATGTTGAATTTAATTTAGGGGCTGCACTGTTTGACTATAGTGCACAAAATAAATACGTTATTGAACAGAATTTTAATTGAAACTGTCTGGGGGGGGGGGGGAATGGAATGTAAACATATATAACGAACTTGCTCGGGGGTGAGAAAAATGCGGCAAATTCTTTTTCAAGCGTATCTAGATCATTAATTTTTTGAATTTCCGGATTCTGAGCATAAAATTTTTGAGCGGGACCAATTAACTTGCCTACAAGTACAGCAATGGTAGTCTGAGGGCTGTATTTGTTAATTTCAGCGACTGACCTAATTTGGTTAAAAAAGAATTTAAGCAAATCCGGATCTCCGTCAAATTGGTTAATGTTGATTTGAACTTGTTTAGCGGACATGGTCAACGGTTTACCTAACACAAATTCTCTAATCAAAAATTGTTACTGAAATTCTGCATACATATCTAAATATAACACACATATAACAGATAAAAATGTAAATGAAATAAAATAATGAAATAACATAGTATAATAATCACATTAAAAAATAACACACAACTTAAAATATAAACAAAAGGTCTTTTTTTATAAACCTTTTATAGAAAAAATAGAGAAAAAGAAAACTTATCCAGGGACAAAATTGTGTTTCTCAAAGTAAAAATAATACCGTTGCTTATTTTAAGCAAAAGAGAAACAGAAAAATATTTAGCAATAGCTCCTATTTTATTTTTATTTTTTTTTAAAGAATGAAACATGTAAGTCTTTTAAAATAAAACTGGTAGAAGCAAGCAACTGAAATAAAAACTTATTTTATCCTTTTTAACAGAGAAAAAAAAAACTTGCTATCTGTCCTTGTTTCTCCAAAAGGACAGAAATTAAAAAAAATTCCTCAAATTAAAATATTTTCAAGCCGAAAGGCGGACTAGAAAAAATATATATGGGACAAAATATAATCTTCGTTAACTCTTTTTGAGAGAAAAAATTTAATATATTTTAATATGCATTAAAAGTTAAGCAAAGGCGAATGTATATCATAATAACTCAAGATATTGGAACATTCAATGCAATGGGAAAAAAAAACTACTTATATTATATTTATAAATATTATAATAGACAACACAAAATATCAAAAATAGCAATATCACTGTGTTTTCATATCCTGTACCAAAACACAATAATATTAATAAAATCAATTATGAAGTACTTGTGAGTACTTATGGAGTAAGAAAGCATAAAAATGGAACGAAACAACTTTGAAAATTTTAAAACAACGTTTCCAGAATTAACAGAAAAGAAAATTAGTCGAAAGGAAAGCAAATAAATGGGAGGAATGAAAATATGCTTTCGTACTCTAAAAATGTGCCACTTTAAGTAAATCTAGCACTATTGAAACTTTTTTTCTTTTTTTTTTTATTAATGCACTTTCATTTTTTTTTGATTGAGAACTTTTGTTTTCATTAGAGCATATATATCTGACTCTCGACGATTTCCTTTTTTTTTTATTTGTGTACAACTGAGAATTTATGGAGCACAACTTCAGGAGTCATTTGAATGATTTTTTGATTGACTCCTTTGATTAGAATGACTCAACAAACGCGCACACTAGCATATTCACAAACAAGCACATTTTGACTGTAGCATCAGAGAAGTTGAAACACAACACACATGGCACACTTGAGCAGATCGCAGGACAAATTGGGGTGGATATTTTGATCAAGAGTGATCACGAAAAAAAAACACTCTGAAGCATTTCTTTCACAAACAGTGGTGTCGTATGGTAAAAAGCTAACCAAAGACACTTTTCAGAATATTGAGGAGGCTGGCTATGTAAATAGAAATGAGAGCAAGAGTCGTGCTTCAATCGCCGACTCGCTCGGACGTTCTTTTCAACGAACACATGTATTTTCAGGGTTTTTTTGTTTTGTTTTGTTTTGCTTTGAAATCAGTGTTTCACTGCACTTAACTGATGAATTGGCACGAAATTTGTATCATTTTCCACACAGACTTGAAAGGTTTCTTAACGCGGAAATTGTTGAAGTTGTGACATCACTAATATTGCTATTATACGGAAACATTTGCCGTTGATTTGTAATTTTAGTAGACTCTTTCACAAATATGATGCGATGATGGGCCGGGGGAATGGTCCGAGAGATAAGTTTGCACGCGGGCAGATTTCTTCGGCGAGGGGAGGATGTAAGGCAGGCAGATTTCTTCGGCGACGGGGAGCGTGCAGCTGATTCCACAACTCCAGGGGTTGGCAAAGGGGAAAAGCTGACGAGCAGGCAGGCACAGATACTTTACGGCGAAGAGCAGTCGTCCAGGGCGAAAAGTTCACTCCATGAGGAAATCCAAGCAGCCGGTAAGCGAAGATACGCAGCACCTCTGGGAAGCGAAGAAATATCAGCGTGTCGTTGTTCTTTTTCTTAAGTAACGGGGGCGAGATACTCGAAGCTCATTGCAACAGAGCGGTGCGACAGCCGGGAGGAATCCATCGCTGCAAGAAGTCCATGCAGAAAAAAGGATTGGAAGCAAGTACCTCTCCCTTACATTTTTTTTTGTTAATGGAGAAAAATCCTGGTCACGGCACCAATTTATATGAAGACTTTTTTTGCTAGTAAAAGAGATGGCCGTTTGTTGTGTTGACGAGAGATTTTTTAACAACAGGTCCTATTAAAAAAACTCCAAATTCGGGTAAACGAAGACTTATTTTATTTTCATGATGAAAGTCGAAGGGAGAGGTACAGGGGAAAGCCATAAGGAGCCTCTTTTAAGACGTCATCACGAGGCTAGAGAGAAAGCAGGAATGACGAATATACAGTTACAACTTTCTTGCTTGGCGGGCTACAAAATCGCCAATCTAAAAGTATTTTTGCGCCATGCACAGGGGCAAGAGAAACATTGGCTGGTATGTTCGCCAAAAATGTACGGTAGGCTTCTACCATATTAATTGTGTAGGGGCGGCAGATTGTGGGCTGCATACATTCCTGAGTCATGATAGACGGAGACTCATCTGTACATTGATACAGCTGCGGTTAAATGTAAAAAATAAAAAGTGTTATCTGGAAAGGGCATAGTAACAGACCAAATTCGTTAGGCTAAAAAGCATGAGACTGTATTTTTCTAGACCAGATGTTAGATCAAAGATGCACCGCTTTACCACAAAAATGCAGAATTGCCATACATCTGAACAAAAGTGTGTGAAGCGAAGATAATTCTAATAAGTAGATTGCATGTAAAGTGATTTTAAATGATGAGTTATATTCATGCCCAAATAAGGAAATGACCGAAGTTAAAATGCTTTTGAAACTAACAGTCAGCCGTAACGAATTTTGTACAAGGTTAAAGCGTATGTGTGAAAGAATCAGAAAGTGAAAATGGAGAGTGATTCACTGATTTTATTTTATTAAAGAGATGAGTACTTAGAATAATTTAATTTAAATGTGAAGGGCTGTTAATACAATCGATTTAGTTTTTAAATGTTGAATTTAATTTAGGGGCTGCACTGTTTGACTATAGTGCACAAAATAAATACGTTATTAAACAGAATTTTAATTGAAACTGTCTGGGGGGGGGGATGGAATGTAAACATATATAACGAGATAGTCGTTATAGATGCGTTTCTGCGTTGGGAGAGAGAGGTGCTCTCTCTTTTGGCTAATTTTTCGATAGCGCGTTGCCCGCTATTATTATCTTATTTAACGGGATCTGTGAGCAGACCCGTCATACAATCTTTATCTATTAATGTCTAAATGTCGTGTTTTTATATGTCATATATAGCCTAGATGGATATCTGTAATTTTAGTAATAACCTAGAAGTTTTAAATTAAACATTTTAACGAGTTTAAAAGCATTAGTTCCTGTTGCCATTTCTGACTTATTTCCTCCCACATATATTGCATATCCGTCTATCATTCTTAGAACAAATCCTATTGCAAATGATGAACTAAAAAATTTTGTCTTTAACAGCAGAAATTTTTTCCTACACATTAGAAAATATAATAGCGCAGGGATGATCATATAGTTTTCAGTCATACGGAAGGACATTTGAGATAAAGATACATATTGCTTAAAAACGGAAGATCAAATTCACTCATATATTTCCTTTAATTCAAGATTTGTTCGGAGAAACCGATCACCGCAGCGGGCAAAATGTGCTACTGAGATAAATAAGTGATCGCTAAAACGAAAATACCAAAAATACTTTTCCCAGTATTTGTTGAGAAATCTAACAAATATACTAAATGTTAAAAATATATTCGTGTTTCAGATTAAAAACGATTTTTATTTGTGTTCTATTGTGTTTTTTGCAGTATATCAAGCATCTGTAACACATGTATACAAAGATTCATTGCCGATAATTTTTAAATGGAAACTCATATTTCCATTCATAAAATCCAAATCCACAGCCGTTAAAATAAAAATGAGATAAATTTCCAAAAGCGTTCAATCGTAATGTCAGTCATAAAATTTTGTTTAAAAAGAAAAAAGCTTACTTTAAAAAATAGTAACTATGTTATAATTTCTATTTAATATCAATTGTAGAAGATTTGCATTACAAAGAAATATGAAATAAATTGTAGCAACCGGTTTTTAGAACCAGTTCGAAATAATATTGACGAAATTGACGTCATATCTAGCAAACTATTTTTTTTTATTATTATCTTGTTCCTAAATTGATTTCTTGAAATTGAAACGACTTCAGTAAAATAGATTTTTTAACTTCAGAAACATTCAATTAAGGTACACGTCATTTTAACCCTTAAATGCCTGGTGTTGCTTTTCGGCAACATACCCAATTTAGGCTCTAAAATACTATTAGAATAATATTGAAGCTATAATGCCTAATGTTGTCAATAAAATGCATTCTGAAAATATTATTAAATCGATTTTCAACATGTAGATGGCACCACTTGTGCTATTTAAGAATAAAGATAGATTTATTTTTTCAATTGTTCCTACTTGTTCTTTTTGTTTTGTTTGGAAGCTTGCGAAATATCCTATTTTGTTCTGCAGTGAACAAGTAAAATTTATTTCTTATTATACAGTAGCGCTCAAAAGTATTTTGACAACCTTATATTCTCTCTTATTTTATTTAATATAAAAATGTAAAAGAAAATATATTCCCTATAATTGAGAACACTATGACTGCAGTTATTCAAATGTATCAAGTTTCAACTTGTTTGTTAACATTCGGCGCCACCGAAGAAATATGACTCCTCCTTAGCTCAAAAGTATTTTGACAATTAGTTTGCATTTAATTGTTGAAGGTGTCAGTGGCGCTATAGCTTCGATTAGTGTTTATATTGACTTATTGTGATTATTTTTAAATGCCAAAATGTAAAAAATATTGACGTGATTCTAGAAAAGCCGCTGTAAATGCACTTAAAAAAAGGTAGACTGCAAGCAGAATTAGCTCGTTCTTTTAACGTGTCTCGGCAAGTTGTTATTACATGGAATAAAGTTTTTAATAAACAGGTATATATCGAAAATAAGCCTCGAAGTGGCCATCCGAAAAAAACAACTTGCAATGTTGACTGTATTACAAAAATGATATCTACAAGTGGTTGTCGTAAGTCCGCTGTAATAATAAAAAAACGTATTAAAAGAAAATTACGGCATAGACATACACATTTCATCGGTCAAACGACGCCTAAACCTCTATGGTTTACATGGCAGAAGACCAGCAAAACACGTTTGTTATCTACTAAGATTAGGAAGGCTGGAGTTGCATTTGTAAAACGGTATAACCCTTTCAGGGGCAAAGCAATTCCATTGCTAAAGTGTTGAAATTAATGATTGACACCAGAATTTTGGTTAAAAAAAATTCGATTTATTATGTGAATGAAATATAGCTTTTTCTTATTTACAAATAAATTTGTTTTCAAATTCCGGTGTCAATCATTAATTTCAACACTTTAGCAATGGAATTACTTTGCCCCTGAAAGGGATATGCCGTTTTACAAATGCACCTCTAGCCTTCATATTCTTAGTAGTTAACAAACGTGTTTTTGTTGGTCTTCTGCCATGTAAACCATAGAGGTTTAGGCGTCGTTTGACTGATGAAACGTGTATGCCTATGCCGTAATTTTCTTTCAATTCATTTTTTATTATTACAGCGGACTTACGACAATCACTTGTAGATATCATTTTTATAATACAGTCAACATTGCAAGTTGTTTTTTTCGAATGGCAACTTTGAGGCTTATTTTCGATGTATTTCTGCTTATTAAAAACTTTATTCCATGAAATAAGAAGTTGCCGAGACACGTTAAAAGAACGAGCTAATTCTGCTTGCAGTCTACCTTTCTTAAGTGCATTTACAGCGGCTTTTCTAGAATCACTTCAATATTTTTTACATTTCGGCATTTAAAAATAATCACAATAAGTCAATATAAACACTAATCGAAGCTATAGCGCCACTGACACCTTCAACAATTAAATTCAAACTAATTGTCAAAATACTTTTGAGCTAAAGAGGAGTCATATTACTTCGGTGGCGCCGAATGTAAACAAACAAGTTGAAACTTGATACATTTGAATAACTGCAGCCATAGTGTTCTAAATTATAGTGAATATATTTTCTTTTACATTTTTATATTAAATAAAATAAGAGAGAATATAAGGTTGTCAAAATACTTTTGAGCGCTACTGTAGTTCCTAAAATTCTTGTGTGTTTAATATTATAGAATTTTATCAAGGAAAATTATTTTTTCAATTAAAGACCAGAATTGCCGATTAGTAACAAACTGTTTTTTAGCTCTAAAGCATACTTAAAATAAAATAGGATTTTTTAAAGTATTTTTCCCATGAATTATTTAAAAAATGAAAGCCGAAAAACATAATTACAATGATTTTTGAAAAATCAGGCATTTAAGGGTTAAAATATGCTTAGTTAAAATTTTTACATAAATATATGAAAAATGTGCATTTTCTTCTTTGAATGACGTCAATTTCAAAAACAGCAAAAATATAGTGAGACAATCCGAATTTTTATTGGCTTATAAAACAAAGTACTCGAGTTATCAATTTTTTTTAAAATTATTGAGCAGTTTTTTAGATGTGCGGCAACAGAAAATAAACTATTGAATTCGAAAATTTAAAAAGAGATATTTCTATAATGAAAGGTGATATATGAAATATGAATATATGAAAGGTGGCAGAAAAAAGGGATAAATATTGGTCTGATGATTTTTTAAAGTAGACAGCGATCTTTTCCACGTTCTAAAACGTATGCACAGCAAGTTTCGTGCAAATCGGTCTAAAATTGAAGATTTGTATAAAGGACATACATGATAACGGCTTATATATATATAGATATCTATATAATAAAAACAGGGATTTTGTCCATGTGTCTTCTACTTGTTTGTTTGTTGGTTTTGCTATAGCTAGGAACGTCTGTCGCCCTCATAATTTTAAAAATTTGAATAAGGATAGACAAAAACGGATCCGAATCCATCTGTGGCTGAGATTTTTCTTTTTTTTGATAACAGAGTTGGGCAGTATCGAAAATACATGTATTTGAAATACATTTGTATTTTGTATTTTAAACCGATGTTACGGGTAGTTTAATTAATTATTTATCGAGTTTAATTTTCACCCAATTCTAAATAAATAAAGAAATAAAATCCTATTTTCCCCTTTTCTTTTTTTAAAACCTCTAAAATTCTAGGAAGTTTATTAAATTTACAGCACATGCATCTCTAAAAACATTTAAATATGTAATCTTAACAGTGTTTAAAAAGAAAATCTTTAGTTTTATTTTGTTCACGTTTAAAACTCCTTGCAAATAAATAAATAAATAAAATTAATGTCAACCTCAATTTCCTATTCCTTCTCATGCGAACAAAGACCACCCAATATAATTTTTATGGCTCTCTGAAAATACGTTTTTGTAAACAACATATATACGTTTGTTATCTTAAAACTAGAGTCCAGTTTTACATTCTACAACTTTTATTACCCATCGTTAAGTGCCCCACCTTTATATTCCAAAAATACAATTCCCTCTTTGCTTTTTCTCATGGGAAAATAAAACATCCCGTATTTGTGTCTGCTTTAAATTAGTCATGCAACTGCCCTGTAGCTAATTGAATACACATATATCTCTGGATTTAACGAAGGAGTCCAGTTTTATTGCGATGCAAAATTGTACCCACTATTCTTATCTTGTCTTAACTATCGTTGTTCTCAGGCTCCCCAGCTGAATGCCATCCCCCTACACCCTTTTTCCTGGAAGTGAGGGGACGAGAATGCATGTTCCTTTTTTTCTTTCCCCTTTTCTACAGCCGTTGGAATATGCGAAACCCCTTTTAGTGAAATGGTCCCCTCCGAGGGTGAAATGACGCTGGTACTTTTGACCAATTAGAATAAAGAAAAGTTTTGGGGCTCTAAAAACAGAGATTAGGTCAGAATAGACTGGTCCGAGTTTTTGCCTGTTGTCGATGCAAAGAAATGTAATCCGGGATTATTTTTTTTAGCGTAGGGGAGCGAAGAGTTCTGCCGTATTTTTGAGGGGTTGGATCCGGGGGTTTGTTCTAGGATCTACCCCAGAAATGAGAGACAATCCTTTTTAATTCGTCAAGGAGAGAGGTTGTTGGGTGATCTTGCTGAAACCTACCCCAACCTACCAATGCTGAAATGTTGATCCGGACTGTAGTTCAGATACGAAGCATAACCCGTCTGGGATTTTACTGTTAAAAAAAAAAATACGATTTCCTTAATACTACGGAGCGATGTACGAAAAATATTGTGAAAATAAACAACAAAGTGACGTACAATGGATGTTACTTTCAGCTTGTTCCGGTACAGTGATGGACGATACCCGTTCCTTGCTGAAATAAGGTGATAATTGCTTGGGAAGGAATACCTGAATAAAAATACTCTGTTTCTAGTGAGAAGAACCTATTTCCCTCGATCAATGGGTGAAAATAATACCAAGAGGTTGAAGTAGAAGTACAAAATAGACTTCTCTCGTTAATTGGAAGAATCCTCGCATACAGTGGTCGAAAATAGAAATAGATGATGGGACGAGTCATTTCTCAGTTGTCGTGACAAGAAACTACTAAGTCATAACAGCAGAAGAATCATCATTATTCATAAATTCTGCCAATCTCTACTCTAATTAAATATAGATAAAAGGATTACGTTTAATGTACCTAATGGGGAACTAAAAGTGTATCCTCTTTTAATTTCAATATTGCCTGAAGCCCTTCAATTCTGTAAGTACCTTTTCATTGTTTTTTTTTTTGGTTGTTTGAATGCTGAGTTTTACTAATGTCTGCATTTTATAACGTAAACCGAATATTATATACTGAGTTTAAATTTGATTATTTAAAATATTTCTAAATAGTGCCTTTGAACACTATAAATTTATATTAATAATATCTATGAACTTAACACACTACCAATTATTAAATGTCATAAGTTTTGTACCCTTATATATTTATAAATGTTCAAATTAAAGTTAAAATTAAGCTGTCTTATATAATTATAAGTTGTAACTCAAAGTAATGTAAATCACAGATGATGCTTTTAAACAATATTAAAAAATTTTAAGGTTTCAATGAATCTTTCTTACTCGTTTATATCTGGGTATATTTGTTTCTTACAAATCTCTCTTATAAGATTAAACTAAAAAAGGAAGAAAAATTTAAGCAATGCTTAAATCATAATAAATATAACTCTCTGGGTAAATATATTAATTTCTGATACAAAAGAGTACATAAGTAAGATTTAAGTTTGATGAACATTTCATTTCAAGTAATTATTTATATTTCTTCATAAAAGTAGGTAAAATTATTGAATGAATATGGAACGGATTTTTCAATGCCACTATATTACTTTCACGTGCCACACATCCTGATTTTATCTAAGTAATCGCATATCTTTTATTTTAAACTCCCCCTCCCCTTTTTTTCCATTTTTGTCATGTTTTTCATAAATTGATGTTTACTCTTTCTTAAAAGAATTTTACTGTTTTCCTTTGTTAAAATCATTTACCAACTTTTAATATTTTTATACCATTATGAGATTCCTAGATTTAATCAGATGTAGACATTGGGTTGGTGTTCTATTCTAACAACAGTATGCTTAGTGACTTAGAATTTTTTTGCTCTGGTTTTTGGTAGAAAAATCTAAATTGTGATTTAACCCTTTACAGGTCATTTAAGTAATTATTCTTTATATTGTTATAATCTTTACCATTTGTAATCCCAATTATTTCAATTGCTTTATTTACTTTAATTAGCAACAGATTTCACTTGTGGTAGTCAATGCATACTTTCATCTAATCTTGTTTTTTTTAATTGCAAGTAACTTGTTTTGGATTTGTGGTTAGGGTTATTTTAGCAGATATTCTTGGTGTTTCACATTGGAAATAGGTAGTGTTGTGATTAAAGTTTCTAAATTTTTGTAAATGCGAAGATATAGAACACCTAAATAACCCAATACCGATAAGATCAAAGTATTTTTGTAATGTATTTTCTGATGGTTTTCCAAAGTATTTTCTAGTTTTTTTCTAGATTTCAAACTGCCATGTTTAAACCGCAGAGAAAAGCTGCGACCCACTAAAAGGAAATACATGCCTGTCTGTTTTGTCTTGTTTTCAAATTCCGTTAACTGGAAGTTAATACAAACACGCTTTTCAACTAGTGCTAGGATAAGGAGGTTGATGAATCTGCTGTTTAGCTACAGCAAACGTATTCTTGCGGATTGGTTACAAAAATAACTTTTATATTTAATGTTGCTATGGGAATTACAAGAAAAAAACATGTAGTGTGATAGACCGGAAGGATTTCTCAGACTTTCATAGGCGCAGCGCTCTCTTACCGTCAGTTGCCCATTGACCACTGGTATCAGGAGCTCAATTTTTTTTTCTCGAATAGTAGTTTTATTTAAAAATACTCATAAGATTTTTTTAAAAATTCGTCTGTTTGATTAATTATATGAATTTTGTAAAAAAAAAATACATTCGACAGTAACTGTAAGAACATTGCTACAGTGAACTTTTACTTTTACAGGAACGATTTGACTATAAAAAAAAAATTAAATTTATCACTTTGCAAATTTTGCATTAGAATTATTCCTACTTTTTATGAAGTGCTTTCTTTATAGGAATCTAAGAACTTTCACATTTTTTCTGCTGTATATTAAAAGTTTCAAGACTTTCATAATAAGTCCAAATGATTTCTTACTTCTTTGCGTTTATATATGATTTGATATTTTACTTGAGTGTTTTAATTTTAAAACAACTTCATACGCAGAATTCGTACTTTTGTTGATAATAATAATAATTCAACTTGTGTTAACAATTATGTTTGTAAGTTTTCATTTATATTTTTGCATTCAGTAATGCATATTTTAAATTTCGTATACATTATTTCTAAAAGCACCATTATCGAAAATTTGTGCCCCAAATATTTTATTAGTGGAAGACCCAAAAAATCTTGCATAGGTGGGAGGTCTTATTAAGCACACGTGCATTATATATAAAGAAAAAAATACATTTAAATAACAATTTTATTCGGTGTTATTGTACATATCAGATTATTATAAAATGTGGTACTTTTGTAGATATATACCAAAAAAGACTGATTGAAAAGACAGATTTATTTTTACATTTTTATATTATACATAAGAAGAAGGTATTGGAAACGTGAAAATTTTCGACTTTCGTTTTGTGATTCATTTACATGTTTCGGGATGTCTTGAACACGATTTAACTATTTTTGGGAAATGTGTTTGTGTATCTCTGCTAGTTTGTGTGTGACACAATTGCCACTCTGTCGCAAAAACTAATGCATGGAGTTTAATCATCAAACTCGAGATTAAGTTAAATCTAGGTATAACTTAGCTTTGGGTTTATATCGCCCAACAGATGGTGCTGCTATGCTTAATTATTTTATTCCATGATAGCTATATTGTAAGAACGAAGATACAGAATTTCATCAAACTGCACGTTACTAAGGATCGACTGAAACAGGTTTTGAAGGCCGAAACAGAAACCAAAACCGAATTTCGGTAATCTTCCTGTTTTCGGCCGAAAATGAAAATGTCATTTTTTAAAAAATAATTAATTCATACATAAATATTAATTAATTATACGTGTGGCTCAAGTGTGCTCTCTGTGCCTCTGACCAAAACTTTTTATTTCCATATAAAATAAAAATGTATTTAATTCATTAATGGCACAAAATAATTTTCTAATGATACGAATTCCATCTAATTAGAAAACGTTTTAGGTACACATACCTCGATTTATCTTTTATAATGATTTTTTATAAATGATCATCTGTTATACTAGATCTTTTTCAAAGATTGGTCGAAACACTTCTATGGTTTCAAACTAAAGCTTTTCTATTACTGTTAAGCCTACAGCTTTTATGAGCACGTGAAAAGCGTCTTCAAAGTTTAGTCATACATGCATTTCTTGCTTTATAAGTTGCACTCACGTCTCGAGTGAGTCATGACTGATAATTATAAACAGTGAAATTCATAGCCATAAATAAAGAGTGTCTAATTTGAGCGGATACAGCTAAAATGAATGAATAATCTTGAAAATTCCCGAACATAGAAAAAAGATTTTTGGAATAGAGATAGTTTCGTTCCTGCCGAATTTTCAGCAGAATTTTCGTCGAAAGCAAATTTTCGGCGAAACTCAGAGTTTTAGCCGAAAACGAATTTTCGGTCGATCTCTAACAAATTTTATTTCAATTTTAATTTACAAATATGACTAAAAAAAACCGAGTTTTTTACATACTAAATGTCATGGAAATCATTAAAAACACAGCATAACAACGCCACCTGTTGAGCGATGCATCCCAAATTTTATCAGCATTAATTTATTTGAATATCTAAAATATGAAATTGGATTAAATTTCGTTCATTAATTTTTTTAGCTGTAGTTATCACGGACGTCATCAAAAACTCAGCATAGCAGCGGCACCTGTTGAGCGATATACACTAAAAGCTAATCAGCAACTATTTCTGTTCAGGTCTAATGCAATATGTAGAGGCCGACCGAAAATTCGTTTTCGGTCAAAAATATGACTTTCGTTCGGACCGAAATTATCTATATTCCAAATATCTCGTTCCTTTCTTCGGGAATTTTCAACATTACTCATTCGTTTTAGCTGTATCGACTCATATGAGACACTCTTTATTATTTGCTATGAACTTCACTGTTACTGTTCGTTCGTACAATCATCAGACATGATTGATTCAAGACGTGAGTGCAAATTATAAAGCAAGAAATGCATGTATGACTAAACTTTGAAGACGCTTTTCACGCGCTCATTAAAAGCTGCAGACTTAACAGTAATAGAAAATTTTTAGTTTAAAATTGCAGAAGTGTTTCGACCAATCTTTGAAAAAGTTCTAGTATAACAGATGATCATTTACAAAAATCATTATAAATGATAAATCGAGATATGTGTACCTAAAACGTTTTCTAATTAAATGGAATTCGTATAATTAGAAAATTATCTTGTGCCGTTCATGAATTAATTACATTTTATTTTATATGGAAATAAAAAGTTTTGATCAGGGGCACAGAGAGCCAACTTGAGCCACACGCATAATTAATTAATATTTATTTATATTTATGTATGTATTAATTTTTTTTAAATGACATTTCCGTTTTCAGCCGGAAATATGATTACCGAAATCCGGTTTCTGTTTCGGCCTTCAAAACCTGTTTCTGTCGATCCTTAATAAGTACCACGTAGATAACAGGTACATTTTTAAAATAAATTTTCTGTATCATAGTACATTTATTTGATTTTTAGAAAATCTGAAGTTGGCAGGTGTGCCGTGAGAGCTATATCTCAGAACTAAAGCACGGAATTTCATCATATTCAGTTAAAATGGATAACATTTTGGTGTATATCGTCCTACAGATGGTGCTTTTTTTCTATGCTGTATTTTTTAGGGTTTCCGAAATTTTTATATCTCTGCACTTATTGAATAGAATTGTACAAAACATTTTATGATTTTTCTGAAAATCAATACTGTCTTAATTTCGTCTTCGAAGACTCAATAGCAGGGCGTTACTATCCTATGCTTCCTGAAAGAGATTCCTTATCGGATCCACAGTCATTTGATGTAGTTTAGCGAAAGTGGTTTGCCATATTACTTATTCCTAGTGAATAACTACAGGGTGACAATTATTGAACTATATGAAATAAAACGTAAATTATTTAAAAACTACTGAGTGCACAAACTTTATTCAACATGTAAACGTCACTGCAGATATTCGGATTTAGGTTATGACATGTTCGATATGGCTGCATCATTGGCTATGATGTGGCGCAGACGAATAGCAAAATTCTGCATGACCCGCTGAAGTGTCGGAACATCGATGCTGTCGATGACCTCCTAAATGGCAGTTTTCAGCTCAGATATGGTTTTGGGGTTATTTCTGTATACATTGTCTTTAATGTAGCCCCACAAAAATGAGTCACATGTGTTCAGATACAGAGAATATGGCGGCCAAGCGAGTCCCATTCTAGTGGCCTCTGGGTACCCCAGAGCCAAAATTCGGTCCCCAAAGTGCTCCTCCAGGACATCAAACACTTTCTTGGTCCGATGGGGTCGAGTTCCGTCTTGCATGAACCACATCTTGTCGAAATCAGGGTCAGTTTGGATAATGGGGATGAAACCATTTTCCAAAATCTTCACGTATCGTTCAGTAGTTATCGTGTCGTCAACGAATACCTGAATGATTATTCCGTGACTGGACATTACACACCACACAGTCACACGTTAAGGGTGGTGAGACTTCTCGATCGCTAAATGCAAATTCTCAATCCCCCCAAATGCGCCAATTTTGCTTATTGACGAAGGTGCGTACAAGTTGCATGCGCATACTAATTCCCATCATGCCCTGCGGCCAACCACGAAGTTTGAACTTCATCATGCAAACCGCTCAGAAGTTATGACGGTTTAATTTCATATAGTTCAATAATTGTCACCCTGTACCTTTAAAAGGTAGTTTATACATTATTAGTTATCATTTTAATTTTCATAAATTTTAAATTTGCTTCTTTATTTGGAAATTTATAATTTCTAAAAATTTAAGAGTCATTCCATATAAGAATCACAAGGCTGTGATTAAATGGTAAACAGATTCATGTGATTTTTTTTTTCTCAGTGAGATGACCATTAGAAAGAAATAAATCCAGAATATTAATGCCGTGGGACCATTAGTTTTCATTTGGTGGGGGTGTCAAAGGTCAGAGCGCCGCTTGAAAAATTCAAATTTTATGTTTTGCATAGTACTTTTCATAGTATGCATTGAAGTTATCCCGCAAAACAAATTACATGGTTGTATTATGTCATAGATTAACATCCAAGATCGGACATTCCCATAGAGCGTAATGGTAATGCGATTGCGATCGTAGCGCCCTTAGTGACAATGGGGAAGAAACTCCCCATCCTTGTACTATGCTTTACTATCGAGTATCTACCTTATTGTTATCTTTCTTTTTTTAATGTTGCCTGTTTACGTTTTCGATAGAATCTTACACCGATACATGAACATAGAATAGACATTCTATTATATATATCTAATATCTATTCTATGTTCATGCACGGATATATGTTTTTCTACATGATTAGTGAACGGTTGTAAGTGCGACAAATACTAGGTAAAAATTTCGTCTTGAATGCTATATATCAAAAGCAATGGTGTAACATAAAATTATACGAAATGTTGAACTCTACAAGTCCCAGAAAATTTCATTATTATTCCCCTTTGACAGGAAAAATTTTATAGCCCATGTTTTATAAATTTATGAAGTTTAATGTATTACACAATCGTTACAATAATCTTTAAAATTTATGCATTTCACTTCCTTACAGATAAAATAAAAATATTGTTTTTAATGTAAATAACGTACAATCGATTCAATAATGTTTATAATATTAACATATAAGAAATAATAATAATAATATTACAGATAGGGAAAAATTCCTTTCGACAAATTTCTAGAATTGTATAAATCTAAAAGTAAAAAAAAAAATAGAGGTACTGACATTACACTCAATAAAATTTTATTCGATATGAATAAATTGACACAATACCTGAATTTGATTTTTTACAATTTAATCTTATAAACTTACATATTTGCATTCTTAACAGAATTTTCTGGCGGCTTTCTTTTATATTATTAGTCTATTTATCATTTTGTAAGTTAAAAATGAATAAGGTAAATTCTAAAATTTTTAGAATTGTATAAATCTAAAAGTTAAAAAAAAAATAGAGGTACTGACATTACACTCAATAAAATTTTATTCGATATGAATAATTTGACACAATACCTGAATTTGATTTTTTACAATTTAATCTTATAAACTTACATATTTGCATTCTTAACAGAATTTTCTGGCGGCTTTCTTTTATATTATTAGTCTAATTATCAGTTTGTAAGTTAAAAATGAACAATACAAGTACGGTAAAAAAAAGCAGCTAAATAAATAAAGCAAGCATGAATAGAATATCGTCTGACACCTGTTTCGTTTTAGGAACGAATAGATATTCAAACCATAGAGGATAAACATATTTCATCAACATAGGTAAATTTCGGAGGTATGTTAGTTCTTCCCCCTTGCCGATAGTGACGCTAGTACTGTTGCCATTACAGATTTTGCCGTAAATGTCCCATCTTGATCCTTAATCTATGGTATTATGTAAGGTTGGCCCCTTGCTATTCAAGAATAAAAATTATGGGATATGTGTAAAGCTAGGAGGCTTCAAAAATTGAATTTTTTTCGAAATTTCACTATAGTTTTGACACATGTAACTCTTTGCATTGAAATCATCCCATCATTTTTAACTGCTGAATGCTTCCCTATGATGAAATGAAACATAGAAAAGTAGGCCCCACCATGGGCAGACTTTAACGCATTCCAAAATTTTATGCCAAATTTCCAAAAATATATATTTTTGCCTAATTTAAGTGAGGTATACTAGGCATGCATTAAAGTCAGAAACCTCTACAATAATAATAGAAATGTAGAATAACTATTCACCTTTCAAAATCACCAAACAGAATCATGGGCACTAAAGCAGTTTTCATGGGGTAATGGAAATCGCATTGTAATATAATTGGGAAATACGCTTCCACGATCATAGCCTTCAATCATTGCCAAGAATAAAAATACTTACAGTTATTTCTGTAATGCATATATTTTTTATTCTAACATGAATTTCCACATGTATAACAATAAATATTTTTAATATGATTTTGTTACAGGCAGTGAAAATGTTTTAATGAAGTGAAAAGAAGTATGTAAACCAGATGATTATAAGCTACTTCAGTCTTGCTGCATACTGTCTGTTTGAAAGTAAGACTGTTTTTAAAAGTTATTTTAAACATGGATGAATATTCCTTATGCAATTTATCAAACAAATGTTCTTGTGGGCCATATGCTGCTACAAAATCAAGTAGATTATTTCCAGTTTCTGAACTCACCAGGCTTAACGATTTGACATGGTAATGAAAAAAAATGTACCTCCAGAAAATATTTCTGAAACAATTCTCATAGAAAATCGAAGTAGAACTACCCTAGAGCTTGAGGATATGATTTGTGCAAATCACAGATACAAATTTGGAACATTTTGGACACCACCTCGCTATTGCGAACATCCTAATAATAAAATCAAGGGTAAGAAAGGGCATGGATTTGAGACCTTATACATTTTTGAAATATGAAGCACTGTGCTCAGAATTTGGTTCGTTCGCAATTGGAGGAGTATTATGCAGGATGTTGGCAATAGCGAGGTGGTATCCAAAATGTTCCAAATTCGTATCAGTGCTTTGCACAAGTCATAGCCTCAAGTTCTAGGGTATATCCACTTCAATTTTCTATGAGATCTTTTTCAGAAATATTTTCTGGAGGTACATTTGTTTTTATTTTTTCCAGTACCATGCTAAATCGCTTGGCCTAATAAGTTCAGAAACTGGAAATAATCCACTTGATCTTGTAACAGCGCACAAATACGTGCAAATACGACACAAAAAATCCCATACGATCGTTTCGAGGATTCCGGGATTCCCAGCAAGGAGAAAAAAACGAGAATTAAAATGGGTTCGAAGAACCCCTCGGTTATAGCCCCGAGTACTGGCTTATGGAATGATTGAAAAGGTGAAAACAAGAGTTTATATATCCTAAAGAAATGACATAATGAACCAGAACTAACTGAAAAAAAGGAGTCACTGCGCAAGATCCCTCCATAGGGGGAATCCGGGAATCATCGAAACGGTGGTCATGGATTTTATGTGTCGTGTTTGTACGTATTTGTGCGTTAAATCGGTATTAAAGATTTTAATTTTGTATTAAAATTCGCACAAAGTGTTTGATTTATGCTTATATCATCATCTAGTTTACATGCTTCTTCTCACTTCATTAAAGCATCTTCACTGCCTGTAACAAAAACATATTAAAAATATTTATTGTTATACATGTGGAAATTCATGTTAGAATAAAAAATATATGCATTTCAGAAATAATTGTAAGCGTTTTTATTCTTGGCAATGATTGAAGGCTATGGTCGTGGTAGCGTATTTCCTAATTATATTATAATGCATTTTCAATTACCCAATGAAAACTGCTTTAGTGCCCATGATACTGTTTGGTGATTTTGAAAGGTGAATAGTTATTCTACATTTCTATTATTATTGTAAAGTCTTCTGACTTTAATGCATGTCTAATATACCTCACTTAAAATAGGCAAAAATATGTTTTTTTGGAAATTTGGCATAAAATTTAGGAATGCATTAAAGTCTGCCCATGGTGGGGCCTACTTTTCTGTGTTTCATTTCATCATAGGGAAGCATTCAGCAGTTAAAAATGATGGGATGATTTCAATGCAAAGAGCTACATGTGTAAAAACTATAGTGAAATTTCGAAAAAAATTCAATTTTTGAAGCCTCCTAGCTCACATTACACATATCCCATAATTTTTATTCTTGAATAGCAAAGGGCCAACCTTACATAATACAACCATGCGATTTGTTTTGTGGAATAACTTCAATGCATATTATGAGAAGTACTATGCAAAACATAAAAATTCAAATTTTCAAGCGGCGCTCTGACCTTTGACCCCCCAGCAAAAGAAAACCAATGGTCCCACGGCATTAATATTCTGGATTTATTTCTTTCTAATGGTCTTCTCTCTGAGAAAAAAAAAAATCACCTGAATCGGTTTACCATTTAATCACAGACCCCCGATTCTGGGTGATTCTTATATGGAATGACTCTTAATCAGTTTGGCAAACGAACTTTGCATTTGCGTAGTGTAATTTAATGCATAATATATATATATATTTAATGTATTTTGTATTAGGTAGCTTTCATTACAAAAAGCTACCTATTGCAGCCGTTCGGAGGAAAGCGATTTCAAAAAATTTTGTATATTTTCATCGATCATGACCCCCAGACCCCGAAACCAACCTCCGTTCAAAAGTTGATATATATATATGGAGGATGTGTGTAGGAATGCAGTTGATACATTTTAATTCATTAGCATGTATTAGGTTCTACTTACTGTGACATTTGAATAAAATAATAATAGATGGCAGCACCATAAAATTTGTATTTTTAAATAGCCTCTTTAAAGTCATAATTTAAATTTTTTACACTAGGTGGTAATTAACGTTGAATATTGGCAATGTTGTAAAATTGGCAATGTTGTAAAATTGTTATTATACAATTTAAAATTGTTTTTAGGTATTATAAATAATGTAATTATTTTTTATTTTTATTATATTAATTATATTTATCACAATATTTCAACATGAGTTAACTGACTCCATAGCTTTTAATTTCTGTGTTAACTTAACTGTTTTATTCACCTTGATCTTATCATGCTTTTTGGATTGCATGTGCGGGAATATATTTTGAAAATCTACTGGGAATTAATACGGTATGTTTTGTGGGATTTCTACTGCTATAAATTAGATATTTAATGGGTTGTAGTTTTAGGTAGCTTTCATTACAAAAAGCTACCTATTGCAACCGTTCGGAGGAAAGCGATTTCAAAAAATTTTGGTATATTTTCATCGATCATGACCCCCAGACCCCGAAACCACCCTCCGTTCAAAATTGATATATATATATATATATCTGACATATGTCACACAGTAACTATCGTAATTATGAACCGATTTCGATGTAACTCGGTGTGTACATAGTACATACCAATGTCTCGACCGAGTTCGTTGGCCAGCTTCATCCGCCATTTTGTTTCAAAACGGCGGCCATTTAAAATTTTTAAATTTGAAATGTGGTACCAAAAAATTGAAAATGGAAAAATATTTTTTTCTTATGTATTTGACCTTTATAAAAAGATTTCGGAGCAGTTTTTGTTTCGTCTATATCTTAAAAAATGGCTGAGTTGCAGCATTTTGAATTTCTAGCGTGGTTGACATTTTGAAACGTCCTGAATTTTGTCACGGGATAAAAGGCGTATTTATGAACCGATTTGGATGTAACATCGTTTATACATAGTACATACCAATGTCTAGACCGGCTTCGATGGCCAGCTTCATCCGCCATCTTGTTTAAAAATGGCGGCCATTTAAATTTCTAAGAAAAATTTAAATTTGAAACGTGGTACCAAAAAATTGAAAATTGAAAAAAATATTTTCTTATGTGTTTGACCTTGATAAAAAGATTCGGGAGCAGTTATGTTTCGTCTATATCTTAAGAAATGGCTGAGTTATAGCATTTTGAATTTCTAGCGTGGCTGACATTTTGAAATGTCCTGATTTTTGTCATGTAATAACAGGCGTATTTATGAACCGATTTGGATGTACCTTGGTGTGTTGTACATAGTACATACAAAATCTCGACCGAGTTCGTTGGCCAGATTCATCCGCCATCTTGATTCAAAATGGCGGCCATTTAAAAAAAATTTAAAAATAAAAAAATTAAAATAAGATACCAAAAAATTGGAAAATGAAAAATATTTTTTTTGTATGTGTTTGACCTTAATACAAAGATTCCGGAACCGTTTTTGTTTCGTCTATATCTAAAAAAATGGCTGAGTAATAGCATTTTGAATTTCTATTGTGGCTGACATTTTAAAACGACCTCATTTTTGTCACGCGATAACAGGCGTATTTATGAACCGATTTGGATGTAACTTGGTCTGTACATAGTACATACCAATGTCTCGACCGAGTTCGTTGGCCAGCTTCATTCACCATCTTGTTTCAAAATGGTTGCCATTTAAAAAAAATTAAATTTAAAATTTAAAATGAGGTATTAAAAAATTGGAAAATGAAAAATAATTTTTTTATGTGTTTGGCCTTGATACAAAGATTCCGGAGCAGTTTTTGTTTCTAAAAATTTGTTCTTTTGTTTATATCTTAAAAAATGGTTGAATTATAGCCCTTTGAATTTCTAGCATGGCTAACATTTTGAAACGATCTTCTATTTGTCACGCGATAACACACGTATTCGCCTATTTTGATGTAAGAAGGCATGTGGATAGTATACATCAATACCTCGACAAGTTCGCTGGCCAGATTCATTAGCCATCTTGTTTCAAAATGGCGGCCATTAAATTAAAAAATATATATATATTTAAAGTGAGGTGCAAAAAAATTAGAAATTGAAAAAGGTTTCTTTCTTAAGTATTTGACCTTGATATAAGGATTCAGGAGCATTTTTTGTTTGTCTTTACCTTAAGAAATGGCTCAGATATAGCAGTTTAAATTTCTATTGTGGGTGACATTTTGAAAAATCTGATTTTTTGCATGCGACAGCACTCGTATATATCAACCGATTCCGATGTGAGTGAGCATGTGCACAGGAATTACTAAGGTCTCGACCAAGTTCACTGGTTAGCCTCATCCACCATGTTGTCCTAAAATGGCAGGCACTTTAAAAAATCGCCGAATTTGGCAGCCAAATACAAGTTACTTTAAAGAAAAAAATCCCTGCCGGCCCGGCCTACAGGCAGAGGTAGATTTCGAAGTCAAATATACTAATTTCACAAACAAAAACTAAATCATGATTATAGATAAATCCACTTTAACAATTTTATCTGGCCGCTTTTGACGAGTTTTTATTTCATTTTTATATTATTATTGGTTTTATCAGAATCATGTTAGGGCGGTATTAAAAAAAATACTTTTCCATGCTCAACAACTCGAAATTTTCTGGCATAATTCCAGATTCATTTTTAATTAAAAAAAAATATGAAACTTGCTGACGTGATTTTTGAAGAGATTTATAAGCGACCTGTGTTTTTATTTTTTGTTCAATTAATTAAAACTTGATATATAAACAATTATTTTCTCAGAAGGACAATATTTTTCATTTCTAACACAATCGCTTCGGGAAATTCCGTTCAAAATGCCCACTTT
Source organism: Maratus speciosus (assembly GCA_963932465.1). NCBI lineage: Eukaryota > Metazoa > Arthropoda > Arachnida > Araneae > Salticidae > Maratus > Maratus speciosus. The sequence goes on along the minus strand of OZ010787.1, from coordinate 163,757,657 downwards.
GACATAATTTTGTGAAATATATTCTGCCTCTATCAAAAAATCGATCATTGCGGTACATTATATAGTTTCTGAATAAGCGAATCTACCAATTAAATGCGTTTGAGAGCAAAAATGAATTTAAAAACCAGTCAGAAAATAAGCAGTTTGGATTTAAGCGCATCCTTAATACAATGATTTTTCCAACACAATCCGCTTCGGTAAATTCGGTTCAAAATGCCCTTTTTAACAGCATTTAAAAAAATACATTCTGCCCCTATCAGAAAATCGACCATTACGGTACATTATATAGTTTCTGAGTAAGAAAACGTACCAATTGCAAGCCTTTGAGAGCAAAAATGAATTGTAAAATGAGTCAGAAAATAAGCAGTTTGGATTTGAAAACACCCTTACTAAGATCATTTTTTACTTCAACCGGTATGTATTTTTAATTTGTTTTTGCTCTAAGAATTGGTCCTATCCAAAACTTGTCTATATAGATGCTGTAGACAATATTAAGAAGATATATGATAAATTCATGGGGATTTTATATCTTTTGAATTGACGGAGTTATGGATTTTTTCTTCTTCAAACCACCTTTTTGTTTTCGTTTTTAATTTTTTTTGCGGTACGAATTGGTCCTATCAAAAACTTGTGAATATAAAAGTTGTAGATAATGTTAAGGAAATTCTTGATAAAATTAATTGGATTTGATATCTTGAGAATGGACGAAGTTATGGATTTTTTTCTTCCTCAAACGCCCTTTTTGTTTTCGTTTTTAATTTTTTTTGCGGTACGAATTGCTCCTATCAAAAACTTGTGAATATAAAAGTTTTAGATAATGTTAAGGAGATTTATAATAAAATTAATTGAATTTGATATCTTGAGAATTGACGAAGTTATGAATTTTTTTCTCCCAAAAACCCTATTTTTTGCGACCTTTGAGCCCATTTTTAACTTTATCAAAAATCTGTGATACATAAATTTTTGGCCCTATTTTTAGAAGTAATAAAAACTTTAAACTGATTTGATATGTACAAAAATTAAGAAGTTATGGGGGGTTTTCTGTTTTCACAAAACCCCTCCCTATTTCCCTCCCCTTGGTCCGATTTTGCCCATTAACGAACTTGACCGAGATTTTATGCCCATTGATTTTATGTATCAGTTTGGGAGAGATTGGTGCAGAATTACGAAAGTTATCGTGTCCAGAAGAAAGTGATATATATAGATATATATATATATATATATATATATATAAAGTTTTTTACTGAGGGTGGTTTTGGGTTCTAGGGGTCATGATCGGTGTAGATCTGCAAAAATTTTTCAGAAATTCCAACATAGGAACGATGCCAATAGGTAGTATTTCATACGAAATCTACCTAAAAGCAGCTTGGATAAAGCTGACTAATTTCGCGAAATTCTCATTCATTATATTGATAAAAATTAGTATTGAATCTCCTATATTCGGTTTCCACTAAATTGAGCTTCGTGTGTTCGAATAATATAAGTTGGCTTTTTTAAAATAAGGAATATGAAAGCTACCTCTTCCTCCCGGCACTGGCCGGAAGGACTTTTTTTTTCCATTTCATGCCATTTGATAATGTTCTGTATTTATCTTGAAACTATTATTTTAATTATATTCGTTGTTTGAGTACAGGGGAAAAAAAAATTTCAGCTTATAGCTTTTTTCCCACAGAAAACAACCGATTTGCTTATATCATTGAATTCTGTACTCTTGAAAACGTAATTCAATATATAAGTTTTTCAATTTTTTCGGAATCCATATTCTTCTTTTTTTCTTCCATGTAAATTCTTGTAATTAGGTATACGGTACTTTATTTTACACATGCAGTTCTATATTGTTGGTTTATGGCGTGTAGTCAATCATTCACAATATTGCAGTTTTTGATGATGGTCGGTGATGTTTAATTACTGGTTATATATATCCATATATATATATCTGATCTTTGTCACACAGTAACTCTGGTATTTATGAACCGATTTTTATGAAACTCGGTGTGCACATAGTAAATACCAATGTCTCGACCGAGTTCGTTGGCCAGCTTAATCCGCCATCTTGTTTCAAAATGGCGGTCATTTAATTTTTTTTTAATTTAAAATTTGAAATGTGGTACCAAAAAATTGAAAATTGAAAAATGTTTTTTTTCTTATGTGTTTGACCTTGATACAAAGATTCCGGAGCATTTTTGTTCCGTCTATATCTTAAAAAATGGCTGAGTTATAGCACTTTGAATTTCTAGCTTTGCTGACATTTTGAAACGACCTGATTTTTGTCACGTGATAACAGGCGTATTTATGAATCGATTTGGATGTACCTTGGTTTATACATAATACATATCAGTGTCTCGATCGAGTTCGTTGGCCAGCTTCATCCGCCATCTTGTTTCAAAATGGCGGCCATTTAAAATTTTTTTAAACATTTAAAATTTAAAATAAGGTACCAAAAATTAGAAAATGAAAAAGATTTTTTTTGTATGTGTTTGACCTTAATACAAAGATTCCGGAACAGTTTTTTTTCCGTCTATATCTAAAAAAATGGCTGAGTTATAGCATTTTGAATTTCTATTGTAGCTGACATTTTGAAACGACCTGATTTTTGTCAAGCGATAACAAATGTATTTATGAACCAATTTGAATGTAACTTGGTGTGTACATAGTACATACAAATGTCTCGATCGAGTTTGTTGACCAGCTTCATTCGCGATCTTATTTCAAAGGGGCTGCCATTAAAATAAAAAAAATAATTTAAAATGAGTTATCAAAAATTTGAAAAATGAAAAAGATTTTTTTAATATGTTTGACCTTGATACAAAGATTCCGGAGCAGTTTTTGTTTCGTATATATCTTAAGAAATGGTTGAATTATAGCAATTTGAATTTCTAGCGTGGCTGACATTTTGAAACGATTTGATATTTGTCACGTGATAACACGCGTATTTATTAACCTATTTTGATGTAAGAAGTCATGAGGATAGTATATCGTAATGTCTCGACCAAGTTCGCTGGCCAGCTTCATCAGCCACCTTGTTTCAAAATGGAGACCATTAAATTAAATAAAAAATTATATTTAAAGTGAGGCGCAAAAAAATTAGAAATTGATAAAGGTTTCTTTCTTAAATATTCGACCATGATATAAGGATTCCGAAGCATTTTTTGTTTTGTCTTTATCTTAAAAAATGGCTCAGATATAGCAGTTTCAATTTCTAATGTGGGTGACATTTTGAAAAATCTGATTTTTTGCCTGCGAACGCGCTTGCATATATCAACCGATTCCGATGCGAGAGAGCATGTGCACAGGAATTACTAAGGTCTCGACCAAGTTCACTCGTTAGCCTCATTCACCATGTTGTCTTAAAATGGCAGGAACTTCAAGATATCGCCGAATTTGACAACCAAATATAAGTTACTTTAAATAAAAGCAGCTTGGATAAAGCTGACTAATTTTGCGAAATTCTCATTCATAATGATTTAGTATTGATAAAAATTAGTATTGAATCGCCTATAATCGGTTTCCCCTAAATTGAGCTTCTTGTGTTTGAATAATATAAGCTTGCTTATTAAAAATAAGGAATATGAAAGCTACCTCTTCCTCCCGGCACTGGCCGGAAGGACTTTTTTAAATGTATTTTCAAAATACATGTATTTTGTATTTTGAATTTTTGAAATTTGTAAAGTATTTTGTAACTTAAGTTGTAAAACCAATGTATTTTGTATCGAAAATTGTTTTTCGATGTATTTTGTCCAAGTCTGTTTGATAATTATAATAATTAGTCATTCCTTGAACAAATTCCTGAAACAAAATCTCCTTAGCATAAGCGTTTTGTTATGCACGAGATTTTGTCAGAGATTTGTTCAATCCAAGCAACAAAACGAAAAATAATTACACATCATAGTGAAAATTAAAAATTTTATTGAAAGATTCTTTGTTATATTGGAAATATGCAGCTTTAAGTGTAATTATGAAAGCAATCTTCACATAATCTAGGAGTTAATTTGTTGGTTATTGGTGCTATATACGGTTATCTTTTGCATATGTGGGATAAACAGACCGGGATTTCCATTTAAAGTGAAATCCGACTCGCTACACACATCCATGCATGATTGGAATTCGAATCAGTCACCTCTTGTTCAGTAGTCAGCGCGGAAATCACTATAGACAAGACATCAGCTCGAATCTGATGGAAATACTTTGGACGACGTATCATTTTATCATAGAAAATCAATAGGTGCCTTTACTTTTTAATTCAAGAGTAAAGTTTTAAGTCTATTGCGTTTTAAAATTTTGACTCTGAATTAAACAGCAAAAAAAAGCTGTAAGAAAGCACATTTTTCTGGAGATCTTTTTTAACCTATTTTGAGCGGGGGGGGGGGGGGGGGTCGGTTAACCCACCTTATACTGCTTGGACATATCATGCACTTCACCGCACTCTCACATTAATACATCCTTTCCACTTAATTCAGTTTTTGTGCAAAAAATTTACACCTCAGCATTAATATAAATTTTAATAGAAAGAGAAGAATAATCTGTTTCTGTGTGGGGCCTCGTGTTTTCATTATGGTCCTAGGTCCTTTTTTCACGATCAGAAATGAGTTAGTAAAAAACACGTCGTCAAGTGAAGTAAAGGAAATTTGGGAAGCAACTTCAATATTACGCTTCAATTTTTCTGCAAAGCAGAAAAGATGATCATTAAGATTTGATTTTTCATTAGACACAGTAGGTACATGACTAAGGATCAAAAAGTTCAAGAGAATGTGGTAGATTTTTAATATTTTAAATTTACCGTATAAGGAATTTCATGTATAACGAAGTTTTTCATATTTTAAAAGATACTAATAAAAAATATTAACATATTTCTGTTTTCAGAGTTTTTCTTTCTTTTTTGTCCTCTCATAATAATCGTTTTAGTTTAAGTTCGCTCGCCAGGGCTAGAAGCAAAAATTGGAGACCTCAGGCATGCCACTTTTCCGCGGAAACGCGGATTTCCGCGTTTTGCTTATTTTGAAAATCGGCGGATTTCCGCGTTTTGCTTACTTTGAAAATCCGCGGATTTCCACTTTAAAAATGTCAGAAAAGGGATTTTTTTTTTTAAGATTTTATTTATTTTATTAAGATTTTATGTTACAGACTTGCCAAGTCTCCGGATTTTGGCCGGAGACTCCGGCTTTTTCGTCTATAAATTAGTCTCCGGATTATCGTGAAATATCTCCGCATTTTTAAGATACGACGGCCGCCGCGTGCAAACCGATGCGAGACACGATAAACCATTTCCTTCTCTGCTGCGCTGCGCACAGCATACATAGAGTGGTTCTCTTCCGCGCATCCTTACTGACGTAGCAAGCAAACATCGTGGGCTCAGATGAGAAGCGGTTGACATTTCATCTACATCCAACACGAGGAAAGAGTGCGGCGCGCATTCTGATATGCGTGAAACAATATGCTCAGTCGTTCGGAGTCGTTGGGATATCAAGGGGATTGAAAATAGGGAAGAGAGAGATTTATTTATTTTGGATTAGCTAGTATTGTTTGAAGCACGTGCCTTGCGTGAAAGTTGATTGAATTCTTTTCATTTTATTTTCTCGTTTGATTTATTTCGAATGAAAAGTGAAAGTTATTGATGTATTTTATTTATATTTATCGATATTTAGGATTTTCAAATATTTTATTTTATTATGGACACTGAAACTATAGCGTATAATAGAAGCATTTCATTGAAAGAATTTGCTTATTTATATCGAATAATCTCATTAAAGTACCATTTTGATCATGTTTTGGCCACAGTTTTAAAGTAAATATTTCTGAATTTCAGTAATGGAACAATTTTTTTTAAAATATTAAGCAGTTGTTTTAATATGAAAACATATTTAAGACATCCAAAATTCCAGACAAATATTTACTGATTATTATTTTTAAGGTAAGAGTTCATTCCATCGTGTTTTTTTTTTTGTTGTTGTTGTTTTTTTTTTATTATTATTGAATGTATTTTAGTGATCATTTACTCTTTTGCATTACCTATTATGTTAAAAATTAATTTTTAGTGAATACTTCTGTTGTTAAAGGGCAAAAGTTAAAAAATAAAAAAAGGAAAATTTTTTATAACCTTTAGTTCATAATATATTTGCAGTTTCATTAATTTTAAAAGAAATTTCTGAAAGATTCATGACAGATTATTTTGAATGCAGATTTTTAAATGTATTTACTTATACAAATTTTAAACAATAGTTTTACATTTCTGAGGAATTTTCATATTATTTGTCATTTACAGTAAATTATTGAATAAAAGTTTGAATTCCATTCTTATTATATTTACAAGTGTTCATATTTCATTTTAATGTATTTTTGTATTCATATATATGCTTAATTTTGAATTCAAATAATGACACAAATTTTATTCTCACATTTTTGCTTGATTTTTACCTCGCGCGTTGTTTAACTTTTTGCTCGATTTTTACTTCACGCGTTATTTAACTTTTTGCTCGATTTTTACCTCACGCGTCATTTCCTCTTTTTTGCTTTTTTCTCAGTCTCATCCCTGAGACCTGGAATAGAGGTGAGATGGGCCCTCTTGCATGTCCTTTATATAATGTATGCGTATACGTAATACAAAATCGGTCCTCACGGGGGGCCCTTTTCAGCTTAGGGCCTGATACAATTGTACCCCCTGTCGCCCACTGTGCATGTCCCTGTCCTGTCGCTTGCACAATAATATTTTAGGTTAAATAATTATTGAAATCTGCTGTCTGGTACCAATATAATGCCCAATGAGACACGAAGGTTGCAGACACATTGAACTAAACGATGACCCTATTTTGCCTGAAGGCATAGGCATCGCGGCCAGCGATCTGAGAAGACAGGAAGTTCCAGAATATTTGTAACACGATACATTATTTCACAGCTTTTATAGTCCTTTCAATGGGAAGTTTCCTGTACCATTGTTGGAAACATTCGAAACTACACTTCTGGGAAATGTTCTGCTTGTAAAGGAAAAAAGTATGACCAAGTTAAGATTTGGAACATTGTAAAATTACTGTACTTGTTCCATCCGAAACCGGGCCCCTGGGCAGTTGCCCCCTGTGACCCCCCCTCTCACCGGCCCTGGCCTTGAGTACTATTATCGGAATACCAGACACGAAAGGATTAAAGAAAGATAAGTAATGAACAATAAATACATTTGTTCAGGTGCTTATAGAACTAAGAGAGTGCGCATACGTCAACTCTTGAAGATGGACCAGCGCGAGCTTCCGATGTTTGGCTAATTTTCACAGGAGTGGGGTAAGCCAGGTCCTTGTACTGTATATAATTCTTTTATACTCTTTATGCTCTTCAGTTTGGTATATGATAAGTGTGAATATGTGTAGGGGTTCCGGAGATATAATTCATTAAACTTTCTCTAACTTTCTTTCATATCTCCAATGAACCAGGCATTAGCCACCTATTCATTGTTTCCTGTGCTTTACCCTGTATATAAAATGTAATTAACTGATAAATTAGGACTCTATAGACTGTTAGTTTTCCAAAGTTACCTATTATGTGTGATTATCTCAAATACTTATGATGTTTTAAACATATGAAGTTCATGTACATTTTATAGTATTGGAGCCATTTTCAATAGTTACCATATTTGACATGCATTAAAATATACTATAACTTACTATTTTCTTAAAATGATCAGTCGATTTGTGCACATTGACTCCTGTAGATCAGTTTTGTATGTGGTTTTTTAAGTTATCTCAAAGTTTTCTCATATCACCGTGCATTTTAAAATGTGTTCTTTTCGACTTTTTGTGACAGAAACAAGATGGAGGCTCCATGGGATTAGCATTACAGTGTTTACATTTTTCTTATCGTTAAAAGATATTAATTCAACTTTTTTTTTTTTTCCCTACTGCTTAGTCCGGTTAGTCTGAATATTAAGCTTCCCCCGTTTACATTTATCTTAATCCCGTGGGGCCCGCAACTGTAATTAATAATTTGTTATTTGATTGTGACTTCTCTATTTTTGCTTTTCATTTTCCCATAGGTTTTCATTAAGTTGTTTACTTTTTTAAACGTAATTTTTAACTCTTAATATTGCTCTTTTTGAAGACTTTTTATGCTTTTTATATAGTTTTAAATTTCAAATTTATTAGTTGTGGAAGTTTTTTCATTTATCTTATCTTTAAGAATTTTTAATTAGCATTTGTAATTTGGAAATTTTTATTCTTTCGCGTTTGAATGGTTGGTGGATGACTATTATCACAAAAGGCTATTTGATTTCTGAAAGTTTAGTTGCAACTATAAGAATAATTTCCTAGATTGCCTCTATAACGGAGTTAGACATATATGTTCTGCTTTAAACTGTGGTTAGAAGTGGATGTGATTGGTTAAAACTTTCAGATTTTACTGTCTTGAGTGTTATAGTACCTTTTAAAGTTAATAATGAAAACATAAGGTATGATGCATTGTGGGTTCGACTTGGCTGTCGGATGGTATTGTCCGACACCTATTATAACTTTTATTTAATGATTAATTTTAATTGATTTTGGATACTTATCTTACATTGTGTTATGGATATTTATGGATGTCGGATAGCACTATCAGGTACGGGGTTGTAGAGCCTATTTTGTAGCATGAATGTCTTAACGTTTATTTAAACGTTTTGTCGGATGAATGTTTCAAGCATCACTGTAGCGCATTTAAGTAATACTTTTACACCAGTTAATTCTATAAACCTTTTATACTCCATCAGTATTGTCACCGTTGCGCACTTAGTAGCCATTATTATTACAGTTTTTTTTTTTATTCTTTTTTCTAAATGTTTCCACAATTTAAATATTTTGATATTTTTATCCCTAGTGGAGCATTGTGAGTATCTCCTTTGATTGCTAAGTTTTTAACCCTTTGTGAGCCAATTTACTTCCCTGCACCAGTTTTTTTTCAATTGCATTTGTCCCCCTTAATCTCGTGTTTAGGCTCTCGCCTTCCCTATTCGAACTATTTTGGGTACAGGGTTTCTTTTGGCAAGCCCCATTTTATTCTATCTTTATCAGGGGGGACGATGGAGGAGGAGGGGGGAGGCTTTCACAATAAGTTTTACCATTTCCATAGTGTGAGATGTCATTTTAAAGGTCATGGCCTGTGCTTCTCAATTCCGGTATCCTTCTTTTTTTTTTTTTTTTTTTTTTTTTTTTTTTTTATCTAGCTTTATCTTTTGGCCTGTAGGTGGCACGTTTCAATTTTTTTTCATATTATATAGTATAATTCTTTAAGGTTACTTGAATTATATCCGCTTGATGGGCTTGACAGAGGCTGCTCAATTACATCATCATCTATTGCAATGCTACCTTTTATAATCAATAGGGGGCGCTATCTTCCTAAATTTTGATTCCTCTTACTATCCCTTGTCACATATCTTTTTAAAGGTCTGGGAATAATCTCTTCATTTTTAGAAGTAACTCTCACTTTCATTCTCTTTTTAGCCACTAGGGGCGTCCCCAGGCCAATTCCACTTCTCCTTTGACTATTACAATATGGGTATTTACTATTACTGGTTATATATATATGTATGTGAGGAATAAAGGGAGGAAGGGGGAAAAAAGGGAAGAAAAAAAAGGGAAAAAATATATATATATAAAAGAAAAATGGAAAGAAGGGAAAAAGAAAAAAAAAAGAGAAGTAGATAGATGATTGAATGTGAATAGGGGGAAGGAAAGAGAAAGAGAAAAACAAGGGAAAAAGAAAGAGAGAGAAGGGATGGAGGAAAGGAAAAAAAAAGGAAAAGGGGAGGAAAAAAAGAAAAAAAGGGAAGAATAGGGAAAAAAGGGAAAAATTTGAAAAGAAAAAAAAGAGAGGGGGGGGATATAGGGAATTATAACCTATTCAATTATGTACATCATTCATACTTTTCTGATTAATTTAGATGTCCAGTTCCTCCCAGCTCCTCTCCCTCTTTTCGTGCCGGGCTCCCACAACAGTCTCTTATAGCGTTTTTAGCTCAAGTGCGGCCAGGACTTCAATTTACGGTGGAGTATCTCATATTTGTTATAACATGCTATAAAGTTTCAAGTTCTTGTCCACCAACTAAAGCTCTAACTGCAGTTCTGGTCGCTGCTCATTAATTATATAATTACATAACAACTATTATTTTATTTGGGTTGGGGTTTTTGGGAACCATTCTCTATGGCGCGCATTTTTTTTTCTACCAGCCATTCATTTTCTGCCTATGGGAGATGAATCGGTACTCTAAGTGTATCATTTTGTAATTAGTGAATAAAAGTTTTGTGTATGTGCTCCAAACTAATTTTTAATTATCTGGTATACATGTGTAGATATTATAATCTACTAGTTTAATATTTATATATATTTATATCTTCATTCTACATGTACATGAGCTTCAATAAGCACAGGAAACTATCCTCCTTTTTCCCCCTTCTTCATTTGGCAAATAATAGACTATCACTATCAATTACTTATATTATTTTATTTATTTTAATATTCAAAATTGTCCTTCAGCAAAAGTATCACCTTCTTTTCACTAAGTCATTTACGATAGTCAAGGCTATTGGTTTTTACTTTTTCATATCTATATTCATTTCTTTCTACGATATACGGTGGGGACCTAGTGATACCTCAATCTATCGTTTACTTTTACAATAATCTATTATACAGAACGATCCGTTAAAATAATATCAACTATCTTTATTACTTGGGCTATATGTTTTAACATAATATAAAATGAATGACTCTATGTTATGATACAAGTTTACATATTTTGAATTGTTCTATTGTGGTGACTTAACGAACTCAAAATAATATATAGTCACAAGTATGCTCTAGTAACCGGCCTGGACATGGAAGAAAGTGATAAGTATTTGAATAACTCTTCCAAAACAGAAACTTTGTATGAAATTAAAAGTTCACTAAAAAAATCATCAAAACCGAGATCGAATTCGACACCGGACAAACTTCCACTATTAAATCAGGAGGCAAAGTGGTCAAATAAATCCACTCTAAAGCGTACATGACAAAACTCCAGTCAATCTTCACAAGCGCTAAAGTCAACCCCAACAAATAAAAATGTAATGAAGTTTAACCTAGAAGTAGCGAAGACACTTTCAATAACAGAGCTGCTTGAAATTCACAATGGTCTTCTAAAATCACACGAAACAGGATCCAGTAAAGAAGTCGACAAATATTGGCAATTAATTCAAAAAAACATCCAAATCATTGAAAATCAGCTACGAAACGCATCTCAACAATCCCAAGACCTAAAACAAATAACAACCGAAAAGGAAGAGTGGTACAACAAGGCAATCGACCTGGAACAAGAATTAAAAGACAGAAAGCAACAATTTGAAGTTTATATACAACAAAAAGACAATAGAATTCAAGAACTAACTCGGGAGATAGATTCTCTGAAATCATACAATGAATTGTCCAACAAGGATGAAGCAGGAATTTTGAACTTAAAAGAGAAAGAAATTTCTAATCTCCACCTAACGATAGAAGAAAAGAATCAACTAATTAAAGAGTTAAAAGAAAAATTATATACCCAGTCCCCAAAAAGATCACAAGGAGGACTCCCTTCAATAAGAGAAATGGTGATAGATGAATCTATACTTCAAGATATCAACCAAAAATTACATTCAATTGAAGCAAATACAGAATTCTTAAAAAATCAAGTTTCAAAGCCCATTAGAAAAAATCCCAACGGTCAGCCAACAACATTCACTATCATCAAAACCTCTGTATTCAGAGAAAATCAGTGCGGTTTATAAAAATCGAAAAACCACCTCTGAATCCGCCATACTTTTAAAGAAGACACAGGCAACAAAAACTTCACTCCACACAATTAGAAATCTTAATACGGAGACAAAGAACATTCCGGACCTCCCTAAAATCTACTGTGAAACAGCTCGTGATCGAAACACCTTAATTATAAGATCCAACAGTGAAGAAAATACTGAAAGAACCCTCCGAATAATAGAAGGAATTGAAAGACTTAAAGATATCACTGAATTAACGTACAAAACTATAAATTTTAAGAAGATAATTGTTCTTGGAATCCCTTTATTTACTCAACCAGAAGAAGTCACAGAGAAAATCTTGAAAGATTATGATCGAGAAATCCCAATAGCGATACATAAAAAAATTCACCGAGAAAAATCACAAATTTACCATTTGGTCCTGGATTTAGATATCAATTACGCCCGTCATCTGACGAAGCAAGGCCGTATCCTGATTGGATTTAATTCCTGTAAAGTTGCGGATTATCGCCCAATAATCCGCTGCTCGCAATGCCAACGATATGGCCATACAGGTAACAACTGTAGATTTGAAGCTGCCTGTGCTATTTGTGCGTATAATCACACAACAACAACTTGCCCAAATAAAGAAGATCCTAAGAAAATATGCTGCATCAATTGTCTGAACACAAAACATGATTCCCCACACAGAGCGGATTCAAATGAATGTCCATTATTTAAACTTCGATTTCAATCGAGGAAAACCTTCATAAATGTATCTGCTCCACATTCAACCAACTAAACAATACAAAAATCGTTTCATCAAACACAAACAAAAACTCAAACTCACCTTCAATTCCAAATTCTACTCAAATTTCTCATCTCTCGGACTCAAACTCTTCTCCGCAAGGACAACATCAAAACATGCAAGTACCTTCAACAACTAATCAAATATCATCATCCTTTAAAATAGCACAGATTAATCTTCAAAAGAATAAAAGTGCAACAGCTTCACTCCTTCAATTCTTAATTCAAGAAGACTACAAAATAGCTTGCATACAGGACTCCAATATAGTCAAAGGAAGACCACATGGCCTTCCCTCAGGACTTCCTTGCTACTCTTAAAAAAAAAGAATTGCCAAATAATAATCATAGATACATCGTTACAACATGTAAGAGTTCAACAAAATGATAACTCAGTCTTCGTGAATATCTCCTCAACAGAAGGACAAATAACTATAGGCAGTCAGTATTCCGCACCATCGGCTAATTTAAAAGAAGATCTACAAGATTGGGTGAACACGTCGGGTATGAGTTCAAAACTTCTGTTGCTGGGTGATTTGAATGCTCATAGTGTCCTGTGGGGGTATGAGAATGATAACGAAAAAGGACAACACCTCATCAATCATCTCAATATGATGCACTTATTAGTCCTAAATGATCCTTTCTCAAAACCAACATTTGAAACCACGCATTTGAAAGGTTGGCCAGATGTATCACTAGCATCCTTCCCACTGTTCCCAAAAGTTTCCTTATGGACTGTTGAGGATGATATGTACTACGGTGACCACAGGCTGATAACCTTGTATATGGATATCCAAACCCCGAAGCTTCCAAAGCGTAGATATCGGACAAAGAATGTCTCATTGAAAAAATTTCAATAGAAATTATCTAAATCATTGCAAGAAAATAATATAACTTTCCAGGATATAAAAAAGACGGGGGCATTCGAAAAAGAGTACGACAACTTTATAAATATAATAACACAAACCTGTGACCATACTTTAAAGAAAAAAAACTCCACATTTAAACCAACAGTTTCTTGGTGACAGCGGAACTTAGGAAAATGAGAAGCTTTGTTAAAGCACTTTATAGGAAAACAAAACTTTTGTCTGCATCAGAGGAAGACATGATCAAATTAAAAAAGTATAGAGCACTCTATAAAAAGAAAATTCTGGAAGCAAAGAAAACACTGTGGAGTTCTTCTTGCTCAAATACCAAAGACCCCTTGGGAAACTAAAAAAGACGGCATTTAGAGATTTTTACAGACAGGAAGTCTACGCTCTTTCTGATTCCACTACAGCAACCCACTCAAGACAATCTTTTTATGCAGAAATTGCCAATTCAATATTTGGTCCTTCGGACTTGCAACCGCATCAAATTCATCCGCGCTCAACCCAGCCAGTTAATCCATTTATACTCCAAGAACTAAAAGCTGCTATCTTCTCGTTCAATCGGAATAAAGCACCAGGTCCTGATAATGTTGACCTGATTGTACGAAATATTTACCACTCACATTCATCTCTATTACTGAATCTTTACAATACTCTATTAAACTTAAATTACTTCCCAAAAAGTTGGAAAATTGGAGAACTAGTCTTTTTTTTAAAGGCAGGTAAGGACCCACAATCTGCTCAGTCATACAGACCAATAACTCTACTCCCAATTCTGTGGAAAATTTTTGAAAAATTATTATTAAAACGAATAAATTATCATTTTCGAAATTCGACAGTTCTACAGAGTTCTCAACACGGATTCTTAGAGGGTAAATCGGCTGAATCAGCGATACAAGAAGTTCTCTCAACAATTGACTTACTTCAACAAGAAAACAACTACATTTCATTAATATCATTAGACATCCAAAATGCTTTTGACAACTTACCTTGGGACGCAACAATCCAAGAACTGGAATTTTTGGGGTTGGAGGAGCCATATGTTAATATCCTGAAATCCTTTTTATCTCACAGAGGAGCGAAACCAAATTGGCTAGCACAAGAAATTCATTGGTTTAGGAAGGGGTGCCCACAAGGTTCATGCTTTGGGCCCTTCCTATGGAGAATCTTCCTAAACGCTCTCTTACGCCATTTAAAATCGTTAGGTTACATAATAATAGCTTATGCAGATGACATTTTAATTATATTAAATGGTAAAACAAGGTGAGAATTAGAAAAATTAGGAAAGGACATCTTAGATTATATTAGTAGGTGGATGTCAAATCACAAAATGAAAATATCTTACAATAAATGTAAAGTTCTCCACCTTAGAAGACCAAAATTTTTGAAAAGAGCTCCAACACTCAAAATTGACAACCATTCATTAAAAAGTGAGCCAACTTTAGAATACTTAGGTATCGTTCTGGATAGTACGTTGTCGTTTCTCCCCCATTTACGAAAGAAAAGGCAGGAAATTATACAACTTTCGCAAGACCTATTGAAGTTTGCCTCAGCTTACGGAGGGGTAAACAAATTAATTCTGAAGATTTGGTACAATAGTATCTTGGAGAAGAAAATCACGTATGCTGCAGCAACTTGGTTTCACCGGATAAGCAAAGCCCATGGGCTTCGTCTGATCTCATCAATACAATACCAATGCCTGTTATTAGTTTCACGTGCCTACAGAAAAACTTCGGCGGATGCCCTTTGTGTTTTAACAGGTATTCCGCCCTTGGCACTTCAACTTGAATATATAGCAACAACAGGAAGAGTCTTACGTCTTGGAATCCCGACAGGAAATCAAGAACCAATATTTTACCAACCAAAAATGAAGTCAGATCAAGTTGAACCATTTAAAGAATATTTCTTTCAAATAGATCCAGAAAATACTCCACATGTAGAAATAAACATTTATACGGATGGTTCCAAGATGGAAGATGAAACGGCATATGCCTTCTTTGTGTATCAGAGAGGAGAGTTAATCCACGAGGATCAAACTAAGTTAAGTAAAGAAAATACTGTTTATCAGGCAGAACTCCTGGCCATAGAAGAGGCTGTGCTGTGGATTAGGAACTCCCCTCATAAAGAAGTATTAATACACTCGGACAGTCTCTCAAGTCTCTTAGCAATAGAAGATGTTTTTTCAAAAAATCTCATCGCAGTACAAATTATCAAACTACTCCAAGAAACAAGAAAAAAGATCTTCTTTAAATGGGTCCGTGGACATGTGGGTAATGTGGGGAATGAGCATGCAGATTCTTTGGCAAAAGAAGCAACCAAAGCCACATCACATGCCAAATACAAATTCTTTCCCAACCCTCCTTCTTACTTGAAGAAGCTTCTAAAATAGTCTCTACACGAACAATGGCAGACTCGCTGGGACTATGGTACCACAGGACGGTACACATACGCTTTAGCCCCAAAAGTCTCGGAAAAGAGAATCCTGCTGCATAGAAATCTTTTTCTGTTTGCCACTAACCACGGCCCATTTTCATCATATCTTTATAAATTTGACAGGGTTCCTTCTCCATTATGTGTATGCGGTCAGCGAGCTACATCATTGCATTATATCTTTAACTGTACCCTTACATCATATTACCATATAAGAAAATCTCCAAAAATTTCTTTGTCTCAGTGGTTCTCAGTGGTTTTTTCAAATCCATCATTTTGTCAAAAGATAATTGAATGTATGAAAGTTTTAGAAAACAACCATTATTTGTTTCAAAATGTTTTGCCATTTATAGATGATGATGAGAACGTATCTCTTACACATCTTAACAAATCTTAACAAATAGACAGATACCACCAATTCAAAATAAACTCTTAGCCACAAACAACACGATTGAACTATAATTGAACTGTTGCAAGAACAATAGACTTTTGAACTTTGGTGTGTGTATATAATTATATAATATTCATCATAATTATTCACTATTTTACCTATTTTTTATATTCTACATTATTTTTTAAATTATGAATCTCTTTCTAATTTAGTATACATATACGTAGCTTTTATTGTATTTTTGCAGAACGCCCAGCTTTGCAGAGTAATTGAGCTTTTGCCGCTCCAACAAGTTTAAAAATCCTATTATCTATTATCTCATGATCTTATTAATTACAAATATCTAAATTTCTCTCGTAAACGCCCAGTAAAAATTGGGCTTTCCATCGTGTATATATTGTACTTATATTGTATTTAATCTTAATATTCTCAACTGGCTTTCCTGTAGGTCCCTTCGGGCCTTTTATTTATTATTATTATTATTATTATTATTATTATTTTTCTTTTTTTGTGTGTGTATGTGTGGTGACGGCGGTAGTAGATGGAAACCGCTGGGTGGGGCTTGTAAGTGCTTAAGCCATTTGGTAGGCCTCCCCACCTAGCTGACCCGTGCTTATAGAACTAAACGATTAAAAACTCTAAAACGATCATATATTTTATAAAATAATTGTTGTCGTTTTTTCTTCGTTACTTTATTTGACCTTGGTATTTACTCCATATGTGTCTAAGAGAGCATAAAGGGATTTAAATATTTCCTGACGTCTAAATCAACGAACGCACTCAATCGTATCAAATTACTGTATCGGTTATTATAAGTAGACAAAAAGAGAAAAAGGATGACGTCAAAATAAAGAATCTTGATCGAAACGACAACAAAACTTCAGCTACGTCAAGATCAGGAAAACTTGAAGGGTAACTTAATTTCTACGTGATGTGAATCCGGAATGTAATGTTATGCAACTTCCTGGGAGCACAAACATCCTTTGATGTTCACATGAGTTTATTCTAATTTCGCAAAAGAAATTGCGATTATAGATGTTTTCCTGAAATTCAAGGTCGAACATTCAATTGAGTCTGATAAATTTTATGTACGAGTAATTCGAATCGAAGTTTTCTTCAGATTGTTCGATCTCCCATTTCGTATTTCTGTCATCTGCGACATTCATATACAGTTATTTTTACTTACCAATCGAAACATTTTTCTTTCAATCTATCTGTCCATTGATCTCTTCACTTTCATTTCCCCTTCTAAATTCAAAATTTTACAAAACATCTTTTCTTTTAAGGCATTAGATTCACTACAGATATTCTGGCCACTTTTCCGTTTTTTTCAGAGAAACAATTTCTATTAAATTTTACTGCATGTAAGCAAAAAGGGCATTAAAAAAAAGACACAACATTGTTATTTTTATGAACAGGACACTGTTTCTATTTGAATTGAGTAAAATGCAAAACAAGAAAAAAAAAATAAATTCAGTATTCCAAAATATGGAAAAAATTCAAATAGGTCAATAATGTTGAAACCACCGCGTAAACTTCAATAAATGTGAAGTAAATGTTGCTCATGGCTGTTCAGTATTAGCTTTCTGAGCATTTAAAAAAATAATTTGTCTCGTTTCGTTCGTTGAGGCCATTTTCCTCTGCAGTCAGGTTTATGAAAATTGCGTTTCCTGCACGAACTATAACTAATTTACAAAAAATCCTCACATACAATTAAAAAGTAATAAAAACATAATAGATTCAATAGGGTCTGCATTAAATTTTGCGAGATTTTCTTCAATTCTGTAATTACACGAAAAGTTAGCAAATTCATCAGATCATAATAACTACGACCTCTTTGGAACCAAAGAAAGTTCTTCCACAGAAAGGATTATTCAAAAAATACCTCTTGCCATAAGGCTGTAGTTTTCTTTTCAAGATAGTGCAGCCTTTGTTCGTAAACCATGAAAGTAACTCTGAAATCGCCAAGTGGTCGGATGAGGAGCGCTTGCCGTCTTATCCCCAGCTACCTTATACGTTTAAAGGCTATTACATTATAAATAATGAAGATATTTAATGTATTATTGGTGCTTACAATAATTTTAATGCAGCGTTTTCCCACTTATGGACGATTAAAGGGGGCTATTAGTGCATAACTAAGACATTTACGCATAAGAGAAAGGCTCTTATGTTGTAATTCAATAAACTTATATACTTTATATAAAAGAAAATATGAACATTTTTAGACCCTAAAATCATTCATAACGAATATCATAGGTGATAAAAACGGAATAGTAATCAGGCCATTCAACAGAAAACATTACTTTTTGAATGTAAAAGTTTCAGTCAAAATTTTTAAACCAAAAACATTTATATAAATATCCACAGTTCTTTTTTTCTACCCCTTTTCAGATTTATGTAGGTGGTTGTATAATCTTTTCATTACTTGGTAATTAGTTTATTTTATAAAGATGTAAGGTTTATTATTATTATTTTTTTAATAATGTTACCGAGGTTGCTGATTACATTGCGAAAAGTAAGCTACTAAATAGAAAAAAAGGCCTTTGTTAGAGAAAACCATTTATGAATATTTACAGTTTGATCACGATACAAAATTTGCTGAGATGTTTTACAGTCTGCGTCAAAAAAATTATTTCTTCTTGCAGAAACAAACCTGCGTATCAAAAGGATAAATTAAAATAATAATAAATTTTTACAGATGTTTTGTTATTCATATTCAATACTAATTTCATTACTACAATTTACCTATACAAAATTGCTAGCCCTCCGAACCACTATTTTAGATTTGAAATTTTCGTTTTATTTAATGTAAAAATCCTACGACTAAACAAGGCAAAGATTTCTATTCGAAAATAGTGGTATTCAGAAATACGACGTGTTAGCAGTTCTGTCTATACATATCTTGTTATAACTTTTATTATTTTACAGAATGAACAGTTATTATTATTACTAAGCGCTTTATTGTCATTAATACTTTTCAAATCGTCAAACAAAAATAATATGGATGATAAATAGCCGAAGATATACTAAGGGCCGTGTATGGGTGTTCCGTAAGTATGCCCTTATGAGACTTGACTACAGTTTCGGTATGTATCAAAAGTTTGGCTGTTTTTTCTCTCAAACTGAGTCTTCGCTGAAATTCAGATTACGTATCGGAACTTGCTGAAAACGAAAATGGAACAGAAATATCAGTCAGAAACTTCCGCTTTAAAACTATTTATTACTGGGAAAATAAAACTCCCTTTTCTTTTTCTTTTTTCCCCTTTTTCATTATCGTGGACTGACTACTTGTTTGGCATGGTGTTCGAGATGCCATAAATCATTTTACGAAGACTTTCTCTTTCTTGAAGGCATTGCTCCCATTGCAACAGAGTCGAAAGGGACCCTTTTCTAATGACGAGCCCTACTGAAAACTTCATACTTTCTTTTGTACGTGAATTGACTGCTGTTCTTTGATTATTTCGAAAGCGACATGATTGACTTCCTTATTACTCCTCTCAACCCATATCTGCAGGTAACGAGTGATGAGCAGCAAGTAAATACTAGTTGTAGTTTAACAGGAACTTGCTCACTTCCGCCAATGCGCAGGTCAGGATACTCAACAAATGAATAAGTGATTAGTGCGAACAATGGCTCATACTGCAAAATTATGGTATGTCATACTACAATATTATTACCAACATATTATTCTAGTTTCTTTGAATTTTGCTTTCAGCAATTACTTATAAGAACTATGAATGCCATCTAACAGCAATTAACAGAGTAGATTAGATTTATTCTATTTAATAATTTCGTCTTTCAGGTGTTTAATAGGAAGAAAATATATTATGTTAATGAGTTGCTGACATAAAAAAATATACATACTGAATTAAATTAAAGATAAACAGAAATGAATTATAGTAAGCTCTATTTAACTCAAACTCCAAGGAGACGCAAAAAAAAAAAAAAAAAAAAAAAAAAAAAAGAATTATCTATAATTCGAATTAACCAAAACACACAATAAAAAGAACAAAATCCACCAGAACCGAAATAATATGAATAAACACAACCAATATACAGCGTATGTATACATTTAAAATCGTTATCTTATAAGCAGGATCTCACATTTAAAACAAAAACACTTCCTGGAACATAATTTCAGTCAGCAATAGAGACACAAGTAAACATCATATATTCTATTGGCACATATAGAAATCGCACGTAGTTTTAATACTAGTTTAGTTACAGTGTGACTTGTGTAAAGACTTTCTTTGCTTTCGTTTATTTTTATAACGTTGAACCAGTGGCGCAGCGAGGGGGGGACCCCCCCCCCCCCCTACCCAGAGTCAAGACAAAAATTCAGAAATTTCCATTTTTTATGAATCAAATCATTTAAAACAAAACTAAAGTTAGAATTATATTTATTTTGTTCAAAATTCGCCGCTTTATCGAATCAAATCCTGCTTAAAAATTTGATTCGTTTAAACGGCGGTAATGTATTTTATTTTAAAAATGGGGAAAACATATGGTAACAGGTATCGGTTTTTAACAAAAACTGATCTCTCATTTCGAAAGAGGAAGCATTCCTTCACACTATTGGAAATCAGCCGTAGGTTAAAAGGAATGATCATTTCCTGTCCCTGTCAATGCCACCTTGGGTTCTTCAATACTGCACCATTGGGAGCCTTCAGGGTGTATTCGAAAAAATATTTTTCCACCCTCAACCGCTCGAAATTTTCTGAGACATTTTCAGACTCATTTTTAAAAGTAAAAACATGAAACTTGCCGGGGTGATTTCTGAAGACATGTTTAACATGCCGTGTAATTTCATTTTCAGCTCAATTAATTAGAATTTGATTTTTAAACAATTATTTTCTCAGTATGACCATTTTTTTCATTCCCAGATCACCCGCTTCGGAAAATTCGGTTCAAAACGCCAACTTTGACAGCGTTTTTTAGAGTATTTTCTGCATTTATCAAAAAATTAAGAAGCACCGCACATTATATAGTTTCTAAATAAGAGAATTTCCAAGTTTGATGCGTTTGAGAGCAAAAATGAATTTTAAAATGAATCGGAAAATAAGCAATTTGGATCGGAATACACCCTTAATTAATTGCATCTGTTTCTTGCTCTTTTTTTGGAAACGGGACTGGACCCTCGAATTCCAGGAAAAACACAAAATGCATGCTTGGAAGAGTAGACTCCGCACACGTTCTGTTATTAGTTGCTGTTTTGCTAAGGTATTAGTTTGATATTAAACCCTCTTCAGAGAAGAAACTTATGAAAAAAATGGTAAGAAAACATTTTTTTAAGTCTGACTTCCTCCAAGCTTTATTAATTCAGGTATGATCGGAAAGTATATAATTCTTTTATATTTATGTTTCTGAAAAGATATAAACGTGCATGCTTTACAGTTCGGGTATATTGTCCTTTTGTTAATGCTGTTCACAAATCCAAAGAGACTTTCAGACACATTTTTTAATTAATTCTTATTCAGAAGCGCATGAAATAGGCAAGTTTTGTCATTCAAAAACTATGTAACTGAAAGACGTTTTCCATTCTTTGATAAACGCAAAAGATCTTTCAGAAGATTTTTGTCTCAGTGGATGTTTTGCACCAAATTTACGACGTGATAGCGACAAAAAGGAGAAAAAAACGGTCGTAACGCGATCAAAATCGCTTATAACTCAATAGCTAATTCACTGGCGCAGTGAAGGGGGGGGGGAGTGTTCAGGGTTAAAACACCTCCCAGAACTACAAAAATGACTATAATTGCCGCTTATATGAATCACCAGTTAAGCAAATTAACTAATTTATGAACCAAAACTAAAATTAATATTAAATTTTTTTGGCTTATTTGGAATCTGTGGCTTTGCTGAATCAAATTCTATTCAACAAAGTGATCATATTAAACGGCGAATATTGTATTTAAAACTGTGAAAGCGTATACTACATACATTGGTTAAGTGAGAACTAGTCATTTGTTTTGAAAAAGGTCAGTGATCACATTTTCGAGATGTCTTATGCTAAGAGAATGATCATTTCCTGCCGTATAGACGCTTTGAGTTTAAGTATTGTACAGTGTACAGTTTTTCAATTGCATTTCTGTCTTTGCATCGTTTCGAAACGATAATGGACCACCGACTTCCAGACAAAAACATACGCTTTATAGGTCTCTTTCAGTTTCAAACTTCTTGTTAGAAGTCCGTACAGGTAGAAATTTCAGCACCCGAGCGCGAACCGATCCGTAGAAAAGAATTTAGGCCCGGTATAAAAAGCGAAAATTTCGGCCCGACCCCGGTCCGGCCCGTTTTTCCATTTTTTTCACAAAAAAATTATTGGCCCGGTATAAAATCTAAAAGTTCAGCCTGGCTCATACAAAAACTTAAGCCCTACCCTGCCCGACTGAATTTCTACAAAGTAGAGATTTTTACGCCATTACGGTTAAAAATTGTCTTGTAAGAAGAGTTCTGACAAAAAATAGTTATTTTAGCTTTTTTCATGTTTGTATTCTTCATTTTTAAAAAAGTGTTCCGGGCTGCGATGTTTATTTTGTTATCTTGAATTTCACAGCAAATTTTCTGAAAGATTACAGAAAAGGGGGGTAAATTCCCTCCCGGCATTAACTATGCGTTTTTTCCGCGGCCCTTTTACGTAATTCGTGTTTTTCCGCGTTCCTTTGACAGAATTTGCGTTTTTCTGCGATCTTTTGACGAAATTTGGTTTTTTTTCGTGATCCTTTGACAAAATTTGAGGGGTTTTTTTTCGCGATCATTTGATGAAATTTGCACTTTTTTCTGCGATCCACTGACGGAATCTGCTTTTTTTCGCGATCTTTTGACGAAATTTACGGGCTTTTTTCGCAATCCTTTGAAGAAATTCGCGTGTTTTCTGCAAGTCATTGACGAAATTTGCGTTTTTTCTCCTATCTTTTGACGAAATTTGCGTTTTTCGCGAGATCTTTAGACGAAATTTGCATTTTTTCGCGATCTTTAGACGAAATTTACGTTTTTCCGCGTTCCTTTGACGAAATTTGCATTTTTCTTGATCTTTTGGTGGAATTTGTTTTTCTCGCGGTCTTTTGACGAAATTTGCGTTTTTTCACGATCTTTAGACGAAATTAGTGGTTTTTTTCGCGATCATTTGGCGAAATTTTTCTTTTTCGCGATCCTTTGACGAAATTCGCGTTTTCTCCACGATCCTTTGGCGAGGTTTTTCTGCGAATGATTGACGAAATTGATTTTTTACGGCGACCATTTATCGAAATCCGCGATATTTTTATGTCCGAGTTTTCGGAATGATGACTTTTTTTTAAAATTTTTCTGAAAATTCAGAACAGAATCACCCCTGGCTATGTCGCAAAATTTTCTAAGACGGAATCGCATAGGAGAGCACAAATGTTCATTATAGACAAGTTCCCTTCTTAGCAGGTACACCGTCTGTTGTAAATGTATTATATTCTTTTCACACGTATTATTATATTCATTTTGTATGGATCAACACATTTTTTTCCGTTTAAGACAGGATTTCGTTACGTGCAGGTTCTTTTTCAAACATTATATTTATTTTTATTGCCTAGAAATTGTTATCGTCTATAACATTTATTGCATAGAAAATGACAATTCTTTAAAAATAATAAATTGAAAATTTAATTGTAGAACAATGGAAATTTAAAAAACGATTACAAGACTTACCCTATACTACGTATGATGGATAAATAAAATATATGCAAGTTTTGAAAAAAATGTTGGGCCGGGCGAATTTTAACTAATTTTTGCACGGATATATAACAATGCCAACGACATTCTAAAATTCAGCACTGTTTCGACAGGTATGATGATAAACTTCACCAATTCTCGTGATATTGTTACATCTGACACAATGCAAGGTAAGTCAATTAAACAATTTTAGCAAAATTTTCAATAAATTTTTAAGTTAAGAACAAGAATTCGGGATTGTCTTGGAGTGAAATCCTGCGTGTATTTTTGACTGAACAATGGATTCCTGATTTTCCGTACAAAACTTGTTTGCTGTACTGTGCTTTTCCATTTCTTAAAGTTTTCCTCATCATTTTTTAAACACTTTATATAAATCTAACATAGTAGTAGTATAGTTATTTCATTGGTGCATTTTATGTTTTGCCACTGTAATATTGTAAAACGCTGTTTAAATGAATCACAATCAACGTAACAACCCTCATAGCATGCATGGTCACGGTGACGTCGTTGTTACGTCACTGTGAGTCACTGTGGTCACGTCACATCTGTGACCAAAATGCCACCACTCAGTGATGTCACATTGTGACTGAGATGTGAACTTCTTAGAAAACTTTGAAAAATTACAAAAAATATTCAAAACATGTTATTTATGTAAAATTATATTTTCTGGCAATTAAAAAAAATTGTGACGTCACTGTTATGACACTGCATGTAACGTACGTCACGTCACATTTGTGACGAAAAAAATCACCATAATGTAAGTCACAGTGTGACAAAAATATGAACATCAAAAATCTTTGAAAATGAACAGAAATATTACATGCCCGAGTTACAGCGACATAAGGAATGAAAATATATTAGTGGATAGGAAATAGTAAATTTTCGGACACGAAAAGAGAGGGGGGGGGGGGGCAGAAAAAAAATGCACGGTAGAAGTATCAACAAACTAGATTTTCATGCTATATTTTATCAATTTGTTATTTAAGACAGTGAAAGTATACTTTTTTATGATTTCAATTTTATCTACCATTGCAATTTAATCCTTCACTGATTGTTATTATAAAAATGTTTCTCGGGAAAATGGTACGTATTGGAGCAATTTGGATAACATATTTAGAATTAGGAATATTACATCTGTACACTTTACATATTTAGTTTTCAGGGAGGAAGTTGTTATATTTTTTTATTTTATTTTATTTTATTTTATTTTTTGTCGACCAGTGGTATTCTAAACCCTTCTGTGGTTTCAAACTAAAATTTTCTATTACAGTTAAGTCTGTAGCTTTTAATGAGCACGTAGAAAGAATACTCAGAGTTTAGTCATATATGCATTTCTTACTTTAGAATTTGCATTCAAGTCATATTTTTTCCTGTTAGTGTTTAACTATTTTAAATAACTATTTTTTTTTTAATTCTACTTCTTTCAGACTTTTTAAATAAAATTAGTATTTTCCGAAAAAATATGTATACAAATTTTATACAAAACCCATGATATAATTATTCGTATTTCAAATTCGTGTTTTAGAGATATGACTTTAAAAAAAGTTATTTTAAAATTGTTTTATTCTACAGAAAATGAATATGAAAAAAAATGACAGATTGACAAAGAAAATTTTTTTATCCTGTATACTCTCTTTTCATTTATTAAGAAGATACGTATTTATTTATTAGGTGTAAAACAAACTGTACTTTAAAAAAAAGAAAGAAAAAAGGCAGGTGTTTCATTCAAATAGAAAATTTTCATTACAGATACTCTCATAAAGATAAAATTACTGCGCATTTAAACTCTGTTGTGTACAAAAGAAAAAAAAATTATAATAATACAGTAGGAGCAGCTGCTTGGTCAAATATCGTCTGCGCTGGATTAAACCGCAGAATAAAATAAGGATCAGAGAACTTCTGACACGGAGAGTTAGTTTTTTTAAGCTAACAGAAATATGCCTGACAATTTAGGATAAAATACGGATATTTTAAAATATTTATGGAACTTAAAAGGTATGTCTTATTTAATTTAAAGTTTTTGTTCCTTTTTGACAGATTATTACATGAGTTAAATAGTTGTATGTCATATGCAATGAGACTGATCTGGTATTCCTTTCAAAAGCAAATATGGCGATGGAAAGATTTTTGAGAAATTGTTAAATGCATTTAATTCATCTATTATAGTTTGTTGTTGTTTAATAGTACAATTATAAATACTAATTATTTAGTGTTTTTCAAATTGCTATATTTTTTTTAAATTGTATTTAAGCGTTTTTTTTGCTGTTTGTGATTTTAATCAAACATTTAATTGTAGACATTCAGAGTCAGTTATTAAATTTTCTTTGATTGTAAACTCATTTTCTACATTTTCGATACATTTATTTTATTGGCATTAAAAAATAAAATATAATATTTAAGAATTGAAATAAAGTGTTTTTCATGCCGATAAAGTTGAAAAGTGTTTATGACTTCGGTTTGTCTGGCCGTCTCTCCGTGCTCTAACTCGCGTAAATATACTCGGATTGACCTAAAATTTTTGGATGTTATTGACGTTTACCATAGCAAGACCCCTATTTGTAATGAAGTTTGTAGCATGTTTAGTTCATTTACAGGGACAGTCAATTCTATTAAATTACATTACGGCCTGTGGGAAAAAAATCGTTTTAAATGATTTTTAATGAATTTACACGCTTTCAAAGAGAATAAAATTGATATGCATTTATGAAGCGCACTAAAATGTGCATTCCATAGAATATGCGATGCAAAGAATAGTTATTGTTCATTTACAGGGCTAAAAAAGGAATTCCAATACATAATGATGTAGGGGTGGAGGGAATTGTTTGCGGCGTACTTTATTTATGTTAATCTATTTGATATGTAATGAAATTGATATACGTCGTTGAGGTTTACATACTATGAATTATTTCATGTATATTACGAAGTGTATATAGCATTTACAGGGACACACAAAATATTTCAGATACTATATTGTATCCGAAGTACTGTTCATTAGCGATGATTGCTGGAAATACATTTTTAATTATGATATGCACTTTTATGATTCACTACATTTATGCAAAGTATATGGTGTATATATATATGCTATAATTCATATACAGGACTATACAGAAGTATTCGTAAGGGTTACTGGGTATTGCTTAAAGGTGTTTTTTAAATAAGTTATGCATTTTTACGCTGCACTGTATTTAATTTACTAAGAAATGTTTGTAGAATATAGGTAAAATGATATACAGGGTCACGCAAAGAATTGGATACGTTGCCGTCTATGAATTATAATTTCTGGAAATGTGATTTCAGCAGTTTTAAGAGTGTTTTAGCTTGAACTAAATTTTAACTAAATAGTGGCGTGTAATAAAGGTTCTAGGTAAACTACAGGGTTGTACAAAATTATTTAAGTATGTTTCCATATATTAGTATAAATTGCTGAAAGAGAATTTCAACCTGTTATGCGTTTCCTTGATAAACTAAATTTTTCCATTATATAGTATATATATATCAATCTGCAGATCAAATACAGGACTGTTTAAAAGAATTAGAAAACATATTTGGCTGTGGATGGTAGGGTGTCAACGATTTTAATCGGTTGATTTAAATCAGCGATTAAATCATGGTTTTAATCAACCGATTTTTTTTAAAAAATCATTGATTAAAATCAAAAATTTTCTAAATGTTTAAAATGTCAAAAAAAGTATTAAAATCTAACATGAACATAATTTGAAAGTTTCTACAGGTATTTTGACTTATGAATAAACAAAAAAAGAGCTTTAAATAATTGTTTCTAAGCTTAATTCATTAGTATTGTAAAAAATTAAAAACAGTTGAGTTTGTAAAAAGCATTGTTTTTAAGTTTTTATCCAAATTAAAACAGTTTCATTTAAAAATGATATTTAAATCTAACATAATTTGCAATGTCATAATTTCCTTTAGGTAATCAATTTATGCATTATTTTATATAAAATACACATAGCAAGTATAATTACATTTCTACAAGTAAAAGAGTAAATAGTAATTAATAGCAATCTCAAGTTAAAGAAGAATGAAAGAATAACATCTGCTCAGCAGCTAAATTGTAAATGAATGCATAAGAGAAAAAGAAATAATTGGTATAAAAATGCTAAGCACAGCAAGAGCTTCTTTGGTATAGGTTAAAAAAATGTTTATTATTATTATTATTATTATTGTAACTCATATATATTAAAAAATTGAACCATTGAAAGCTAATAGAGGTAATAATGCTGTTACTTAAATATTTTGAGGATTTCAGATATTAGTGGCTAACTTATATTTATTCTATATGAATGGGTTTAACTCATTTTCATTTTTTTTTTTTTTTTTTTTTTTTTTTTTTTGCTTAGCATACACGCACATGTGTGTAAGTATAGATTTTGGTGGTTTACAGAAATTTTCCTAAATACAAATGCAAAATGAGCTGCAAATAATATTTGTTAGTTTTGTTATTTGTGCTACTAACTAATGAAATTACTTATTTGCAGTTTTTATTAATTCTGTAATTACTTATACTGCTTCTTCTAGGCCATTTTTTTTAATGGTGCCACACCATGCCTCTTTTGAAATTGGCAAAATGCACCCTGCCTTAAAAAAAGAAAAAAAAGTTGAAATTTACCTGTAGTTGTAGCCAGAGATTTCTTGTAAAAAACTTCCCCATTCAACAGTATTCTAAATTCACGTGGAAAAAAACTTGCAAAAATATGGAACTTTATTTCTTTAGAAAAAACAAGATATTATTAAAATATGTTATTTAATTGTATTTTTAAATTTGTTATTCATAAAATTATTAAAAATTAAGGACACTTTACTTATAATGCTAAAAAATATTCTTTTTTTTATTACATCATTACTAAACACATTACTAATATATTTCCTCATGAAATAGTGCCCGTTTTTTGAACTAGCATCCTGTCCCTTTTTCTTTCTAAAATGAATTATTATCATTTTAATAATTAAGGCTTAAAAAATGTATAATATGTTCCTAATTAGAGAGTTGATTGTTTAATAATTAATTTAAAGTAATGTTAGCTATTTAATATAAAATGCAGTTAATAATTTTCATAAATGTTAAGTATCACTAGTATTTATAAAGTTTTACATAATTATTACAATATTAATGTATATAACATTATTGTATAATACTACCTAATGAAACTACTAATTTGCAGTTTTTATTTCTGTAATTACTAACTAACAATTATAATTTTATTATTTAAAGTGTAAAAACATAGATTATGTTAGCAATTAGTGGTGTAATTGTTTTGGAAACCTAAAACTCATGATAGCTATTCAGTATTTGAACGCTGGGAAAAAAATCATAAAAATCTGATTTAAATCAAAAAAATCTGATTTAAATAAAAAAATCCGATTTTTTTATTTTTTTAAAAAAAAATTATGATTTTTTTACACTTTAGTGGATGGTAACTGCGTAAATCAGTTTTTCAAATGTTTTACGCGTTTACATGTTTACTTAGTTATCTTATTTACGTTATTTCCGCCGATGTCTTGTTAAAACATTTAGGAAGAGTTGGAAAGTGTTTTATAATCTATGCCTAACGCATGATATATCTTACTTGTTGTTTCTATTTCCCAGATCAGTCTTTTCATATAAAACATACCAAATCTAATTAGCTCATATTCACAAAATACAATATATATGGGAATAAAAAATTTAAATAAATAGGACTTATCATGTAGTTCTATAAGTAACAGTTGTATTAATGTCCGTTAGACTCCATGTTCGTATTTAATAAAGCAATGACAAATAATAACACATTAAAAAAAGCTTACACATTCTTAATATTAAGCTTGAATTAAAGATCAAGCTTAGAACTTAATAAAAAAAGATGTCAGTTAATAAGCATTGTTTTTTAAATGGAAAATTAAAAATATTTTAGAAGAATAGGACTCCAAAATAGTGATATCTTGCTAAAAAGTACGGTAAAAAGATAAAATTTTATATTTCAAACAAAACTTTACTTTAAAATTATCGTAGTTTTTATGACAAGAATCATCACAGTATTAATACTTGGACATTTTTCCAGAGAGAAACATTCGCCTTGCATACAATATTTCAAATGAAATTCAAATTTCAAATAAATTGCTTAAAAGGCACAAAGGCCAACATAGTGAAAAATATCCACGCCGGGACTCGATCCCGGGTCATCAGTACAGCGCACTCACATTCTACTGACTAAACCACATGGAACGATACCCAGCCTGGAAATTTTCTCCCTATTACATGTTGGCAAGGCTACAAATGCAGCACAAGATGGAATATTTATCGTGAGCCACCGTCATGGGGCAAACACGAAACTTAATTAAATCCAGCATCGATTGAAACTATATTAATACTTGGAAATTTTTCCAGAGAGAAACATTTGCCTTGCATACAGTATTTCAAATGAAAATCAAATTTCAAATTAAAATTGCCTTTTACACTATTAATTTGAAATTTGATTTTCATTTGAAATATTGTATGCAAGGCGAATGGTTCTCTCTGAAAAAAATTTCCAAGTATTAATATAGTTTCAATCGATGCTGGATTTAATTAACTTTCTTGTTTGCGCCATGTCGGTGGCTGACGATAAATATTGCATCTTGTGCTGCGTTTGTAGCCTTGCCAACATGTAATAGTGAGAAATTTTCCAGGCTGGGTATCGTTCCATGTGGTTTAGTCGGTAGAATGTAAGTGCGCTATACTGATGGCCCGGGTTCGAGTTCGAGCATGGAATCTTTTTCACTAGTTCGCCTTTGCGCCTTTTAAGCAATTAATTTGAAATTTGATTTTCATTTGAAATCATCACAAAGTTTATGACAAGTTCGTCACAAATGACACATATTTCACAAATTGGTCACAGTGTGACTTCAAAACATTGTCACTTTCGTCACAGGTTCGTCACAAAGTTAATGCCAAAATAGTCACAAATGACACACTTTTCACAAATTAGTCACACCGTGACTTCACAGAGTGGTCACAATGTGACGTCACAAACGACCTCTAAAACGGCCATAACGACCTCGCATTCTAGTCACTGTGACGTCACATCCACGTCACGTGACGTCACATCGACGGTCACAAAATCACAGTGTGACTTCACAACGACGTCGCCGTGACGTCACCATGCCTTACGGGAAGTGATTCTACAAACCGAGAAAAAAAGCATCATGATTTCCTTCATTAACTAGACTGATTTAATTAACCGGTGATTCAAGTAACCGGCGATCATCATTATCAACATCTCAAAACCCCCCGTAGAGAGGATTTCTGGCTGCGCCACTGGTTGAACAAAGTCTCCATTTTCTTTTCAGTTGAGCAAAGATTTTTACTATAAATTTTTTTTGGGAATTGAAGAAAGAGTTCAAAATCGTTTATAAGCACCTGCATAAAAAAGAGTTAAAAATCTCATGTTATTAAAGAGAAAAAAAAATCTATAAACAAAACAAAATATTGTGTAAGAGTGCTCATTTTTGAAACAACTGACTGTGGGGAAATAAAAATTGAATGTATCATAATTAAGAATATTTTTTATTAAACCTAAATAATGAAGTAACAATCTACAATAATCATTTACGATTAAAAATAAAACTATTAACAATAACAAACAAAACATCACAAGGGGTACGAATTGAATATTTCCAACTGAGTGAAAAAATGCCCAGGCCGGGAATCGAACCCAGATCCTTGGCTTACAAGGCCAATGCTTTTCCATTTAAGCTAACTGGGCCGACAACCAGCCAGCATATTTCGCTCAGATAACCTTATTGGTAGGAACATCTGGTCTGTCATGTAGACAGCTCAACAGAATAAACCGCAGGTTAAGGACCTCCATATTAACGATGGATACGTAGATGAACTAATATTTTAACGCAGTCAAACTGACTGGTAAAGTTATCATACGAATTGAATATTTCCAACTGAACAACTTCCAACTGAACAACTTCCAACAGTTGGAAATATTCAATTCGTATGATAACTTTACCAGTCAGTTTGACTGCGTTAAAATATTAGTTCATCTACGTATCCATCGTTAATATGGAGGTCCTTAACCTGCGGTTTATTCTGTTGAGCTGTCTACATGACAGACCAGATGTTCCTACCAATAAGGTTATCTGAGCGAAATATGCTGGCTGGTTGTCGGCCCAGTTAGCTTAAATGGAAAAGCATTGGCCTTGTAAGCCAAGGATCTGGGTTCGATTCCCGGCCTGGGCATTTTTTCACTCAGTTGGAAATATTCAATTCGTATGATAACTTTACCAGTCAGTTTGACTGCGTTAAAATATTAGATCACAAGGGGTAATCTTACACACCCTAATGTGCAAGAGTTTGGATAGAGATCTGTAAAAGTGCCCAGATGAAGCTTTGGTATCACATAATATATAATTTGCATTTATAAATCCTGAATCCTACATAGCACGTGCATTTTTGTGAAAACATTTTGCTTTTGTCTTTACCACTATTTCCTAATAGTACTCCTCGTCTTTCTTAATCACATAATTCTGCGATTTCGGAAAAGGAACAGTGTCTGTACTTATTATCGAGCGTCCTGGAGCTGCATATGATGGAGATTTCGCCAAAGAATTTACTACTTCGAAAGACAAATTTCATGCCATCGTTTCCGACAGTGATATTATTTTATCTGACTGCACAGCCGTGTCTACCAATATATCAGTAATAATCTGTTACCATTTAGACCTCGTTATCATCTTCAAGATTTTCCGTTTCTGTGACTATGCTGTCCAAGATATCGTCTTTGCTGAAAATTTCGGAATTCAAAGACCCTACACCAATTACTTTCAGTAGCGTATTCAACTGTTGCAGATTTGTTGCCTGTTGTTGGTAAAATAAAAGCAATCTTAAATATTGTTCTCTTTTGATTGTTTATTAGGCCTCATTCATATTCCAGTTTTGTTCCGTGTTGAATATACAATAGAGAGGGAATTGATATTTATCTGTGGAAGCAGACAATCGTTTAAAGAATATTTTCATTCGTGATTTGTTAAAATCCATGGCCTGAACCATATTTATAAATGTTGCTTGTCGAAGTCAGAACTCCGAATTACATTTCAGGAAATTATGCAACAAATCTTTACCGGTTATTTATTAAATATGTTAAAACTGTCAGGAATATTATTTTTTAAGCAAATTCAAATGAAAGTCTTTAAATCTCTGAGAGTAATACAAAAAGAAGAAAAAAAGAGACAGATAAAAAATTTAATCTAGTTTCTTGAAATAGTAACATATGAGTAAATATTGTTCAACTTTATTTGAAAATGTTGTGTCAAACCTACTTAATTTAGCAAAACAATCATTTCTTTAACCCCTTAATTTTGGCTCCAGTGATATTCACGGGCTGTGTGTTTTATTCAGATTGTTGGATTCTCACCAGTTTTATAAAATAGTGTGTTGGTTTTATTCAGTGGCGTAGCGTGAAAATTTTCGGTGGTCATCGCAATTATTTAAGTTTGTGGTGAAAAATTATTAACTCTAAAATTCAATGGTTGAATGTTCAAAAAAGAAACTTTAAATCTTACCTTCACTTATACATGAACTCCAAATGTTCTGCTAAAACTGGATCGTAGAGTTTTAAAAGCTTAGTAAGAGTTTTAAAATATTGCTTGGTCATCGCCGCATCCAGCGATGACCATACGCCACGCCACTGGTTTTATTATATCATTTTACCTGTAATTAAATAAGGTGAATATTTCTTTTTCAAAAAGTGGTGCCAATAGGCAATTTGAATTTTCAAACCGTAATTTAATGAGACCGTTAAGGGGTTAATCACTTGCGCTGTAAATACGGGCTACACACGTCGAGATAATTTTGCGAATTAATTGCGCAGCTGCTCCCTTGTACCACTGTTTTTCAATAGTAATCTTTGCTCTATTAAATGGTAGAATTTCCATCATCAAATAAGACGAAGATTGGTGTTAAAATATAGTAGTACGATACTTGACAGCGATACAAGTGATTCCCTCGACTTACATGACACGTTTTTCTAGCGAAATTAGACGTTTGCGTTATGCATATTCTGGTATTCCCAGGGAAGCCGCAACTTCTTTTTTGATCTCGTTTTATCCATTATGCTGTAATAGAAGGCGCCCAAATCAATCTCCGGTACTCTTCTGGAGATACTGGAAATAATAAAGAACGTCAAATAAACAGTAATTATAAATAATTATTTTGTGTCAATATGATTCCTAATTAAGGAAATTTTCATTGTGTAAGAGTCCACACGTATTCTCAAACAACCTCCGCTTCTACGAAATTGCGAACTTTTATAAATTTTAACGTTTGGTGCGAAATTCGAGATTCAACGTCACGTCACTTAATGCATCAGGGGATTTTCACATTTGTTCTGAGTACCTTCACAATGTTCTCACTCAAAACAATCGCTAAGTTATTAGAAGTATGTAATGTTTTGAAACAGTAGCAATATCAATTTGAAGAAAAAAAAGATTGAAAGTGGTTATGATTTTTGAGCTGTTCTGTTGTGTCTATTTTTAATGAAAACACAATTGTTCTTCTGGAGCACTAACAAGCCTCGATGACCATTGAAACGCAATTGAAATTAGCAATGTGCTTCACACTAATATGATGTTATGAAGAAATGCGCACCTTTATCATCTGTGCACGCTTAGGCGCATCCCACACTAAGGCGACACATAAGACATGTCGCTTGAATTCGCTGGAAAAAGTGGTTTAAAACAGGTTTGAAACAGCTTTTTTCATTGTTTCGACCGATTTCTGCGCTACATGTTGCGGCTACATGTCGCTTGTCGTCTCAGTGTGGGACGCGCCTTACGCTACCCTGCCCTATTTCAAGTAATTTTATTTTCCGAAACTGTTTACAAACTAAGATAAGTAGTATTATTTTTTTTGAAATATGAATTATTGTAAGCGCCGAAGAGGGGGGGGGGATTCGGAATTTGTAATTGTTTTTTAATTTTATAATTCTACTGTCTTGTTGTGGGGCAAATACAAACACACGTAGTAGTAGCTAAATTCAATATTTATTGCTTCAATGTTCTTTTCAGCTAAATCTCTATTATTAAAAAATAATAATAAGTAAAATAACAACAACCCAACTAAATCTTAGCGCCCAAGTCTCATACAAAGCGCCCAAATTCATACAGTGTAAGCACACTGTATGAATTTTAAGTAAATTTGAGTGCAATTTTTTTTATCAAATGGACTTTTACCTCAAAATAATACTATCATAAGAGTTTTTCAAGAGATATATAAATTAAGAAGCATAGAGATAGTAAATAACATAATCATTCAGGTTTAAGAACATTGATCACTACCCTGCTGATAGCAATTGTCTTTAGCGTGCAAATAAGTATAGATCTTTTATGAAAATCAAATATGGAACACGTATTTTAAGCTTTTGGATTAAAAATTAAATCTGTATTTTAAATCAAAAACATGTGGTCATGAATAACACTGACGTCATTTCGACGGTGACAACAACTAATCGAGAAATTTCGCTTTTACTGCAATTTTTTTTAACTCTTAAATATTGCACAATTTCAGTTTTTACACCATCGAATAGGAGAAAAAATGTTCTTTCTAATGCAATTTCTTTGAAAACTGTATCTCAATTTACTGATTATTTTTTTTTTTTTTTACAGTTTTAAAATTAATTTCTGAGAACGATTTTTTAAAAAAATTTATTAAAACTTCCTCAAAAATAAATAAAATAATAAAATAACAAACAACACACAAAATCATAAACTTAACAGACATGTAATCGAGCTATGCATTTAAACACTGAAATTATCAGAATCAAAAAGACTGCTGTAAATACTGAAATCTTTGGCGATTTTTTCGGCTATTAACTCCTGACATGTGGCTAATACGAAAGTTTCGCTTTTAATAAATTTCATTTTTTATATATACACTGACCTCCAAAAGTTAGGGAACAGGGACTGGATGCTTTCGATTGTACACGGTTTGCCGAATATCCACCAAAATTATTGGCGAATTGTTCTTGAACTTCTGAGATGTAAAGAACATGTTTGATTTCATATTTCTCGGTGAAGATTTAGTCGGGAGAACAATTAGAGGGCTAATAATAAATTTAATAATAAAATAATATTTGCGATCACCTATGTAACAGATAACGCTGAAAATGGTTTGTCACTGTGTTAAATGACTATTTGGGTCCTGTTCAATGGTTGTGTGCATTTGTGTAAGCATAGCACTCATATTCGTGAAGATGTTTTTGTGTCTGTGAAAAATTCAAAAGTTTTTTTGTTTATAGTCTATAGAGTTTTCAACCAAATTTAACCCAACTTTCTGAAAATCTGGCGAAGAACCATGCAACAGTATACTGCAATTAAAACACTAATATATTGAATATTTGAACAGATATGGGCATTTGTGTGAAATAATTTTTAACTGCGCATGCGTGGAAGATTCTCAAATTTTTATTTTATAATTTGGTAGTCAGCTATTTAAGGCAACTTATATAAAAATTTCAGTCAAATATCGCGAAAATTCACAAAGATAGGGGCGATATAGTGAGTTGCTTTCTAGAAATAGCTATATTATAAGGGATTTTCCACAACTTTCTAATCAGCTCACTATATCTTTCTGAGTTTTCCCAATATTTGACTGGACTTTTTATAGAAGTTGTCCAAAATAGCTGACTACCAAATTATGAAATAAAAATTTTGAAATCTTCCACGCATGCGTAGTTAAAAATTATTTCATATAAAGGCCCACATCTCATTGAATATTCATTATATTCAAGTTTTAATTGCAGTGTACAGTTTTTACTGTTCTTCGACAAGTTTTCGGAAAGTTGTGTTAAGTTTGGTTGAAAACTCTGTATGCTATAAAATAAAAACTTTGAATGTTTCACAGACACAATATCATCTTCAAGAATATAGGTGCTTTGCTTACACAAATGCACACAAACGTTAAACAGGACCCAGATAGTAATTTAACACAGCGACAAACCATTTTCAGCATTTTCTGTTACGTAGGTGATCGCAAATGTTATTTTATTATTAAATTCATTATTAGCCACCTAATTCTCCTCCCGACTAGATCGTGACAGAGGAATATGAAATCAAACATGTTCTTTACATCCCAGAAGTTCAAGAACAATTCGCCAATGATTTTGGTAGATATTCGACAAACCGTGTACAATCGAAAGCATCCAATCCCTGTTCCTTAACTTTTTGAGATCAGTGTACATTATTAATAGTTTTCATATAAAAATGCTTTTTGGCGGTATTTGTGGGTAGAGGTCTGCACGGGCCGAAATGCCCGATCCCGACTCGTAGAAAAAAAATCCGGCCCGGCCCGCAGATAAAAAATATTGGCCCGGCCCATAGAAAAAAAATTATTGGTCTGGCCCGCCCCGGTATAACAGCTAAACGTTCGACCTGAGCTCGGCCCGACCCGGTAAAAAGTTAAAATCTCGGCCCGAGCCCGGCCCGGCCCGAGTGAATTGCTACAAAACATTGATTTTTACGTCGATTTGGTTAAAAATTCTTACGAGGAGTTCTGACCAAAAATATTTATCTTAACTTTTTTTTCATGTTTCTAAACTTTATTTTTATATGAGTGCCGCAAGCTGCGATATTTATTTTTTTAATGGATCGCTATTTCTTCTATGTAAACGTTTCAGTTATTATTAATATTGTTAATCCATATTCCATGCATGTAATTGTTAAAACTCTGAAAAATGCTATACAGTAAAATCTTCTAAGACTCGATTACATAGAAATGAAAAAAAAAAAAAAAAAATTCGTTATAGTCAAGTTCCTCCCTTAGCAAATGTAAATGTATTATATATTCTTTTCTTACGTATCAGTATATTAATTTTGCATGGATCAACACGTTTTTCAGTTTAAAACAGGATTCCGTCATAGTCAGGTTCCTTTTCACACGTTTTACTACATTTTAATTTAGCTATATTTTAATTAGCGTAG
The DNA here is from genome assembly GCA_963932465.1 of Maratus speciosus. Classification (NCBI taxonomy): domain Eukaryota; kingdom Metazoa; phylum Arthropoda; class Arachnida; order Araneae; family Salticidae; genus Maratus; species Maratus speciosus. The sequence continues at coordinate 163,719,789 of OZ010787.1, read as the reverse complement.
AAATTTACTATTCTTTAAAAAGAATAGATGTTTAATCGTAGAATAATGGCGATTCAAAAATGTATCCATATTTTGCAAAAATCTTTGAGCCAGGTTTAATTTTACTGGCCTTTGAACGAACAGGTCACGCCGAGACAATGATTTTCATACAGGCTGGCTCAAAACTAGGAATGAAAATTTTGGGCCGTGAAGACTAGAAAAGAAACAAGTCCCGGCTCTATACAGGAAAAATAAGTTAGGCCCGGCCCGATTCTTCCGGAAATAAGTAAGGCCCGAACCCGGCCCGGTAAAGAGTAGTCACTAGGCTCGGCCCGAGCCTTCAGAAAAAAGTATGGCTCGGCCCGAGAGCCGGAAAGGAAAATAGGCCCTAGTCCGGCCCGTGCAGTTGTGGGTAATTTAAAATGTTACTGTTCAATGTAAAAAAATATATATTAAATGTAAAAAATCTATTAGAGTTTTCAATTAAAAGAAAACTGTTTGCACCTATGTCCTCTAACCCGGCACCACGTTGGATCTCCTAGTATTAATAAAACATTAATATGCTCGTTTAAATTTAGTTATTCTTTATTTGGCGAATCGTGTAACTTATTTTGGGAATGAGGGAATATAAGACTTTAACCCATATTTTACAACTGTCTTATATCTAGGACAGCTCAAACTTATTGAAGTAATAATGCACTTTCTTTTCTGCACCGATACTAAAATACAGGGTCAATAGGCAATAAATGACTATCACAAATTTACAGGGATATTAAAAGAAAACAAAAAATAAAAGTACAGCCTTGTTGTTCATCGAAATCAAAAATAACAGTTGAAAGTTTACAAACAGATTTCCGCACCGGTGGATTGGTCGCCGAGAACCACAGGACCTTGGTTCTTCATCAATGGCCTCCTCGCAGCTCTGACATCACTTCATGTGATTTTTTGTGTGGGGCCTCATCAAAGATCAGGTGTTCGTCCATCGCTACCAACTGATGTTGACGAACTTAGGACGCGCATATCTGCAGCCATTCAAATAGTCTCATCGGGCATGCTGAAAAAAGTGTGGCATGAGTTATCGTACTGCCTCAATATTGTTCGTGTGTTTGGAGGGACCCACATTAAACACTTATAACTGTATTGAATCTAAACTTTCAACTGTTATTTTTCATTTTCGATGAACGACAAGGTTGTACTTTTTTCTTTTAATAGCCTAGTAAAGTTAGGACATTCATTTATGTGCACCTTATAGACTTTAGGATTGATAAGTGCCACTTGTAAATCATATTTATTCCAATTTTAAAAATGTATTAATTTTTTAGGTTTTTGAATTTGAAATTCTAATTTTTACTATTTTATCTGCCATGGATTTCTCGTATTTTTGAATTTAAATAATTGTGTGGTAAAAAAGGCAAAATTCTTTTCGAATTTAATCATGACAAATTTTATATATTAACTAGTTGTCGTAGCAACCCGAAGATTTCATGCAAAACCAAACATGGCATGAAATCTGACGATCTTGCGGAAAAAATAAATATCATTTAATTCAACATTTAGGTAAGATTTATAATATTAATTTTATTAAATTTCTTATTGCAGGCAATAAATGATATTTACAATGTAAAGGAACTGAAAATTAGAAAAATTATATTTTGCAGGTTACGGGATTTGGATGCAATTGTAATTGCCTTTATAAGAAAATGGCGACATACAAGCAATAAAACGTCATTGGTCGAAAGGATTTTGGATAAAAATTTGGAGAGCTTGCCATTACTGATAAGCTCGAATTCATCCAGGCGAGTATCGTCACATTCTGTAGGTTGGGGGCTAATTCACCGGCTCACATTCTGCTGCGACCGCATCACACTTTCAATGTGCTCAAGTAAAGAATCCTGCACTTTTCAAACATTTTCAACACATTTTTCAAACTTTTCCGCGTACTTTTCTATCAATTTTGGTGATTATATCAGTGAAAATTGTAGCAACTTCGTCATATTTTTAAAAGAAATTCCAATTTGAAACCCATACATTGGACAGTATTAATGTGATTTCATAGTGGGAATCACGGGGTGTAAAGCGCGTTTGTTTACCTCATTGCGCCATTTCATGCAGCATAAATAGAGGTAAATGCATGCGTGAAATACTGCAGATTTATTTTGTATGAATTATTTTCATCAAATACTTATATGCATATTAATTAAAATCCTTATACACTTATTAATTAAAATTTTAAAGTTTCATTTTATGAATAAAATGAAAAATATCCATGCGATTGCTTTAAAATAGAGAAAAAAATTCCTGTATAACGCATACCTGTCCCTTAAAAGTACTAAAACTCCATGTAAAAATAAAATATAAGCATAAATTTTCTAAATACAATGCTTTTCAATGGCACGGTTATGAATGTTATTTCCAAGCAGACGAATTTTTGTAGCCTCGAACCTAACGGGAGAATATGGCCCATTCTATGGGAGGAAATCTATGTTTTTCCAGAAATTTCCCTCGGGATTTCTTTGTCATTATATTCATGGGTGGACCGGTGGATTCCAGACTCCATGTTCTATCACAGTCCACTCATTTACATTTTAAACAAATTCGAAAAATATTATTTCATATGGATCAATAATATTAAAATAGTTCAGCTGTTTGATAATAATTTAGTAAATGTAGAAGTAATTTATGTGAATATTCTTTATATTACATTTTTAAAAAGAGAATGTAAACTAAAAATCAAAAAATTGGTTTATTAAAACAAAACAAATCATTTCGGTTAGCAGACGATATCCCATTATTTATCCGTTTCTTTCCCTTCTTTTTTTCTCCACAGAAATTGAGTACAGGTTTCGTACGGGTCCTTGAATTTCCGGACTAAGAAATTCTTCGGTACCCGTATTATCTTACAGAAAATTTCTTCTTAAATAAGGAGAAATTTCACGCAGTTAAACTAAATTTATTTTTCTATAAAAAAAATACTGATATTTCACCTGGAAAGTAAAGGTACCCGTACGAACCCTGGAGTAATTTGCCATCTTTTGAGAGAATTCGTTAAAAATAGCAAAATAATTAAGATCTCAGAAACTAATTTAAATTTTAAAATCCAGAGAGATTATTTGACATCCTTGGATCCATGCGGATAGCTAGTGTTAATTTCATCGCGCTGCGCTCTATAGACTAAGAGGAGTAGTTGTGAATTGCAAACAGATAGTCAGATTTTAATATAGTAGATGCTGAGTAAAATTAAGTATTGCTGAGTAGTTGTAAAATATATGTTCACAATTTATATTGCACACATAAATTCTTCAATTTATAGTAGTTCCTTTTATCTTATGTCCCCTATGTCCCACATAGTCCTGCATATGGTACATTTTGTGAAAAGGAAATCGGTAACGTTTTGGTATTTTTGTAAATTAAATATCGCCTGCCTTACGCTAGAAACATCAATGTTCAAATTCAGAGTTTTGGGAAATGGCGTTTGAATGCTTGTTGTATCCTTTTGTGTTCCTAACATTTTTTGTAATGCTGCCTCAAGACTGGATACACGTTCGCGTTTCTGGCAAATCTTACAAGAAAAAAAGAAGATCCAACCAGTTAATAAACACAAAACTGAAAGTTTGCGCGTTCACTTTTCTTGCATAAGATTGACGATATTTATATTTTTTGCATCATTAGTGTGTAACTGATTTTTTTTTCATAAGTGGTGAAAAAGGGGTTAAAAATTAAAATAAAATCATAATGCATCTGAAAGCAGCATTAAAATAAGCAAAAAAGTATTAATTTTATTGTATGCGTTCATTACCATTTAGTTAGTAAATTTATAGGCATTTTATAACAACAGTGTATTATTTTTATAAATATGAAAACGCAACCTTTTTAGTGTTTTCTGTTCAAAATAACAAAATATTACTTCAATGTTTCTTTGAGACGTAACTTTTTACCTTTCGGATTTACTTATCTACGGAAAAGAATCCATACATATTACAGACTCGTAAATTCTTCAATGAAGAAGCCGAAAAATCAATACAAGAAGTGTTTACCGATCCTTGTTATTTGAATCAAATTTTTACAATATTATTCCAATATAATATCCAATATATGTTTTACTAGTTGAGCTGCTCGGCGTTGTCCGGGCTTGCGATAATAGCCTTACATATACCTAAAATAAGTGTTAAATGATTTTAGATTTTTAAACGAACATCTAAGAAAAAAGGGTTTGCAAGAAGAGTTCTTCCATTTTTTTCCATCAACTATTATCGAGTACATTTGAACTTAAAAAGTCCTTCCGGCCAGTGCCGGGAGGAAGAGGTAGCTTTCATAATCCTTATTTAAAAAAAAAAAAAAAAAAAAACATATCATTCAAACACACGAAGCTCAATTTAGTGGAAACCGAATATAGGAGATTCAATACTAATTTTTATCAATATAATGAATGAGAATTTCGCGAAATTAGTCAGCTTTATCCAAGCTGCTTTTCTTTAAAGTAACTTATATTTGGCTGCCAAATTCGGCAATTTCTTAAAGTGGCTGTTATTTTAAGACAACATGGTGGATGAGGCTAAGCAGTGAACTTGGTCAAGACCTTAGTAATTGCTGTGCACATGCTCACTCACATCGGAATCGGTTAATATATAGGAGTGCTGCCGCATGCAAAAAATCAGATTTTTCAAAATGTCACCCACAATAGAAATTGAAACTGCTATATCTGAGCCATTTTTTAAGGTAAAGACAAACAAAAAATGCTCCTGAATCCTTATATCAAGGTCAAATACTTAAGAAAGAAACCTTTTTCAATTTCTAATTTTTTTGCACCTCACTTTATATATATATATATATTTTAATTTAATGACCGCCATTTTGAAACAAGATGGCTGATGAATCTGGCCAGCGAACTTGGTCGAGGTGTTGATGTATACTATCCACATGCCTTCTTACATCGAAATAGGCGAATACGTGTGTTATCGCGTGACAAATACAAGATCGTTTCAAAATATTAGCCATGCTAAAAATTCAAAGTGCTATAAATCAACCATTTTTTAAGATATAAACAAAAGAACAAATTTTCAGAAACAAAAACTGCTCCGGAATCTTTGTATCAAGGCCAAACACATAAAAAATAATCTTTTTCATTTTCCAGTTTTTTAATACCTCATTTTGAATTTTAAATTTAATTTTTTTAATGGCAACCCTTTTGAAACAAGATGGCGAATGAAGCTGGCCAACGAACTCGGTCGAGACATTGGCATGTACTATGTACAGACCAAGTTACATCCAAATCGGTTCATAAATACGCCTGTTATCGCGTGACAAATATCAGGTCGTTTTAAAATGTCAGCCACAAGAGAAATTCAAAATGCTATTACTCAGCCATTTTTTTTTAGATATAGACGAAAGAAAAACTGTTCCGGAATCTTTGTATTAAGGTCAAACACATACAAAAAAAAATCTTTTTCATTTTCCAATTTTTTGGTATCTCATTTATTTTTTTTAATTTTTTAATTTTTTTAAATGGCCGCCATTTTGAAACAAGATGGTGGATGAAGCTGGCCAACGAACTCGGTCGAGATATTTGTATGTACTAGGTACACACCAAGGTACATCCAAATCGGTTCATAAATACGCCTGTTATTACGTGAGAAGAATCAGGACGATTCAAAATGTCAGCCACACTAGAAATTCAAAATGCTATAACGCAGCCATTTCTTAAGATATAGACGAAGCAAAAACTGCTCCCGAATCTTTTTATCAAGGTCAAACACATAAGATGAAAATATTTTTTCAATTTTCAATTTTTTGGTACCACATTTCAAATTTAAATTTTTCTTAAAAATTTAAATGGCCACCATTTTTAAACAAGATGGCGGATGAAGCTGGCCAATGAACCCGGTCGAGACAGTGGTATGTACTATGTATAAACGAAGTTACATCCAAATCGGTTCATAAATACGCCTTTTATCGCGTGACAAAATTCAGGACGTTTCAAAATGTCAGCCACGCTAGAAATTCAAAATGCTATAACTCAGCCATTTTTTAAAATATAGACGAAACAAAAACTGCTTCGAAATCTTTGTATAAAAGTCAAATACATAAGAAAAAAATATTTTTCCATTTTCAAATTTTTGGTACCAAATTTCAAATTTTAAATTTTTTAATATAATTTAAATGGCCGCCATTTTGAAACAAAATGGCGGATGAAGCTGGCCAACGAACTCGGTCGAGACATTGGTATGTACTATGTACGCACTGAATTACATCGAAATCGGTTCATAAATACGCCTTTTATCGCGTGACAAATTTCAGGACGTTTCAAAATGCCAGCCATGCTAGAAATTCAAAATGCTATAACTCAGCCATTTTTTAAGATATAGACAAAACAAAAACTGCTCCGGAATCTTTGTATAAAGGTCAAATACATAAGAAAAAAATATTTTTCCATTTTAAATTTTTTTTTACCACATTTCAAATTTTAAATTTTTTTAAAAATTTTAAATAGCCGCCATTTTGAAACAAAACGGCGGATGAAGCTGGCCAACGAACTCGGTCGAGACATTGGTATGTACTATGTACACACCAAATTACATCGAAATCGGTTCATAATTACGAGAGTTAGAGTGTGACATAGGTCAGATATATATATATATATATATATATATATATATATATATATATATATATATGGATATATATATATAAAAGACAATAAAACAATCACAGATTTATATGACAAACGTAAAGAATTTAAATTCACAGTTAATACATTTACAAATTTTAAATCTTGTCTACATCATTCTGTATTTCGTAATATAATACTTAATCATTTATATAGAATAAAATGTTTATGTTCTTCTCCTCTAATTAACAATAATATTAAAAAACTAATTTATGATGCATTAAATTATGGTTTTCCAAAAATATTCATATATTCATTAATATACAATTAGTAGTTTTCTTACATGATCTATAAACACAAATTAACACATGCGTAAACAAAATTACAAAAAAATTATAAAAAAAATATATATATATCTATAAAAAATTAAAAATTGTAAAATAATATAAAAAAATATTATAGGTTGGTTGGATGGGTAGATGTTAGAGTACGGAGGAGGGTGGTGTTGTCTGGATAATACGCAATGGTTAATTATTTATTAAAAAAAAAAAAAAAAACGGGGCTCTTGTATTATTACTATATTTTTGTTATGTATTTTATGTGGATGTTGATTTGATATTTTATATGTAAATTGGAGATTTTCATTAATATTATAATTAGCTTAATTATTCATTAATCTAATTTACAATTATTTGTTATTAAATTTTAATTTACTAAGGACAATATCATATTAATTACTAATAGTATGCCACTCTTAGTTTAATGTTTTTGAATGTCCCACATTCATACTTTATGGATTTTTATGGATGTCTGAAAATAATCCTCATTCTATATTTGTACTTTTTAAGTAATGGGATTTTAAGTATTATTTAACCTTCTATATACTTCCACATGTTTTTTATTTCCTGTTCATTTTATAAATATCTTATATATAATTCATTGAAAAATAATTTTTAAATTATTTTTAATAATTATTTATATTAATTATTACTGAATTTATTTTGTTTTATAGCATATAGCTATATGCTATATATTATCAATGTTCTAGCATTATTTAAACTCTAGTTTAGTTTAAATCAGTTAGCTAATAGAATATATTGTATGCTTTTAAATTTTATTAACAATAGTTTTAAATACATTGTGTGATTTATATTAGGTTTATAATTCTCTATATATAAGGATTTGTTTGGTTTTGCTGTTTAAACAGTTATTTACATTCAAAAGCTTACAAATTTTTATCTTGCGATAAATGTTTAATATAATTAATAACAGATGGCAGCACCAACTCTCTTGTCTCTTTCAGATTGCTCTAATTTTTATTTTTTCTAGCTCCATTTCAGTTATAATTTATACACCAGGGTGTATTTTTAGCTAAATTTTGACGATATTGTTAAACTGTTATCTATTAATTTAATAGTGCATTTTAAATAATGTAATTAATATCTATTTATTTTATATTAGATTCAATTTGTTTTACAAGGTATTTCAAATTTTATTTCAAAATGTATTAACTGCATTCTTTGGTATCATTTACTGTGATTTCTTAACTGTTTTATTCACCTTAATCTTTTTGATATACTGGTTGACATGTGCACATGGATTTTTGTAAAATACTGAAATATTAATCGGTATGGTGTTTATTATTTATATATTATATCCTATAAATATTTAAATACGTTTTATTGATTCTTCCATTTCATATTATTTGTTTCTATTCTGCTTTCATTTTTAATCAATTCACTTGATTTTTGTGGTTGTTTGGGCACAGGGGAAAATTAATTTTAGCTTTAGCTTATTTTTCCCACAGAAAACAACCATTTTGCTTATATCATTGAATTCTGTGCCCTTGATAACGTAATTCAATGTATAAGCTTTTCAATTTTTGTCGGTGTCCACTTTTTTCTTTTTTCTTCCATAATAATTCTTATAACATTTTTTTTTTTTTTTTTTTTAATACTTACAGCTTTAATTCATAATAATTGACGGTGGTAGGTTTTGTTTAATTAATGTGATATATATATATATATATATATATATATATATATATATATATATATATATCAATTTTGAACTGAGGGTGGTTTCGGGGTCTGGGGGTCATGATCGATGAAAATATACCAAAATTTTTTGAAATCGCTTTCCTCCGAACGGCTGCAATAGGTAGCTTTTTGTAAAGAAAGCTACCTAAAATAAAGCATTTTTTATTGTCTAAACTCTTTGAAATTTCCATGAGGTATATATATAACGTTTCCAAAGCCTCTGTGTAATTTTCGTGGTGAATATTGATATTTGGTTGTAAAAAGAACTGTTTTTGTCTTCTCATTTTTTTAACATCAAAATCCTGTAGGAAAAAACGAATTTCGCCAAATGCATTTCTCTCAAACAGTTAATATTCAAATTTCTGGATTGCACCGCTGAAAAGAAAAATGAACGTAAATGCGCTTTGGTACATTTTTTTCTTCGTATTTTGATATCCCATGAGGATGTGAAAAATTCTAAAGTACACCGAAAAAAGGCAGGGAGAGATGTCATTGTGTACATTAAATGTGAAAAAAAAAAAAAAAATGGAATCGTTACTGCCCAAACTCTTTGAAATTTTCATGAATAATAATAATAAAATAAATGATGTAAAATGAATGGGATTTCTAATGTGTTTTGTCCCATTAATTTCATATCGCCCTGTATAATGTTTCTGAAGGTTGTGTAAAAAATTGTGAAAAAATATTGATATTTAGCCGTAAAGGCGATTGTAAGAAGATTTCTTTTTCACATTATCTCTGAAATCAAGCTTCGATAAAAGAAAATCGGAATTAAAAAAAATATTTTTTTAAAGGTTAAAATTTGTATTTTTTTTATGCAGTTTATGGTTTTCGAAAGTAAAAAGTACGAAATTTAAGAATAGTTTGTCCGTATTTTGAATGCTTCGGCCACTTGCTGAAGCTCCTTACCTACGCAGCTATGTGCGCGCTCAAAAAAGAATGCTTTTTGGATGAACATTCGTTCTGTTTTTAAATTAGTATCTCAGGTAATTATCAAAAAATGAAAAATCTGAGCATCAGGTGCATCAGGACTTCCTTGGACTATCCTTATTTAAATTTTCAGACCTCTATGCGGGGTAGATTTTCCTCGACATCGCAAACAGGCATAGGCAGATAGACACACAAACATCTTTCTTTTATTAGTATAGATAAATCGGTACAAAAACCGAGTTAAAATGGGTTTAAAAGTTTGTGACGCAGCACTTTATCTTATGAATCTAAAAAAATTAAATATGTGTCTTAAAAATAATTAATACCGAAGCATGAGTGCCGTTATGGCTATTAATTATATATATATTATTCCATCACTAGATGACCCGCCAGGCGCTGCATGGGCCCCTGATGAATGACCCTTAAATGAACCTAGAATTTGTATGATTTTATATCTTTAACTCAATTATTCTGAATTTATATTTCCAAATGAAAAAAATCGCAAAAAAATATTGAATTGAAAGTAAATGCTATTTGGTATTTTATTTCCTGCGTAATTTGATTTTTGGAGTGTAGGCGTAACCGAAAGTGAGCGGAACAGTGACGAAATATTCAGGTTTTCACTGATTTCGTCGAAATTTTCACACATTTCATTTTGTAAAGTAAATCTATTGAGATGCTCTAAGAGGATCGTTTTAAAATATAGACGTTAAGTTACCTTTAGCGTAGAAAAAATATCGTCTGCGTGAGGCTCCAAGTGAATTGCGTTCGCCGGTTTATTTGAAAGAGTTAAAATTAATATATTTTTAAAACCGATTGCACCATCAGTTAGAAGGAGGTTTTAGCTTTAAGAACATATCTTTGGTTTGTCGGCACAACTTGATTTGCGCCCTGGAGGGGTTAAGTCGTGAAGAAACACTCAGGTTTTTACTGATTACGTTAAAATTTTCACACACTTTGTTTTGTAAAAAATATTTCGGCCTGTGTGAACGTTTCAAAATTTTTGTAGGTGATGAAACTTTGGTCTATTGAGATCCCCTATAAAGATTGCGCTAAAATACGGACATTTAGTTACTTTTAGCGTAGAAAAATAATGTATCCGTGAGACGCGAAGTGACCTGCCATCGCCTGTATATTTGAAAGTTAAAATTAGTATTTTAAAAAATCGATTACACCATCGATTAGAACAAGGTTTCGGTTTTAAGAAAATATTTTTGGTTTGTCGATACCTCTAAGATTGCGCTCTGGATTGGGGGGGGGGGGGGTAGTTGCAATAACGGAAAAAGTTTTTATTCGGAAAAACGACCCTTTTTGAATTTTTTTTTCAAATGGTTAAATGCGACATTTTTAAAAATTGATTGAAACACTTGAGACGTAAGAGTACAATCTTACGGAATTCTTAGCCTGTATCGATACAGGTCTGATATACACTTATACTGCTATCAGCAGAGAAACTATGATCGTGCTGTGGAAGACACCTGTAATAAAACTGTGTGTTGAATCTTCATAAACCATAGAAAAGTCAAATATTGTTGACGAGAGTTCTTTATTTAAATTCTATTTCATTCAATGTATACTTCATAAAAAGTTACACTTTAAGTTTAAAAGTATTCAGAGCCAACTTTGTTTAAAATAACTAAGTAAATCATTAAAAATAACTTTTGTTAAAACAAAATTAAACTTCAATACACCTGGAGCATTTCAAAAGAAATTAAATTTAAATCATAGCTAAAACCATTCTTTAAAAACATCGTAAACTCAAACTAAATATCTTACTGTAACTTAAACACAAACATATTAAAATCATAACGATAACTTTAAAGAAACGAACAGAAAAAGAGAGAGCGCGGCGTTTGATTAGCGAAACGCAATTTATACCTTTGAACTGGACGATTCCACTTTATAAAAAGGGTAGGCCTGAGAATAGTCGTTTACGGAACGGCTAACGCCATCTATGAAACACTTAAGCTTAACCCGGAAGAACTCGCTAGTGAGAATGCCCAATTGCTTTTCTTTTACTTTACATTAATATAATATCAACTTTTTTTGGTTGGCTTAGTACTTTTATTCACAAAATAGGTAAAATAATTGTAAAACATTTTGAAATTTTAATTAAAATGAAAAATGATTTAAATAAGAGTCTTAAAAAAGTACGGCTGTGAGAGAAAATATTATACAGCGAGTTCTCCCGGGTTAATGTCGGTTCTTTTAAATTAATTTACGTTATAGGAAACAATTAACATTATATTCCAGGTAATGAAGGTATTGCTTTTAAAATAAAGACGTTCTATATGCATTAAAATGTAGAAAGGAAAGCTATTAAATCAATATAAGTTTACGTAAAGTATTAAACCCAAATTAACCATAAGTGACAAGTAAAATCGGTTGACTAGATAACAAAGCCCCCCCCCCCCCCCACACACACACACACACATACTTGTTCCTCATGGGAAAGAAAAATTGAACAGTTAAAACAGATTCCTAGGGTTTCCAAAATTTGCTCTGAATTTACAAAGGTCAAACAAAAGTTCAATCTGAACTTTTACCATTACATCTTCAATCTTCTCATCAAATTGAACATTTTTTATCTAAAAACAACTTGTTACATTTTAAACAGTAACATACAATTACTAAACATTATAAACATTAACAAGATTTATAACAATACATAACAAGAAACAAATTACCCTCATGCATCTAAAATGCAATATTTCCAACCACAGTACCTACAATTTAACTCTGGTTTAAACTTCAATAGTCCATCAGCTTCAATTAATATTCCTAATACATTACTAGATAAATTCAAATCTTTCTGAAAAGCAAATCGTTTTAATACAAAAATTTAACATAACTTCATTTTAAAACAGTTTCAGTATAGTTTCAATACATTTTCAATCAATATATTTCAATATAAATTTCTGAAAAACTATACATATTCAAAACTTTATTATCACATTCATTCATCATCTTTCATCCTTCATCATACATGGGCCCATGATTCCATTCTCTTTCACAACACACAATATACTCTATAAATGTTTAAATAACTCATAATTTCACATTTCTACTGTATATAATAAGTGCAGATTTTTTTTTTTTTTTTTTTTTTTTTAAACATGTCAATAATTCACATTACGCATTCAAATTTCTATTTCAATAACTGAAACAAGATTAAATTTTCATTACAATCAAATTTAACTCAAAAAATCCTAAACTAATAAAGTTCAAAGTTAATTTCAATAAACCTACAACAATGTTAACGTAAAGAAGTCGACTTCATATATAATTAAACCATTATATCTAAGTTTCGCCAAGTGAACCGGGATACTAAAGTGGCATTTCCAATATTAAAAAGAAGGACTTACTGAATTAAACTTTAACATGCCCGCAAAAAGAGCCTTCCTGCAACAGTTACACCTTCGTCCAACACTATCCCCTGTAGGCTCTCTGGCCGGATTACATTTTCATCTTTCACGAGACGTTACGAAAGGCCGCTCGAGTCCCGGAGAATGGAAGGGCAAAAGGCACTTATTGCATTCCGGCGAGATTTTAAATTGGTTCACAAGGCTAAACTAAATTCAATTTTTACATATAAAATTGATCTTATACATAACCTTATATAGTCAAAACTTTAAAATATATCTTTTACACAGAAGCTGGACTATTTAGTACAATAAACATTATATAAATACACTTTAATGCAATGAGGGGTATTTAACAAAATTTAACAACAAATTTAACAATCCAAGAAAACTTTCAATTTAAACCATGATAATTCAAATTTACGAGGGGGCTTGGTGAAGATGTCCGCGTAATTTTCTTTACTTTTAACATACTTTACTTCAAAAATGTTTTTATATACCAAATCTCTAATAAAAAATAACTTTACATCTATGTGCTTCGTTCTGTGGTTTTCAATGGGGGATTTGACAAAACTAATTGTGGCCTGATTATCAACCAATAATAAAGATTTTTCCTTTCTATCACAAATTATCCTTCGACCAATGCATTCGTCCATTATTCTATCGAACCATAAGAGCTCTCTTGCAGCTTCTGTCAACGCAATAAATTCAGATTCCATGGTCGATAAACTTATACATTTTTCTTTAAAGGACCTCCACATTATTGGTGATTTATCTAAAAGTAATAACTGACCTCCCATTGAAGTTCTATCATCCCTGTTTGTGGCAAAATCGGCGTCTGAATATGCAACCACGTGTACAATTTTGCAATTCAAATTCAACTTTAAAGATTTGGTAAAACAAACATATCCCAACAGCTTTAATAATCTATGCCAATGTACTAATGCAGGTTTATTTTGAAATTGGCTAAATATATTTACTGCATATGCAATATCGGGCCTGGTTCTATTACATAGGAACGACAAACATCCTAAACACTTCTGTATGGAATTTTAGACATTTCAAATATTTCGTTATCGGATTGAGGGGATTGAGTCTTTGAATAAACTACATCTTTGCTTATTGGGAGTGAAGTGATAGGGAACTTAAACTTTTAAATTTTTGACAAATCTCATCAATATATGGAATTTTATGTATTGCTAAAAAGTTATCACCCTCCCTAAATTCTACACCAAATAGCTTTCTGGTTTTACCTAGTATCTTAAGATCAAAATAACCAGTCAAAAGTTCAACAACCTTTTCCACCACTCTTTCATTTTTACCGAAAATTACTATGTCATCCACATAAAGAAGCAGGATAATGTTATCCTCAAAACTATACACGCAAGTGCACCATTCAAACTTTAAAAAACCTATATCATGCAAAATTTTATTTATTTCAAATTACCACATTCTACCAGACAGATGTACACCATATAAAGCTTTTTCTAATTTACATACTAAATTTTCGTTTTCCACAAATCCTGGAGGTTGGGACATATATATTGTTTCGGCCAAAGGTGCATATAAATAAGCACATTTTACATCGCATTGTAGGTGTGTCCATTTTTTACAGGAGACTAAAAGGGAAAAGAAAAATCTAATAATGGCAAAATTAACCACCGGTGAAAAAGTTCCATCATAGGTTTCCCCTTTATTTGTTTGAAACCTTGTGCCACTAGGCGGGCCTTATACCTTACAATTTTACCCTTGTCATCCTTTTTTAATGTGAAAACCCACCTACAACCTAAGGGTTTAGCATCGTATGGTAACTTAACTAGTTTCCAAACTCCCCTTTCCCCCATAGTTTTCAATTCTTCTCTCATGGCCTGTTCCCAAAACTTCCTTTGTGAGGATTTTAAAACTTGTTTATAGGTAGTTGGTATTTTGATGTCATCTAGTCATATATATTTATTAATATCAGAAGTCTCCGTATTTGAAGAAGAACTATCCTCTTGACCTGAAACCAATCTTTTAAATTTATTTGATCCCTTAAAACAGAAAATATGAGGTTTAAATTTAAGATGATGCTTTTTACAATATTATTCCACATCATTTAAGGATCTCAACCTTTCAGATTTTCCCTGTTCGTAATAGTAAATGTAGTTACGATTACCATTAGCACTAGGGACAACTTTCTTAACCAAACAGTATCAGCGAGTGGAACCCCTTTCAAAACATCTTTACTTGATTTTATTTCCTCTGTGGAATTCTCCTCCTCCTCCGAAGAGGATAAATCTGGAGGTTTATACGAAGGGTAATAATTTATATTTGGGGTACCATTATTCTCAACCTCACCTTTGAACTCTTCATCAGATTCCTTATCAAAAATAGGAGATCCCATTTCTTTTGAGCCCATCACGACTCCACTGCGTCGGACACTATCTGGGATTTCCTCATTGAAAGAAACATTAATGGTTTCAATAATTTTGTTTTCTTCGGGTAGCCAAACCCGGTAACCTTTAGTACTAAAGGCGTAACCAACCATTTGTGCTCCCACATCAAAATGTACTTTTCTGTATATGTTGAGTCTCAACGAAAATTTCTTTACGTTTGTCTAAATCTCGCAGGGCTAATCTTGATTCTTCGGCGATTAATTCCATTAGGATATCGTTGAAAATAAACTTTTCCTCCTTCCAACGTAATATAACTTGCACTATGCTGTCGAAATGGCTTGGAAGATGACGCAGGAGTTGAAATGATTTATACACCTCTTCAACAGGATGACCAAGGTCGTTCAGTTGATCCGCAATTCTATTTAACCTGGCAGCAAATAAATCTATCTTTTCATCTGACTTCACTTTACAGGACATGAACTCAGAAAACAGGAACATATGCCGTGATCTATTATCAGGCTCAAAATGTTTCTTTAATATATCCCATACATCTTTGGGGTTAACTTTGTCCTCTATGATTTTTCTAAAGTCCTTTCCCATGTTTAAATAGATTGTGGATAAAGCAGTCCTTTTCCTAGTATGAAAATCTTTCACATCCTTTGCTGTAACTCCCTTATCGGCACCAATTTCAGGTTCTTTCTCAACTCCAGCGACAATATCCCATGCATTCTTTTCCGACAGAAGGTATTTAATATCTATTTGCCAAGTTGAGTAGTTTAAAGCTCCAAGCTTATCGATCTGCATCTGTATAATCGCCATCTTAAAAAAAAAAATTATTAGCCCCCTTCTTAACAAACACAAATGTCTTTGAAATGGGGCTAAAATTTATGACTCTTCTTATTTAAATTCAACATGTTTCCATTATCCAGGTATGGCATTGGTTGCCCATAACCTTTTCTCTTAGTCTGTATCAATACAGGTCTGATATACACTTATACTGCTATCAGCAGAGAAACTATGATCGTGCTGTGGAAGACACCTGTAATAAAACTGTGTGTTGAATCTTCATAAACCATAGAAAAGTCAAATATTGTTGACGAGAGTTCTTTATTTAAATTCTATTTCATTCAATGTATATTTCATACAAAGATACAGCTTTAAGTTTAAAAGTATTCAGAGCCAACTTTGTTTAAAATAACTAAGTAAATCATTAAAAATAAATTTTGTTAAAACAAAAATAAACTTCAACACACCTGGAGCTTTTCAAAAGAAGTTAAATTTAAATCGTAGCTAAAACCATTCTTTAAAAACATCGTAAACTCAAACTAAATATCTTATTGTAACTTAAACACAAACGTATTAAAATCATAACGATAACTTTAAAGAAACGAACAGAAAAAGAGAGAGCGCGGCGTTTGATTAGCGAAACGCAATTTATACCTTTGAACTGAACGATTCCACTTTATAAAAGTCCTTCCGGCCAGTGCCGGAAGGAAGAGGTAGCTTTCATATTCCTTATTTTAAAACCCCCAACTTATATCATTCAAACACACGAAGCTCAATTTACTGGAAACCGAATATAGGAGATTCAATACTAATTTTTATCAACATAATGAATGAGAATTTCGCGAAATTAGCCAGCTTTATCCAAGATGCTTTTCTTTAAAGTAACTTATATTTGGCTGCCAAATTCGGCGATTTCTTAAAGTGCCTGCCATTTTAAGACAACATGGTGGATGAGGCTAACCAGTGAACTTGGTCGAGACCTTAGTAATTGCTGTGCACATGCTCACTCACATCGGAATCGGTTGATATATACAAGTGCTGCCGCATGCAAAAAATACGATTTTTCAAAATGTCACCCACAATAGAAATTTAAACTGCTATATCTGAGCCATTTTTTAAGGTAAATACTAACAAAAAATGCTCCTGAATCCTTATATCAATGTCAAATACTTAAGAAAAAAAACCTTTTTCAATTTCTAATTTTTTTGCACCTCACTTTAAATATATATGTATTTTTAATTTAATGGCCGCCATTTTGAAACAAGATGGCTGATGAATCTGGCCAGCGAACTTGGTCGAGGTATTGATGTATACTATCCACATGCCTTCTTACATCGAAATAGGCGAATACGTGTGTTATCGCGTGACAAATACAAGATCGTTTCAAAATGTTAGCCATACTAGAAATTCAAAGTGCTATAATTCGAACATTTTTTAAGATATAAACAAAAGAACAAATTTTCAGAAACAAAAACTGCTCCGGAATCTTTGTATCAAGGCCAAACACATAAAAAAAATCTTTTTTCATTTTCCAATTTTTTAATACCTCATTTTAAATTTTAAATTTAATTTATTTTTAAATGGCAACACATTTGAAACAAGATGGCGAATGAAGCTGGCCAACGAACTCGGTCGAGACATTGGTATGTACTATGTACAGACCAAGTTACATCCAAATCAGTTCATAAATACGCCTGTTATCGCGTGACAAAAATCAGGTCGTTTTAAAATGTCAGCCACAATAGAAATTCAAAATGCTATTACTCAGCCATTTCTTTAGATACAGACGAAACAAAAACTGTTCCCGAATCTTTTTATCAAGGTCAAACACATAAGAAGAAAATATTTTTTCAATTTTCAATTTTTTGGTACCACATTTCAAATTTTAAAATTTTTAAAAAATTTTAAATGGCCGCCATTTTGAAACAAAATGGCGGATGAAGCTGGCCAACGACTCGGTCGAGATATTTGTATGTACTATGTACACACCAAGGTACATCCAAATCGGTTCAGAAATACGCCTGTTATTACGTGACAAAATTGAGGACGTTTCAAAATGCCAGCCATGCCAGAAATTCAAAATACTATAACTCAGCCATTTTTTAAAATATATAGACGAAACAAAAACTGCTCCGGAATCTTTGTATAAAAGTCAAATACACAAGAAAAAAATATTTTTCCATTTTTAATTTTTTGGTACCACAATTCAAATTTTAAATTTTTTTAAAAATTTTAAATGGCTACCATTTTGAAACAAAACGGCGGATGAAACTGGCCAACGAACTCGGTCGAGACATTGGTGTGTACTATGTACACACCGAATTACATCGAAATCGGTTCATAATTACGAGAGTTAGAGTGTGACATAGGTCAGATATATATAATTTATATATATATATATATATATATATATATATATATATATATATATATATATATATATATATATATATATATTTATATATATATATTTATAAATAAATAAATATATATATATATATATATATATATATATATATATATATATATATTTTTATATATACATATATATTTATATATACATATATATATATATATACATATATACATATATATTTATA
>OZ010787.1:163493614-163698614 GCA_963932465.1 Maratus speciosus | reverse complement strand
AATTTCGCCAAATTATATAAATCGCCAAATTATACAAATTGATATAATTTCTATTTTAAATAACGAAAGAACAAATAAATTCGTACAACGTTAATAAAAACACAAATAAAACGTCGAAATAAAAATAACTTGATGACGTATACACGTGTAACAACATTTCAAAATAAGCTAATATAAAAGGAATTAAGTAAAGAGAGTCTTTGTCTCCTGGTATTTTTTAACAAAGCGAAAAGAAAGTTCTTTTAAATGAGACATTTTAAATTAATTCTCAAAATATCAAATAAATGTCTAGCGCAATTTCTAAATTTAAACTTTTTTGCACTATTATTTTGTGTTCATTTTATGTAATAACTATAATGTGACGTAAATATGACGTAATTTCTCCTAAGACTTCTAACGCATGTTAATGAATTTATTATTTTGCAATATCCTTTCTCTTTTAAAATTCACGTGTATACTTTTTATGACGTAATTTTTAATAAGTTCCTGCTTTTTATACGTAATTATTTAATTCTAATTTGAAAGTTTTTTTCCTGTTTATAATAGTCACGTGTAAATAAATTTTTAATTTGAAGCAAACATTATTGCTTGCGCTTTTTATACAGTTGGCAACAGTTTAAATTAGTACAATTTTCTGAAATCTGTAAAAAATATCTCTAGAAATGCTGAAAATTTGAATTTAAAATAGAAATAAAACCTGAAAAAATGAGACAAAATAAAAAAATTAATGCAATCTGCACTCCGGCAAATTCTAACGCATAAAATGATCTAAAAATGATTACACTGCCATGTATAGTTTTTGCTGCTATAAAACTTTTTTAGTGGAACGATTTTGTCCAACTTTAGCATTAAATAACGCTTAAAATAATTCTTCGATTTGAAAACTGTCTGCATCAGCGTGTTTATCAAACATTTCGGTATAAAACCACCGATTTTCATATTTTTGTATGCATTATTTTTGTTAATATTAACGAAGAAAGGCCTCCGGTCACAAAAAAATCAAAACCGGCGGCGGCGGCGGCGGCGGTGACAGCGGTAGTTACTTTTTTTTAGAACTAGGGGGCTCGGCTCCCTACGAGCTACGCTCGCCAACCCCCGTCCAGACACCGCAGGCTCTAAATGCACGCTAATTTGATCGGCTTTAAAAAGATTTCGAAAGATTGAATTATAATTTAAAAAACAGTGGCGATCTCCCTATAAACGAATTTCTATTCATTTCTCTTTGATTGGGGAATTTTAACGCCAAATCTGCTGCGGTACCACTTGATTATCCCGTCGACCCATTTCGCCAAATTATATAAATCCCCAAACCCCTCGCCAAACTATACAAATTGACATAATTTTTATTTTAAATAACGAAAGAACAAATAAATTCGTACAACATTAATAAAAATACAAATAAAACGTCGAAATAAAAATAACTTGATGACGTAGACACGTGTAACAACATTTCAAAATAAGCTAATATAAAAGGAATTAAGTAAACAGAGTCTTTGTCTCCTGGTATTTTTTAACAAAGCGAAAAGAAAGTTCTTTTAAATGAGACATTTTAAATTAATCGTTTTTAATCTGACGTAATTTTTACCAAGCTATTCTTTCTCTTTTAAATAATCGCGTGAAAGTACTTTTGCTAGCAATGAAATATTATTTGCGCTTTCCTAACAAAAATAGTTGAAAATATCCTCTCAAAATATTAAATAAATGTCTAGCGCAATTTCTAAATTTAAACTTTTTTGCAATATTATTTTGTGTTCATTTTATGTAATAACTATAATGTGACGTAAATATGACGTAATTTCTCCTAAGACTTCTAACGCATGTTAATGAATTTATTATTTTACAATATCCTTTCTCTTTTAAAATCCACGTGTATACTTTTTATGACGTAATTTTTAATAAGTTCCTGCTTTTTATACGTAATTATTTAATTCTAATTTGAAAGTTTTTTTCCTGTTTATAATAGTCACGTGTAAATAAATTTTTAATTTGAAGCAAACATTATTGCTTGCGCTTTTTATACAGTTGGCAACAGTTTAAATTAGTACAATTTTCTGAAATCTGTAAAAAATATCTCTAGAAATGCTGAAAATTTGAATTTAAAATAGAAATAAAACCTGAAAAAATGAGTCAAAATAAAAAAATTAATGCAATCTGCACTCCGGCAAATTCTAACGCATAAAATGATCTAAAAATGATTACACTGCCTTGTATAGTTTTTGCTGCAATAAAACTTTTTTAGTGGAAGGATTTTGTCCAACTTTAGCATTAAATATCTTTTAAAATAATTCTTCGATTTGAAAACTGTCTGCATCAGCGTGTTTATCAAACATTTCTGTATAAAACCACTGATTTTCATATTTTTGTATGCATTATTTTTCTCAATATTAACGAAGAAAGACCTCCGGGTACAAAAAATTCAAAACCGGCGGCGGCGGCGGCGGCGGCGGCGGTGACAGCGGTAGTTACTTTTTTTTAGAATAGAGAGATATTTATATATTTATATATTTATATATATATATATATATATATATTTTATATATTTATATATATGTATATGTATATATGTATATATATGTATATATATATGTATATATGTATATATATGTATATATATATATGTATATATATGTATATATGTATATATATATATATGTATATATATGTATATATGTATATATATATATATATATATATATATATATATATATATATATATATATATATATATATATATATGTATATATGTATATATATATATATATATATATAATACCAAAAAACACACACTACACATCCAATCCCAAAACTACTGAACTACAGAGAAAATTAACAAATTAACCATGGAAAAAATTTACTAACAAAACCATGAACGAAAAAAAACATCCAATGGAGACAGATTGCAAGGCTAAAGACTTGCATGCTGTGTTTTACCGGTAATTACTCATGAAACTTCCCCCATATCTGTCGAGACCATACTGGCCAAAGAAAACTTAAAAACTGGCCATCCAAAGCAGTAACCGAATTCGAAAAGAACACTTTAAAACTGTCCATCCAAAGCAGCAACCCAATTCAAAAAGAACGACACATCCAGACAGAGTTCCTTATAAAGCCTACGATTATTTGGCGATGTTTTTAATCGCCAAAAGTAAAGCATCGCGGTAATCTTTATCCTTGACGAAATTGTTTGCCAAACTATTTAACAAACAAATAGGAAAATTCTGATCCATTGCATCTTGATAGAGATTTATAATGTCATTTATTATACTATTATGATTAGAATTTAACTTTGCTATCCTTATTAAACTATTGATAATGATATTTCTAAAAATGGAAATATGTACATTGGAATTAAAATTTAATATCTTAATAGTTTCAAAGTTGTAATCCTTTCTCTTATCATAAATGCAAGTCCGTAATCCACCCCTCTCAATGTCGATAGTGAGATCCAAATAATTTACATGCTTTTCGTCATATGAAGTTTTTTTTAATGTCAAACCTTGGGGATAGTAGTCTAAATTTAAATAGCTATTGGAATCGTTAATCCTTACCAACAATACATCATCAATATATCTGAAACTTAAAAAATCCTTATCCGTTGTCTCTTTAACCTCGTATAAAAATAAATAAATATCTGCAAGTACCGAACTGCAACTACCCCCCATAGGTATACCCCTTATCTGCTGAAACACATGCTTACCATCGAATAAATAATTTTCATTAACTACGAAATTAAATAAATTTGTCAAATGATCCAAATTTTTACCCAAAATATTGTACCTCTTAAAAAATTCAAATATTTTATTTTTTAGATCATTTAAATCAATACTGTTATATAAATCTTCAAAATCATAAATATATATATATATATATATATATATATATATATATATATATATATATATTTATATATATATATTTATTTATTTATATATATATTTATTTATATATATATTTATATATATTTATATATATATATATATATATATATATATATATATATATATATATATATATATATATATTTATATATACAGGGTGATTCAGCTCGTCGGTGACAAACTTTAAGGATCGATAGAGCACACCTAGACGAACATTTTTGAATAGGGAATGTAGGGTCCCTGACGCGATGGTAAGGCGCTAGGCGCTTTCGAAAATTTGGGTGCCGAAATTCGAAACGTCATAAAAACTAGGGAAATGGTTAGATTTTCTTGCTTGTTGCGTCGAAATGATTCTGTTTGTTTAGACTTTCTTCAGTACCAATTTGATAAGCGTATCTCTTAAAACATGGATAGGGGGCGCTGCAGACTTTGGAGAGGTAGACAACAACTTTAAGCCCGTTATTTTGATAATTTAACACATGCTCGCCAAAGTTTATACTCTAACTTAAAGTTTGAACCCAAAAGTAGAGCCCTGCAAAAAGCGTAAGAGCCGGAATAAAATGTCAAAGTACAGGGTGGTCGAAACTCGAAGGCTCCTAGGAGATAAACAAACAGATTTCTTGACTTATGGCATGCATTTTCATGATTCTGTTTGCTGGGGCTCTCTGAAACTCAGTTGAACGGTACAAAAAGAAACATCGATAGGGGGCGCTTTGGGCAAAAAACATAATTCGTTGACATTTCGGACGCTAACTGGAAACGGGGCGCTACGATCAGTTAGAAACAAAACAAGAGAGTAATTTACTTATCATAAGAAGCTATTAAAACTGCAGTTTGTTTGTTTTTTTTAACAAACATAGCTGGTTTCAATCATGCACAATGCGCGCAATAAAATTTACATAAGGTGCTTTTTGCTGATTTATGCAAAAGATATCGTACCATATCGATATGCAAAAGATACGTAATGCGTAGACGACAACGCGAGATGACGTAGTTGTATGCGCAGACACGTCTTTTGAACGTGCGGTACCTACTTAAGCTTCGGGTTACTTGTCTGCAGATCGGTAGTAGGATGGAACGGTACACAAACTCTGAATTGGCTGACATGCATTTGGCGTATGGCGCTGCTGGTTGTAATGGACGAGCCGCTCAGCGGTTGTACGCCGAGCGTTACCCCAACAGGCAAATCCCCTGCCATGCCTTCTTCGCTCGAGTACACCAGAGGTTGTCCACAACGGGATCTTTCGACGGAGGCAGGCCTGAACGGGAGCGATCAGTGAGCACCCCCGACAACGAAGAGGCTGTGCTTAACCTGGTTGAGGACAACCCAGGTCTTAGCACGAGAGATATCGCCAGACATGTTGGCATTTCGCAAGCAACTGCGTGGCGCATCTTACGTTCCCGGAATCTGCACCCCTACCACATCCAGCGGGTGCAGTTGCTCAGAGAGCAGGATTTTGGCCCTCGAGTGGAATTCTCAAGATGGTACTTGGCGATGAGATCCAGGGATCCCCGTTTTGTAAACAGCATTTTGTTTACGGACGAGTCCACCTTCAGCCGGGAGGGAATGTGGAACGCCCACAACAGTCATATGTGGTGTGATGAAAATCCACATGAAACCAGAAGCCGAGCAGCCCAGGAGCGTTTCTCAGTAAATGTGTGGGCCGGCATTCTGGGGGATTGCCTCATTGGCCCTTATTTGTTACCTGAACGGCTGACAGGTGGAAATTACCTGATTTTCCTGGATCAAGTGCTGCCGCAGCTTCTGGATGAGGCGCACGTACCCGAAGGTTCGCGTCGCCAGATGTGGTTCCAGCACGATGGAGCTCCGGCCCATTACACGAACGACGTGCGTCTCCATCTAAACGCAAGGTATGGCCAGCGGTGAATCGGGCGTGGGGGTCCAGTTCACTGGCCTGCCCGATCACCAGACCTCACCTGCTTGGATTTCTTCCTTTGGGGTTACCTGAAGGCCGAGGTATACCATACACCTGTCAGCAGTGCTGAAGAACTTGTGGCGCGCATTGTGGCAGCTGCAGGGCAGATCAGAGATACTCCTGGCATTGTTGGAAACACACACTCCTCAATGCGACGGAGGTGCGAAGCCTGCATCATGGCCCAAGGTCGAAATTTCGAGCATCTTCTGTAGTGTTATTTTTTGTAAATAAATTTCCAGTATCATTGACGTTTTTGGTCTAAATTTATTCAGAAGTGTTGAGCAGAGGTAGAAAATGTGTTTTCATTATTACTAACTGATCGTAGCGCCCCGTTTCCAGTTAGCGTCCGAAATGTCAACGAATTATGTTTTTTGCCCAAAGCGCCCCCTATCGATGTTTCTTTTTGTACCGTTCAACTGAGTTTCAGAGAGCCCCAGCAAACAGAATCATGAAAATGCATGCCATAAGTCAAGAAATCTGTTTGTTTATCTCTTAGGAGCCTTCGAGTTTCGACCACCCTGTACTTTGACATTTTATTCCGGCTCTTACGCTTTTTGCAGGGCTCTACTTTTGGGTTCAAACTTTAAGTTAGAGTATAAACTTTGGCGAGCATGTGTTAAATTATCAAAATAACGGGCTTAAAGTTGTTGTCTAGCTCTCCAAAGTCTGCAGCGCCCCCTATCCATGTTTTAAGAGATACGCTTATCAAATTGGTACTGAAGAAAGTCTAAACAAACAGAATCATTTCGACGCAACAAGCAAGAAAATCTAACCATTTCCCTAGTTTTTATGACGTTTCGAATTTCGGCACCCAAATTTTCGAAAGCGCCTAGCGCCTTACCATCGCGTCAGGGACCCTACATTCCCTATTCAAAAATGTTCGTCTAGGTGTGCTCTATCGATCCTTAAAGTTTGTCACCGACGAGCTGAATCACCCTGTATATATATATATATATATATATATATATATATATATATTTATTTATTTATTTATTTATTTATATATATATTTATTTATATATATATATATATATATTGTATATTTACACAAAAACTGACATAAAATTTATTTTAAAATTCTTAACATGAAGTTCGTAAAGTAGTCACTGGATTGAAAAACGGTTTTATTAAAAATCTTGACAAAAGATACGGTTAAATGCCATTATTAGGTAAATAAAACCGATTAGCCTTAAATGAGATGATGCTGGTTTTGCTTGTGAAAACTGCCTTCGATGCAAAGTACACGCCATTAGGGTTTAGCACTTTATCTATATACACGCTGTTAGAATTTAACACAATTTTTTTTTTTAAGTATAAATGCTTTTTTATCATTATACACTATATGGCCAAAGGTGACCGGTCACTTGCGATTTTTGACGTTTTGTTAAATATCTAGACAAATACATGAGGAATTAACCTGAAATTGCAGGTGTGTAAACAGTATTGTATAGGTCATATACTTCCGCGAAGATTTTTTCCCGAAACCCCATAGGGGACTGTCAAAAAATTGAAAAAGAACGAATATCTTTTGGATAACCGTGTAGAAACTAATGGAGTAAAAGCGTTTAAACTCGAGATTATTAATAAGTGGCTTATTGTAATATAATGTGTTCATTTTTATGATGATAGTATGTATACTCGTAGAGAAATAAAGGTTTTTATAAAAACAGTCCCAAATTTCGCCAGGTTTTTTGCTTACAATTTGCAGAGGTCTTACTATAAAAAAAAGTTCTTTTGAGAAAATATGACGAACAACATTGTACACAATACCCTACAATCGGAATGAAAAATATAATAAAAATTGGATGAAAAATGAGCAGGTTTACTAAAAATTGTTTCACTGCGCATGCGCGAATGTAATCAAAATATAATGTGCATAATGTGTTAGCTAAATGTATAGAGCAACTTTTGTAAAAGTTTCAAAAACATAGTTTGAAAAGTCTGATAATAATCGTTTATACACTATGACGCAAAAGTTTAGACAATGACGTGATTCAGCTTTAAAATGTAGAATTATGACGTCAGAATTACAAAAACCTGTAAATATATTCAAAAACTGATTTAAAATGCTATGTACAAAAGACAGTCGTTTTATTTGCTATAATACTAATTTTTTTCATAAAAATTCAAATGTGCTTGTCGCAAAAGTTTAGACACTATTCTAAATTTCTTTGAATATTCGCTGGCATATGCAAATTTAGAATCGATGATGTCACAAATTTGGAGTACTTAAGTTCTGCAAACGATTGCGCTTCATAGTCGACATGCCGAGAGCTAAAGAAATTCAAGTGAATGAGGTTTCAAGGATT
Source organism: Maratus speciosus (assembly GCA_963932465.1). Taxonomy (NCBI): domain Eukaryota; kingdom Metazoa; phylum Arthropoda; class Arachnida; order Araneae; family Salticidae; genus Maratus; species Maratus speciosus. The sequence goes on along the minus strand of OZ010787.1, from coordinate 163,690,490 downwards.
TGGCAGTTGAAAGGTGAAGGGAAGAGCGTTTCTGAAATTTCTGCTATTATTAATAGGTCAAAAAAATTTATTTATCGAGTTTTATCGAGTGGTTCCGAATATAAAGCAAAATGGTTGTCTGGGAGCCCACGTGTGACAAATGTGCGAGAGGATCGCCTGATACAAAGACTAGCGAGTACTCAACAAATGAGCGTACGTGGAGTTCAAAGCTCATCGGGACACTCTGTATCAAAGGATACGATTCGTAGACGAATTTTGGAAAAAGGAACAATCGTTTATAGCAAAATGCAGAAGAAACCAGCTCTGAAACCACATCATAAGTTACAAAGATTTATGTGGGCTCGAAAGCATATGTCATATGGAGAGAAATGGCAGTCAGTCATATTTAGCGATGAAAAAAAGTGGAATCTGGATGGTCCAGATGGTTGTTTATCGTATTGGCATGACTTGCGGAAGGAACCTCGACGTTTTTTTAGTCGCAGACAAGGAGGGGGCTCGGTGATGGTTTGGACAGCCTTTTGCTATAATGGACAAGTATCTCTGACCTTCACCAGTGGTCGTCAAACTCACAGCATTATACACAGACATTAGAAGAAAACCTACTGCCATTTGCTGAGCTTCTAGGGGGTCCTCAGTGGGAATTTCAGCAAGACAATGCTTCAATTCACACTGCAAAACATTCAAAATCTTGGTTTAATTCCCATGATATAAGAGTTTTCGACTGGCCAGCATGTAGCCCAGATCTTAACCCTATAGAAAACCTTTGGAGCATCATGTGTCGCAAAGTTTATAGCAACGTTAGACAATACTCTTCTGAAAAGGAACTTAAGACATCTATTGAGAATGCATGGTACGATATCGATCCACAAACTATGCAAGATTTAGTTTATTCCATGCAATCTCGTGTATATGACGTAATACATAAGCATGGATGCGCAACCAGGTTTTAAAAATTGTTTATTTCGATTTTATTTAATTTGTGTCTAAACTTTTGAGACAGCAGTTTATTTTTGTTACCATTTAATTTATTGCAATATGCACAATTCCACTTTTCTTTGTTATAAATATTGTTTATATGTACAGCACATTAATTTCAACCAGTGATTTGAAAATTGAATAAATATTTTTCAAAGTATGTAAGAATTTCTTCATTGTCTAAACTTTTGCGTCATAGTGTAGAATAAGCTCAAAATCCGTTGTTCCCAAAATGAAGCAAAAACATAAGGGGTTGTATCCATATATCCATTGATTAGTGCCAATTTAGCATACACAATATTGCACGTAAAACTGTATTTGGATACAATCCCTCATCTCTTTGATTCATTTTGGGAACAACGGATTTTGAGCTTATTCTATAAACGATTATTATCAGACTTTTCAAACTATGTTTTTGAAACTTTTACAAAAGTTGCTCTATACAATTAGCTAACACATTATGCACATTATTTTTTTATTGCATTCACGCATGCGCAGTGAAACATTTCTTAGTAAACCTGCTCATTTTTCAACCAATTTTTATTATTTTTTCATTCTGATTGTGGGGTAATCTGCATGCTGTTGTTCGTCATATTTTCTGAAAAGAACTTTTTTTTATATTAAGAACTCTGCAAATTATATGCAAAAAACTTGGCGAAATTTAGGACTGTTTTTATAAAAACTTTAATTTCTCTACGAGTATGCATGCTATCCTCATAAAAATGAACACAGTATATTACAATAAGCCACTTATTAATAATCTCGAGTTTAAACGCTTTTGCTCCATTAGTTTTTACAAAGTTATCCAAAAGATATTCGTTTTTTTCAATTTTTTGACGGTCCCTTATGGGGTTTCAGGAAAAAATCTTCCGGAAAATATATGACCTATACTATACTGTTTACACACCTGCAATTTCAGGTTAATTCCTCATGTATTTTACTAGATATTTAACAAAATGTCAAAAATCGCAAGTAACAGGTCACCTTTGGCCATATAGTGTATTTCAGAATTAGTTCTTACTTTTTATACTATAACAGTTCATGTTGCATCTCCAACTGAATAAATTACTTATGCATTATAAAAAAAATTGAGGAAATAATTTTCAAAAATGAATGAAGTATATGATTTTGAATAAGAAATTTTAAACAAAGAAACGTCTAAGATAAATGCTTAAGACATACAAATGTTAACCTTCCAAAATCAGGCGCGCTAACGGAAATTTCAGGACAAAAGTTATATTTCTTAAATTGTTTCCCAAAACGGCACTGAAGCTGTCTGAAGGTCATTATCATTCCTCGATTGAACTTTCGCCTTCAGATTAAAACTGATTTTAACACACTTTTATTTGACTCAACTTGGTTTTTGTATGTAAAGATGGAATTTCGTAATAGATTTTTAACTTGCTTTCTGATATAGTAGAATTTAAAAAAATGTACAAGCGACTATTTCCGGCAACAGTATAACATTTTAATATTTTTAGAACTTAATTATAAATGAATAACTTTATTTTAGATATAGTGGACTCTCTCATATCCACACAGCTTGGGACCAGAGGTTTTGCGGATTTTTGAATTTTGCGGATTTCTGGTCAATGCTTTGTTTATATTTTTTAAACAGTAATTTGAATGTAATAATGCAATCAAAATTATAGTGAATGCTTGCAATATATTAGTAAAATATTAAAATAATTAAGTAAAGTAATAAACTAGATTTATAAAATTAAGATAATTAAAAACATTATTAAAAGTAAAAGGTCAAATAAATAATTAATCATGTATAATTAAATATGCATAATAAATAAATAAATAAATAATCATGATTAATAATTAATCATTATTAATCAAATAAATAATTAATCATGTATAATTAAATATGCATAATAAAGATGAGATACATTTTTCTTGAATTATTCAATACAACTTTCCTCATAAAGGCGCTATATTAATTCACATCAAAATCATAAAGTAAGGAAGTTTTATTTCAGGTTTAGCCAGTCTTAATAACCAAAAAAGCTTGATTAATGAACAAATATATTTTGTAAAACGATTATGACTACCAGTGATATCAGCAATATCTTGATTTTTTTTTCAGAAATAAATTTGTACTTCCTTCATGAAAAACCACGATTTCAGTCATATTATCTAGATTTTCACATTAAAATACATACAGAAAGATATAAAGCTAAAGAATTCTGTAATTTTGACCTTAATTCTGAATTGAAAGTTTCATTGTTTACGTCTGTGATGGTGTGTGGATTTTAGGCGTTTGCGGATTTTAGGGTTGCATATTTGAGGGAGTCTACTGTATAAACTTTCCCGATAGTCCGACACAGGTGGTAAATCGCCAAATATTCCTTATGGTTACAACTGGATACGAATTACAACAGCAATGGATTTAATTATGCGTTAAGCCACAACTGCCAAAAAGCGCACACTGGCTGTGAAGCTTCAACAACGAAATATTTTAAACACGCTAATGTAGGAAATATAACTAAAAAATAGTAACATATTTTTTTAAATACGCTTTAACCAATTAATAGTTTCCTATTAATTAAATTGTTAGTATGCGTTGAGAAATCAGTTTAGATATCCTAAAAAGAAAGTTTAAATAATGCTTTTCTTCCCTTCCCGTTGCCACATCTTAAAAAAATATCAGTGAAAAAATTATATATAAGGTACTTGTACCCAATATGGACAGTGCTCTCAATATGGACACCGCTAATATCTTTAAAAGTAACAATTTTGATCGAGAGATGGCGCTACATGTCCGTGAAGAAAAGCAGTTGAAACGATAATTCTGGAAAGTGCAAAAAAGCGTGTTGTTTGCCATTTAGAAGGAAACTTGTTGTTTCGTGGTATGCTGATCGTAATTACAGGTAAGTTTGTGAAGGCGTCTACCTTCACATATTAATGTTAGTAGTTTCTCCTTTCCCCACTTTAAAATTATGCCTTTTTAAATTCTTAAATTTAATTATCTGTCTGCATTTGGATTCAATTTATTTTTATCGCTCTTTTCCCTTTCATAATTTAAGCAGTCTATTCTCAGTCTCTTTAAATATTTTAACCGCAGCGCACTGCATTTAAAAGAAAAGAAATAATATCTTTTTCCGCCTAGCAACCGCTTTCTGATTTCATCCTTGTCCCTGACTTGTGATGAAATGCAGAAATTAGACATATTACTTCTACATTTTGTGACTTTTTGTTCAGATGCAATATATTAATCATTTCATTATCGGTACTCTGTCTTTAATTTGTTTTATTTTATTAACGTTCGCTTTCTGGCGCTTCAATCCCGTGAGACTTTTGGCAACCCCCTATAGAATGTTACTTCGCGGTTTCTGAAACATAATTCCTACGCAATCAATTGGCGGTAGATAATTCATATTACTCTTTTACGTCCCCCATACATTTTCAAGTAACGTACTTTGACCGCATGTCTTCACCATATAGCATATGTAATTGGCGAAAAATGTATATGTACTCTTGACAATACTCGATCATTTGGAGAAAATGTAATTGTGAACACTTCCCTCTTGACCCTCATTCTGTGAGCATAAAAAATGTAAAAACTACACTCTCTCTCCAACGTTCGGCTCCTGCCGAGGGCTCGCCTTGCGAATAATACTCCGATCCTGGTGTCCAATTGATCAATAAAGAATAGTTGCAGTATTTGGCTGGTCTCTCTCTAGAATATGGACTAATTCATTATTTTAATATTGTTTCACATTATCAACACCAACAACCATCCGGATAACTTAATGCAACTGTACAGAAATCTAACAGCTTTTGTAAAGACATTTGGTGCCGTTCAGGCGCAAGCGAGACCCAGTTGGAGAGAGGAGGATTTTTTTCTGTACCATAGCCCCCCTTTTCCCCCCATTGATTTTCTAAAAATATTCTCTTAATACTGTTAGTGATATGTCAGATGGAAACTACTCGACTTCCCTACATCCTAGTGTCATCGGGTACTAGACACAATGTGCAAAAAAAAAAAAAAAAAAAAAAAAAAAAAAAAAAAAAAAAACTGTTAAAATTTATGGACTAATATCAATAATCCTGCAAAATTCTGAACTATGCTCATTGCGGTGAATTTCTGCACCCTCTCATGCCTGAAATGACCACGACTCCAACAAATACACCTTCAATCAAAGTGAGGGCGTCTACCTTCACATATTAATGTTAATAGTTTCCCCTTTTCCCCTTTAAAATTATGCCTTTTTAAATTCTTAAATTTAATTATCTGTCTGCATTTGGATTCAATTTATTTTTATCGCTCTTTTCCCTTTCATAATTTAAGCAGTCTGTTCTCTGTCTCTTCAATATTTTAACTGCAGCGCACTGCATTTAAAAGAAAAGAAATATCTTTTTCCGCTTAGCAACCGCTTTCTGACTTCATCATTGTCCCTGACTTTTGACGATATGCAGAAATTAGTCAGACATATTACTTCTACATTTTGTGACCGTTAGTTCAGATACAATATATTAATCATTTCATTATCGGTACTCTGTCTTTAATTTGTTTTATTTTATTAACGTTCGCTTTCTGGCGCTTCAATCTCGTGAGACTTTTGGCAACCCCCTATAGAATGTTACTTCGCGGTTTCTGAACCATAATTCCTATGCAATCAATTGGCGGTAAATAATTCATATTACTCTTTTATGTCCCCCATTCATTTTCAAGTAACGTACTTTGACCGCAGTTCTTCACTCACTTTATTCTCACCATATAGCATATGTAATTGGCGAAAAATGTATATGTACTCTTGCCAATACTCGATCATTTGGAGAAAATGTAATTGTGAACACTTCCCTCTTGACTCTCATTCTGTGAGCATAAAAAATGTAAAAACTACACTCTCTCTCCAATGTTCGGCTCCTGCCGAGGGCTCTCCTTGCGAATAATACTCCGATTCTGGTATCCAATTGATCAATAAAGAATAGTTGCAGTATTCGGCTGGTCTCTCTCTAGAATATTGACTATCTCATTATTTTAATATTGTTTCACATTATCAACACTAACAACCATCCGGATAACTGAATGCAACTGTACAGAAATCTAACAGCTTTTGTAAAGACATTTGGTACCGTTCAGGCGCAAGCGAGACCCAGTTGGAGAGAGGAGTTTTTTTTCCGTAACACAGCCCCCCCTTTTCCCTCATTTATTTTCTAAAAATATTCTCTTAATACTGTCAATGATATGTCAGATGGAAACAACTCGACTTTCCTACATCATAGTGTCATCGGGTACTGGACTACACAATGTGCAAAAAAAAAAAAAAACTGCTAAAAATTTATGGACTAATATCAATAATCCTGCAAAATTCCGAACTATGCTCATTGCGGTGAATTTCTGCACTCTCTCACGCCTGAAATGACCACAACTCCAACAAATACACCTTCAATCAAAGTGAAGGCGTCTACCTTCACATATTAATGTTAATAGTTTCCCCTTTAAAATTATGCCTTTTTAAATTCTTAAATTTAATTATCTGTCTGCATTTGGATTCAATTTATTTTTATCGCTCTTTTCCCTTTCATAATTTAAGCAGTCTATTCTCTGTCTCTTTAATATTTTAACTGCAGCGCACTGCATTTAAAAGAAAAGAAATATCTTTTTCCGTTTAGCAACCGCTTTCTGATTTCATCCTTGTCCCTGACTTTTGATGGTATGCAGAAATTAGTCAGACATATTACTTGTACATTTTGTGACCGTTAGTTCAGATGCAACATATTAATCATTTCATCATCGGTACTCTGTCTTTAATTTGTTTTATTTTATTAACGTTCGCTTTCTGGCGCTTCAATCTCGTGAGACTTTTGGTAACCCCCTATAGAATGTTACTTCGCGGTTTCTGAACCATAATTCCTATGCAATCAATTGGCGGTAAATAATTCATATTACTCTTTTATGTCCCCCATTCATTTTCAAGTAACGTACTTTGACCGCAGTTCTTCACTCACTTTATTCTCACCATATAGCATATGTAATTGCCGAAAAATGTAAATGTACTCTTGCCAATACTCGATCATTTAGAGAAAATGTAATTGTGAACACTTCCTTCTTGACTCTCATTCTGTGAGCATAAAAAATTTTAAACACTACACTCTCTCTCCAACGTTCGGCTCCTGCCGAGGGCTCGCCTTGCGAATAATACTCCGATCCTGGTGTCCAATTGGTCAATAAAGAATAGTTGCAGTATTCAGCTGGTCTCTCTCTGGAATATGGACTAATTCATTATTTTAATATTGTTTCACATTATCAACACCAACAACCATCCGGATAACTGAATGCAACTGTACAGAAATCTAACAGCTTCTGTATAAAGTTTAAATTGTTATTAGATATGGTAAAATTACTTTAAATATTAAAATTGGGGTGTTTTAGAAAGCTGATAAAACATATTTTCGATTGCTATTGCATATCTTGCTTTAAAATGTTTTCTTTGTTTATTTATTACAAAATTTAGTAAAGCTATGCCCGATTTCCAATATGGACACATTATGTCCACATTGGAAATACAGCAAGTGAATCTTCAGATTGAGAAATTTGTAAAATATCTGTTTAATGCCATCTGAACAATCCTCCAACAAACCTCCTCCAAGAAAAATATCCTTCAAAAAGCCCTTTCAGAAAAATCAAAAGAAGCCTCCCCTCAGTAGGGTATCTGTTGGCGAAATCGCAGATACCAGCGGTATGACTTCCTCAACAAAGGAGAGCTGGTACTGCTTCTTATGCAGTATTGATGTTGTTGCAGACATGGGGCTATGCATCACATGCGGCAGATATGTCCACGAGAACTGTGTGGGACTTACCGCCCATGATAAAGAAGTTTTTATTTGTCGATCCTGTGAGGACTGAGTAATAACAGATGTAAATTTGCAGACAGATGCAGTTAAGCTAAGCAAAACCAACTATATTATTTCATAATATTTTGTAGTAACCGAGGTGTTTTGCATGGGTTTTCGAAGAGCCACAACCGAAAATGCCCCCCTCTTCTAAAGTGCATGTTCTAAAGATATTTACTGTGCCCCCTCCCCCGCAATACTTTTAAGATATATTTCTTTTATCCCCTCTCCTCTAAAATCACTTGGAAGAGTGGACTTCCATACACCCTGTGTAGTAGGTCAATAAGGAGCCACTTGTCCCTAATATGGACACGCATGTCCATAATAGGGACAGGTGGTTCCTTATATGGACACTTGGAAACATTTTTTATCATTAAAATTAAACCAGAATTATTACAAAGTCGCTAATTTTAATAATGATAGTCAACAGTCCAGGGATAGTGGTCATATATTTTTGGGAGTCCTATGACGTGTGCACACGGGGGTGAAAAAAACAATTTTGCTTAGGGTGTCCATATTGGGTACAGGTACCTTATGTATATATATTAATAAATTTACTAGTTCGCGCTTTCTACAAGAATAAAAAAAAGCCGGTGAATGTTCCATAATCGAATTCGATGACAACGCCAAATTAATGCATTGGAACAGAAAAAAATCTGAAAAATCATGAATTGCACTCATGAAATTAGGGTTAATTTTCAAGATAAACAATGAATACTTATGAAAGAGTGTATTTTAAATAACTATCTTTACTTTTATTACAATTCCCATTACGGTCCCAGTAGCAGCTGAAACAGGAGGGGCTGCTTTCGAACCCATGTCTTGCTCGTCGGCCTAACCGTTCGGAGTTTCTTGTAGTTTCCTTCGAACCTGCACAACGCTTCGTAAATACGGCTTAGGTTCCCTTAAAAGACGCCCATGGAGCCACACCCCTTTCTCGGCTTATATCCCTTGCGCAGATAAGCGACTGTAACAAACACACGTGTGTTTGTTGCCAGTACTGGCAATTTTCAAAACAGTTGTGTGCATCTTTGATAAATTTGTTTAGCGTAGGCACTGTAAACAAGTAGATATAATAATAATAATAACATATATATTATACTAGATGGCTCTGCCCCCTACAATTTACGGTCGCCAACCCCCCGTTCAGATACCGCAGAATCTAAAAACATGCTAATCTGATCGGTTTTAAAAATATTAGAGAAGACTGAACTGAAAAAAGGTAACGTAAACGGGTTACCATTCAATTCCCTTTGATTGTAAAAATTTAAGGCCGAATCAGTTGTTGTTAAGACATCCAATGGTCTTTTTCGTGTTTGATTAAAGAGGATCAGTTAAACATTCGAAAAGAAGCTAAAATAAAATGAATTAAGTGTACAGAGTCTTTGTCTTCCGGTATTTTCAAACAATTTCTATAACAATAGCCTAAGTCATGTGACTATCATTAACAGTTCCGGGCGGACCACTTCGCTTTTTATATTCCAGGTGCCATTTGGTACTTTAATGTTAGCCAGGTACAGGCGATAAGTCGCCAAATATTACTCTATCGCCATCATTTCATCTATATTATAATAGTCCAAGTCATGTAACTGTCATAAATAAATACGGTCTGATCCCTTCGCTTTTCATATGAAAGTTTGGCCCAGATATCATGTACGGCCCCATATTGGCGCCCCCGACGCCAATTTGGGGAAAACATCAACAGCATAAACAACAACATCCGGCTTCCCATATCAAGCAAAATAACGATACTTTGGCGCCATTTAAGTACCCGTTTAGTGTATGACATTGGCGTCAGAAAAAAAATCGCACCAATATGGGGCCGTATATGACATCTGTGCCGAAAGTTTTCCATTTTGATTAAAAAATCTATTTTTTATTTTCGAATAAAACTACATAAAAGTTGCCATGGTCACAAAGAATTCTTGGTACTGTTACGCTAGCCAGATGCAAATCTGGCCAATAGTTTTTTTTTCAACTCGCCAGTTAGCCTTTTTTTTAATTTTTCGAGTGGTAAATTAAAACATTGCTTTGAAGTTGAAATTAAATGTCATGGTTTGTTGCATTATTTAATATTTGGCCAGATCTCATATACGCACCGGGTTTGGCGTGATATTTTTTTTACGAAAATTTGGCGAAAACTTCGTTTTCGAATACCACTTACATATGTATTTTTGGTACTACTTAGTTATCCGTTGACCAAAAATCTATCACCAAACTATAAGATTAAATGCCAATAATGGTTGATCGTAAATGTCACATTCACTTGACTTTAAGCAAGTTACATGCGTTTACGTCATCAAGTGATTTTTTTTTCGACGTTTTATTTGTATATTTATTAATGTTATACTATTTTATTTGTTCTTTCGTTATTTAAAATAAAAATTATGTAAATTTGTATAATTTGGCGAGTGGTTTGGCGATTTATATAATTTGGCGATATTGGTGGACTGAATAACTAAGTAGTACGTATTTTTTAATTATTTTCTATTATTTTTAAAAGAAAATAACCAAAAAAATAATTAACTATAGAACAAAATAATTTATATAATTAAAAAGAAAAGGAAATAAAAGTAAATAGACATTTATTATTAAATAAACATCAATAGCCGGGTTACCATGCCAATCAAAATAATGCCATTTTGGCGCCAATTAGGTACCCCAGTGCGTATATGACATATGTGCCTAATATTTTTCTTTTCGTTTTGTTTAAAAAAGAAAAAAAAAGAAGTGAAAACCATCAATTTTAAATGTTTCAGTTTTAAATGAAAGTTTTGTATTTTAAATCAAATGAATGAAAGGATTATATTTTAAATGAAATTAATGAAATACAAAAAAGTGCGACGGGTAAAATGTTAGGTGATTTATCACCTGAGTCCCGCTAACATAAAAATACTGAGTTCTTGATTTCTCTATCAGAATCTTTCGATTTGCCGAATGATTGTACAAGTAAATTGAATTATGAATAAAAGTAACATGATACATTTCTTAGCATACATTTAAGTGAGGCCAAACTGGTCGCCATATCAGTTTAAAATAACCTTTTTCTAAAGTATGAAAAAAAATATCTGTTATGATTAAAATTTGAGTTGCCATTATTAAAGAAAAGTATTTAAAATAAGAAAAAAAAATTAATATCTCGAAAACTAAGTCGAATTTGAAAATTCTAATACCAGTTTTGAAATCTGCAGATCAATACGGATTTTTGGTGTTAATTTTATCGCAAAGTATTCCATATTTTAGGAGAAATCGCAGTGAACCATAATCAGTTGTTTAATCAGTCGTTTCATAGAATCGTTTCATAAATTCATTTCAATTCAGTCGTTTCATAATATCCGTTTCTTAAATTCGTTTCAATTCAGTCGTTTCATAATATCCGTTTCATAAATTCGTTTCATTAGGATTTTATACATATAGGGTAGATATCAGTTTGTATTCTAAACAATGAATTTTATTAATAATAAATACCTGTGAAGTCATTTTAATTGTATCATTTAACGACAGATGGCAGCACCATATCTTAAAATATCTAGATGCCTGCCTATACTATATATTATTACCCTTGGCTCATAATTATTTAAAAATATTTTTTGGCAACATCTCCTATATATATATTTATAAACATAGATATAAATACACTGCTCAAAACAATTAAAGGATATTGCAGTTTTAGGTGGATTTTGTATCTGGTAAACTGTTTAGCTGATTGATACATGGTCGACAGACATAGTAGGTTATATGAGAATAAATTACACATGTTTGGCAGAAAAAAATGCATTTTATTGCGCATTTGTGTACTAAAGGAAAAAAACACAATTTGTGCATATGAGAAAAAAAGAATAAGAAAAGGTGTTTTCTTCAAAGAAAATCATTTTCAGTAGGGGTTATGGTTTCCACGGGCGGCCAGCAACGTTGAACACCTTTGAGGCATGGACTCTGTGAGGCTATTAATGACGAGTTGGGGTATTCTGCCCCACTCTTCCAGAAGAGCTCTTTCCAGTTCTTGGAGAGTTTGTGGGGGTTGTTGGCGGCCAGAAACTCGTCTTCCTAGAGCGTCCCAAACGTGCTCGATTGGATTCATGTCTGGAGAACACGCTGGCCATTCCATTCGAACGATTCCTTCCTCGAAAAGGAAATCCTCCACCAGGTTTGCACGATGTGGCCTGCAGTTATCGTCCATTAAAATGAAGTTATCTCCGATTGCTGCAGCGTAAGGGACTACAATAGGTCTGAGGATCTCATCCCTATATCGGCGACCGGTCAGAGCTCCATCTCGAATGATGTAGAGGTCAGTGCGCCCGTCAATGGAGATGCCACCATACACCAACACTCCTCCACCGCCAAATCTGACACTTTCGTGCACGAACGCAGGATTATTCCTACTGCCACGGTCCCTCCAGATGAAAATACGCCTATTATCCGGATGCACAGAAAAACGGGACTCGTCAGAAAACAGAATATTGCTCCATTCATTTCTCCTCCAGTTGACATGCTCGGTTGCCCACTCCCTGCGGTCGCGACGATGCCTTGATGTTAATCTAACACATACCATCGGTCGGCGAGCATACAGACCTACAGCATGGAGCCGGTTTCGGACAGTCTGAGTTGAAATCGTGGTGCCTGTAGCCGAGCGAAGGTGTTGTTGGAGATGAGTAGCGTTCATGGTTCGGTGTCTCCGAGCTGTTAACGCTAAATACCGATCTTCATTGGGCGTTGTTGCCCGTCTACGACCTTGCCCTGGTCTTCGGCCTGCACACCCACTCTCCAAAAAACGGTTCCAGATCCTGGAAATGACACTTTGTGACACTCCAATGGCTTGCGCTACTTCGGCTTGAGTTTGCCCCCCTTCTAACCTACCAACAATTCTCAAAGCTTCTGAATCTGTCAAATGACTTCGCTGAGACATCGTACTCATCGAAACAAAGCAATCACTGAATGCCGATCATCCTTGTCTTCATTCTCTTTTATCCAGTTGAAAGTCAAATTTCATTCGCTGCCGCTGAAGCGACGTTTTTGACGTCGAACTCAAAATTTGCATACTCCACAGTTTGAAAACCAGAAAAATTTACATTTGTGATTCTCTTCTTCTATTTTCGGCAAAAAAAAATTCGTTTATATCTTTATTTTATATAAAACTTCAAATATCCTTTAATTGTTTTGAGCAGTGTATAATACCTTTGAAAATCAAAAGACAACTATCAAGTTCTCTTAACATTACCAGACAAAATGAGCTAGTGTTAAGATTTCATTTATGTGATTTATATAAAGAATATCTAACATGAAGTAAAACTAACATATTCGAACATTAAAATGACCAAAACTCCAAATTTAGAGTTGGCATATCCACAAAATTGTTACGGGGAAATTACAAAACATCCATTTAAACATATCTTCCAATAATTAAATTATAACAACAGGAAAAATAAACTAATGATCCTCAAGTGGAGCAGAGATACAAGATGATGATAAAATTGGAACAGATATACAAGATAATGATAAAATTTAAGAAACCAAAGTGATAGGTGAATCCCAAATCGTCAGTCTGCAGGACATCACATGTCGCAAAAAATGCATTATTTCATATAATAGACTGGAAAATTTGCTAAGATAGGTCTATAACTGCCTATATAATGCATTGGAATAATTATATATATATATTTGACTTATCATTCAACTTCAGATTGGATCTTCAGTTGTTAATAAATAGGCTTTTCTATTATAATCCATTTGGATCAATATTTTTTTAAACTTGTGTTTTCTAGCATTTTAATTTCTGGATTTATTGTGTGCGGTTGCACAAATTTCGCATTCTTTAGCTTTTTATGGAAATACGAAGATAAAACCGTACATGTTATTTGTAGTAAACAAGGTAATTGGGGCCTGATGAATCTGCCTGGGTGCCACAAAATTCCAATTTTCCAATGATTACGGTGTTTTCAAATACATGTTGCACCTGTTATGATATCTGTTCCATAGAGTTATATGGTGATTTATACATCATTTTTAATTTGAATAAATTCCTTTATTATTTAAACATTTACAATAGTTCTTGATAATTTTTAATGGTTTTTAATGGATATATATTACATTTAAAAAGTTTATTTCTGCAATAATGTAATTGATATGTTTTACGCTGAGGTTTTATTTATTTATTTATTTTGTTGTCGTTGTTTGTTTGTTTTACTGTTCGTCAAACGAAAAATCTACTTATAATAAAATCTGAGTGCAGGAAACTGTTGGTAACCATGCCGGTGTGAACCACCCAGGTCTGCGAATCGACCGTAACTAAACGCCATGTTAGGCTTAATAAAAAACATATCCTAACATGTAACAGCTAAATGATAATTTTTTCTACTTGAAATCAAGTCTGTGCAGCATATTTTTACGTAAAACATGTGTATCATATCCATCTATAATGTATTAAGTTCTAAATTAAAATTAAGCTATTATAAGCATAGAAATCAGATCTAAACAAACGATACTGTTGACATTCAGATTGAAATCCAGCAAACCTACAAACAAATAAATGAGTCTTTGAACGCTATATTAAAAAAAATACAGGTTACCGCAGATGCTGGTCTTAAAATATTTGTAAACGCATACCAAAACCTTTAAATATTTTAACTTTGTTTAAAACCTTCAAAAACTACTCAATTAAGTTCTAAATTTAAGGGCCAAATCAACAACAACACGTTTTAAATTAAAAATAACGGATAACTATCTCCATCTGGTGGAGAAAAGATATAAAGTTCGTTCTAGGAAGGTCTGTGCAAGCACACTGCATTACATGTATTTTTAATTTATTTAGAATGATTATTCTTTTGCACAATTTCAGATTTCCTGTGACATTTGTTTTCTGTCTTATATGACAAAGTAAAAATTATCCGAATTTGAATATCTAAAACTTTCAAATGCATTTACAATAAATCATCATTTCAATGGCAGATTTTAGCATTATTTAAAAGGAAATTAAAAGGGACAATTTTTCTGTACCGAAGACTGTGAGCAGCGCCTCTGTAGGCCGTTTTAATTTCCAATAAATTAGGAGCTTATGTTTTTTGCTAATTCTTTTGGCGTCAAATTTCTGTTGTAATCGTACTTTTTTTTACAGGGATGAGAGCTTTCCGACCCAAATGACCGATTACTACCACTAAATATTTATAGTAGTTCTCGTATTATTTAATGACAGAATTTCTGAGATTTAATAAATCAGAGAATGCTATTAAAATTTAGTGGTAGTAATCGGTCATTTGGGTCGGAGCGCTCTCATCCCTGTTACGTAGCTTTCATTACAAAAAGCTACTTGTTGCAGGCGTTCGGAGGAAAGTGATTTCAAAAAATTTTGGTATATTTTCATCGATCATGACCCCAGACCCCGAAACCAACCTCCGTTCAAATGTTGATATATATATATCCATATACACTAGATGGTACTAAATGCTGGTTATTGGCAATATTGTAAAATAATAGTATTGGGATTTTTTACTTTATTTAAGAAATTTAAAAGTGTTAATAGGTATTTTCAATACTAATATTGTAATTATTTTCTATTTATATTATATTAATTGCATTTATCACGGTATTTCAATATGGATTAACTGCAACCATTAGGTTTTAATATCTGTGTTAACCTAACTGAAAAAATTACCTTAAACTTATCGTGATTTTGGATACCATGCGCATGAGTTTATTTGGATTAAATGAAACTGGGATTATATTAGGTATGTTGTGTAATATTATTATTTTTCATTGCTATAAATTAAATATTTAAAAGTTTGTATTTTTTTTTCATTTCATTGCATTTAATATTATTCTGTTTTCAT
Organism: Maratus speciosus; assembly: GCA_963932465.1. NCBI lineage: Eukaryota > Metazoa > Arthropoda > Arachnida > Araneae > Salticidae > Maratus > Maratus speciosus. The sequence goes on along the minus strand of OZ010787.1, from coordinate 163,674,846 downwards.
GTTGAAACTATTCTTTTGGTCATATTAGTCGTTTGAGAACAGGAGAAAACTTTTTTCAGCTTTTAGCTTTTTTTCTCACAGAAAACGACTATTTTGCTTAGATAATTGAATTCTGTACTCTTGATAACGTAATTCAATATATAAGCTTTTCAATTATTTTTATCGGTATCCATATATTTCTTTTTTTCTTCCAGATTAATTCTCGTAATATAGTACAAGACACTATATTTTATACATAGCAGCTTGTATATTCTATGTTTTTGGTATCCATGTTAAGTGTGTTGGGAAATCTGTATTATTGTCATTTCATTCATAATCGCAATTTTTGATGGTGGTCGGTAATGTTTATTTAATGGTTATATATATCCATATATATATATATATATATATATATATATAAAACCATTAATTATACATTACTGACCACCATCAATAATTGTGATAGTATGAATGAATTTACAACAATACAGTGTTCCCAAACACACTGAATGGATACAAAAAAAAAAAAAACATATATATATGATCTTTGTCACACTGTAACTCTCGTATTTACGAACTGATTTGGATGTAACGTGGTGTATACGTAGTACATACCAATGTCTCGACCGAGTTCGTTGGCCAGCTTCATCCGCCATCTTGTTTCAAAATGTTAGCCATTTACATTTAAAAAAAATAAAATTTGAAATGTGGTACCGAAAAATAGAAAAATATTTTTATCTTATGTGTTTGACCTTGATACAAAAATTCTGGAGCAGTTTTTGTTCCGTCTATATCTTAAAAAGTAGCTGAGTTATAGCACTTTGAATTTCTAGTGTGACTGACATTTTGAAACGGCCTGATTTTTGTCACGCGATAACAGGCGTATTTATGAACCGATTTGAATGTACCTTGGTGTATACATAGTACGTACCAATGTCTCGATCGAGTGCGTTGGCCATCTTCATCCCCCATCTTGTTTCAAAAGGGCTGCCATTTAAAAAAATTAATTTAAAATTTAAAATAAGGTATCAAAAAATCGGAAAATGAAAAAGATAATTTTTAAGGGTTTGACCTTGATACAAAGATTCCGGAGCAGTTTTTGTTTCGTCTACATCTTAAAAAATGGTCGAAAAATAGCACTTTGAATTTCTAGCATGGCTGACATTTAGGTAGCTTTCATTACAAAAAGTCCTTCCGGCCAGTGCCGGGAAGAAGATGTAGCTTTCATAATCCTTATTTTAAAAAAGCCAACTTATATTATTAAAACACACGAAGCTCAATTAAGTGGAAACCGAATGTAGGAGATTCAATACTAATTTTTATCAATACTAAATCATTATGAATGAGAATTTCGCGAAATTAGTCAGCTTTATCCAAGCTGCTTTTATTTAAAGTAACTTATATTTGGCTGACAAATTCGGCGATTTCTTAAAGTGCCTGCCATTTTAAGACAACATGGTGGATGAGGCTAACCAGTGAACTTGGTCGAGACCTTAGTAATTGCTGTGCACATGCTCACTCACATCGGAATCGGTTGATATATACGAGTGCTGTCCCAGGCAAAAAATCAGATTTTTCAAAATGTCACCCACGTTAGAAATTGAAACTGCTATATCTGAGCCATTTTTTAAGATAAAGACAAACAAAAAATGCTCCTGAATCCTTATATCAAGGTCAAATACTTAAGAAAGAAACAATTTTCAATTTCTAATTTTTTTGCACCTCACTTTAAATATATATATCTTTTAATTTAATGGCCGCCATTTTGAAACAAGATGGCTGATGAAGCTGGCCATCGAACTTGGTCGAGATATTTATATATACTATCCACATGCCTTCTTCCATCGAAATAGGCGAATACGTGTGGTATCGCGAGACAAATACAAGATCGTTTCAAAGTGTTAGCCATGATAGAAATTCAAAGTGCTATAATTCAACCACTTTTTAAGATATAAACAAAAGAACAGATTTTCAGAAACAAAAACTGCTCCCGAATCTTTGTATCAAGGCCAAACACATAAAAAAAATCTTTTTCATTTTCCAATTTTTTAATGCCTCATTTTAAATTTTAAATTACATTAAAAAAAAAATAGCAACCCTTTTGAAACAAGATGGCGAATGAAGCTGGCCAACGAACTCAGTCGAGACATTGGTATGTACTATGTACAGACCAAGTTACATTCAAATTGGTTCATAAATACGCCTGTTGTCGCGTGACAAAAATCAGGTCGTTTTAAAATGTCAGCCACAATAGAAATTCAAAATGTTATAACTCAGCCATTTTTTTAGATATAGACGAAACAAAACCTGTTCCGGAATCTTTGTATTAAGGTCAAACACATACGAAAAAACTCTTTTTCATTTTCTAATTTTTTGGTATCTCATTTTAAATTTAATTTTTTAAAATTTTTTTTAAATGGCCGCCATTTTGAAACAAGATGGCGGATGAAGCTGGCCAACGAACTCGGTTGAGTTATTTGTATGTACTATGTACACACCAAGGTACATCCAAATCGGTTCATAAATATGTCTGTTATCACGTGGCAAATATCAAGGCGTTTCAAAATGTCAGCCACACTAGAAATTCAAAATGCTATAACTCAGCCATGTTTTAAGATATAGACGAAACAAAAACTGCTCCCGAATCCTTTTATCGAGGTCAAACACATAAGAAAAAAATATTTTTTCAATTTTCAATTTTTTGGTACCACATTTCAAATTTAAATTTTTCTTAAAATTTTAAATGGCCGCCATTTTTAAACAAAATGACAGATGAAGCTGGCCAAGGAACTCGGTCGAGACATTGGTCTGTACTATGTATAAACGAAGTTACATCCAAATCGGTTCATAAATACGCCTTTTATCGCGTGTGTTATGGGTTTTTTTTTTCTCTGAGCAGTTAAATTTCCACCTAGATTGAATCCTGTATATAAAATCATAACAATAACTTTTAGCTGAATTACAGAATTACTGTAAAAGAAAACTTTAACCCTAAGATATCAATGCCACACTTAAAGAATTTTAAAACTGCAACAAAATACTAAAGCAATACAGGGTTCTCAATTTATCTGCTCAGATCAACCCCAACAATTGTCATAGAGTCAGAATATTCATGCATGACCAGAGAAAATCACTTAAAAAGAGATGAATATAATTAATTAAATGAAATTTAAACATACCGCAAGACAAATTACTTAAAGGAATATGAATGAACTGAAAAGGTAGATTAATTTAAGAATTCTGAATAAGTTAAAAGTCAAAAGCTGAGATATGAAAACAAGCTTCAAAGTCATACATAAAAAGAATCTAACTCTATGGGCTGTGATCGTAATGTGGCTAAATTCATTAAATTGTAAAGGTGTGTAAAATTGAAAATTTTAGTTAACTTAAGCTGTTTACCTTCATTACAATAAAAAACTAGAAGAAACACTGTTCATATTCTCTATATTCTTCAATTTATTAATGATTACTTTTAAATCTTTATTTTTAAATTAATATATGATTAATTTTAGAGAAACAGACCATTTCTACTTCTTCTTGGGTTAATTTGAATGAAACATTTATTCTCATTATTTCTGTTTTTTAAAGTATATTTACTTATTTAAACCTAGTGAAGTTACTTTATTGAAGAATACTTTTAGCAGTGCGAAAATAGATACAAGTCAAGAGAATAAGATTAAAATTAAATTTAATTCTTCATAGGGAGTTTAAACTCTTATACATACAGGTGTTTCAAAACTTATTTCTCAAGTTATCACAATTATCAAATGATATTGTAAATATTCTAACATTAATAGGAAAGATTTTTATCATGTTGACATTTTCTGTCTTCTATTATATAGATTGCAACTTTTAAAACAAAGATAATCAATCATTACGTTATAATGGAACAAGAGAAAAAAAAAACTTAACATACCCAATGTAATCCATAGTAGGTTTCAGACATGGTACACCACAAATTATTCTATTTTCTTTTAACATAGTTATCTTAAACACAATTTTTTAGATGATTTTTCTTTGACGACCATATCTTAACTGGCAGTGTTTTTTTTTGTTTTCTGTAGTAGAAAAAAACTCCTTATCTTGAAAATAGTTTCAGGGGGTGGGCTACACCCCACACACTTCCTTCGGTACGCAGCTTTACCCGATGAGTTAGGAAATCGTTTTGGAATTTGAAGTCAGCAGCCAATATCGCTCTCCGTGGAAGTAGCTGGAATTGTTTTGCTTCAACTTTAAACAAGCAGGCATCCTCCGTGATATATTTCTAGGATAAATTGATGTTTAGCAAAAAAGGGAGCGGAACGCTAACGTTTTGCTTCGCATGCTCACGATTTATCTTGGATCTCTATTTCACAGAATCTGATATCAGGGCATTTTTTTTTGTCCGATGCTCGGTCAGCAGCCAGGTATATCCAGCTTACCAGTACAGTCGAAAGATGCACCTTCTAAAGCCGCGCTCGCTTACCGTTCATTTTTAAAAAAGCGAAAAGCACTTACAATTCAATTCATACTCTTTACTCGCAAGAGTTGACCTTCTCTGTCTTCGGTCTCAAAAGCGAATCCTTAATAAAAATTGTTTCAGGCCTCGACAAAAGAGGGGGGGGGGGTTTCCCGGGCCCCTTTGGCCCCTCAAAATTTTATGTTGTTTCACATCTTACTGCACTCAGGACCCCTCTAAAAAAAACGCTACACGACCAACAAACCACGCGCTCGCTTCTCGCGTCCCCTCAATTCTCCCCGCGTTACTTCCCAGGAAGCAATAAAGGGTGGAGGCGAAAACTGTTTTCATTGGTCAATTTCCCTACCTAATGCCAAGAACATCTCGTTGCTATGTCCCTCTAACCACGGGGAGATCACGTGAACTCAAATCTCAGAAGCCCAGGCAATACTTGCACCTGCTTAAAAATTGTTTTTCGTAAACAGTCATAAAACTGCATTGTAAAAGGGGCTGGTATGCTATGAGAAAAGTAGCATTCCCACACAATAATCCTGTGCTTAAAATGTAAACGTGTGTGGTCCCAATTATTTCTGAACACAGCTGACCATCTACCCCACGTTTGCTAGTAAAAGAGAGAAAAGGGAGATTTTTTTTTTTTTTTTTTTTTTTTTGTGAGAGAGTATCCCAAAAGAAAAGGTTTTATTTACAGAAAAATAGAGGAATGTTTTTGAATAACAACATTTACATGTTGTAACATAATTTAAGTACGAGAAATTAATAAAAAGAAAGGGTGCTTAATTTATTAAATTACTTTTATTTATTTATTTATTTTTATTAATTTTAGAAAACACAACTGACTTTAAACTGAACTCTTAAAAATAAAGAAAGTGTACAATGAAAAATTTTGACTAGAACTAGAAATTTTGACTATTAATGATATACAAAAAAATGGGGGGAGGGGGCGCGTGCTGTGTACAAATAATATATTTTAAAATGAAAAATTCTTAAAAATAAGTAAATTACGCCTAACAGGATTCCCCGTCGGTTGAAAAAAAAATCAATTTTTTTGAATGAAATACAAAAAAAAAATTTATTTTTTTGAATGTCAAAGAAGAAACACAAGGCCAAAAATTTCAAAACGAAAAAATTAAAAAAAAAAACCCAGTACATGTCCCAATGAGTCACTTACTTAATCTCGGTGAATCCACTCAAGGATCTTTGACCATCAAAACAAACTAAACTTCAGCCCGAAAGACAGATCAGAGTCCCGTTGTACATTCGCCACTACTGCAACACACTCCGGAAATGTGCAACAGTAGTTTGACTACAGCAAACTTCCCAAAAGGTCCAAAATTGTAAATGTTTGAAACAAAAACTGAGATACCTATACTATGTATAAAAATTATCTACTTTTCCACACACAATTCACAGACGAAAATCACCATGACTGCAATTTATTTCTGGACAATGGCGAGCAAAGTTAGTATATGAGATCGCCGACTTGAGAACTACCACTACAGCTCACTCTAGTTACACCGTACCCGAACTCCACTCTAATAACACTAACCAAATATCCCCAACTTTGTATAACAATATACTTACTACCTATTCCGGGGGGGATTAATTTTGACTTATAGCACTGCCAGCCAGATATGGACACAAAATATATATATGCACAGTTATATAAACAAAACATAAAATCAATACACTAGTGCACAGTTGGACAATAGAATACACATAAACAGAGACAAAAAAAAATTAACATTAGGTATATATTGTTGACAAATACATATCACTCGGAAAAATGTGGATTAGAGTTCTTCAGACTGGTGAAAAATTGTTCGTTTGAATTTTAGAAACACATAAGATCTTTCTGAGTTTTACAACTGCACTTACAGGTCCACTGTGCATTTGGTAAGTGTATGCCGCAATGTGTGTTGCAGATAAGAACACGTAAAAATTATATACCAACTTTGGTTATCAAAATTTTGCTAAAATATCCACAAACATTAAACAGTTTGATACACCAACTGTGGTGGTGAATAATTACACCCAAAATCGAAAAAGGGAAGGCAGAAAACAACAAAAAAAAAAAAATTAAAAAAAAACCGGTATACAGATTTAAAATGAGATGAATTAATGTAAATACACACCAAACATTTTAATACTTACATTTAGATAAACAAACCTCAGTTCCAACCTACATACTAGAAAATTTTGAACTAAAACCCCTTTAATTCAAAACAAGAAAAATGTTTGAAATACATACACCTGAGTTGTAAACAAATAGTATACTTCTATACTTATACACTAACTCACACCTCAGATACACTAATCTGTGTAATTTCAAACAGTATTTAAAAGTGTGTTTTCCCTAAAGAATAACAATTCTAGTACCTACCCTAGAAAACCAAGTAAAATTACACACTAATATACAAAATTTTATACATAAGTACTTTATTACGTATATTAAATAAAATATACCTATCCTTGCTAAACCATTACCTTAAAAACAATGCATATACATAAAACACAAAGCGAAGAAGAAAAATTTGATGCATGCATAATTCCATTAAAAATGTACAGAAAATTTTCAAAGTTCAGAAAATACAGCTAAAAATTCGGAAAAATGCATAATAAATTAAACAATGTATGTGCGGAGTACGTTTTAATATTAAAATAACCTAAATACACACTAGAAATAATAATAACTAAGTTAGAAAACATCTAGTATATTGACAACAAACTTCCGTTACCCGGACACAAAATCAAAACAAGTTTAAAGTTCCTCAAAAAATTAATTACGTACTAAAATGCACAAAATAACATTAAAAGAATACTAAACATATATATATACAAAAAAAATATTAAAATAAAAACTATTCTAGGCAAAGATTAGTGCTTAAAAAGTTGCTACACTCTATAATTTGGCTTATCTCTCCTTTCACGGAATCCATATTGACTGGTCGGGACAGCATTCGATTTAGTTGGTATCGATTGTAAGTGACTAACATTCGAAGTACGCGATGCATCCGCATTACAATCCGACGTAACTTGATTAGCTGAATTCCCTCCCGGTGCTGGATCTGAGAGCTGAACGTCGCCTGAATTTTCCTCATGCGTATCGCTGGAAACTGGGGGGGAAGAATGATGGGCCATACTTTCGCTATCTGCCTCTGCTGAACTTAAGGGCGATTGCTCTGCGCTGTCTGCTGTATCTGGCGTGCTCCGTGGGGTCGAAAAAACTGGGACGAAGTTACGTCCGCGCCTGCGCTTCCGTGGTGCAAGAAAATCGAAGTGGCTTGTCGAAGGGACGTCAGTTACAATCGGACTGGGCTCAATCGATATAGAATCGACACCCTGCTGTTGTTGTTTTGGTACAAAAATGGGATTTCTGCTTTTAAACTCCGTTAGTCTGTCAACATGTACAACTTGCGTTTTAGATAAGTTAGATTGAAGAGCAATTTTAAAATTTACTTCACTTAATTTTTCAGTTATAGTGTAAGGACCATTATTAAATTTAGAGAGCTTTTTTGACTGACCTGGCTTTACGGAAGGTGTGAATAACCAGACAGAATCCCCTACTTTGAAATTTTTACACACTGCAGTTTTTTCACGATACTTCTCTTGTTTTTCTGAAACTTTAACAAGACTGCTGTGTACTTCCGTGTATACTTTTCTCAATGCAGGAAATAAGAGTTCACAATATGAAGGAGTATCATTGTAATTTAAAGTTGTAGGGGTAGAAAAAATTTTATACGGAAGGTTAAGATTTCTTCCAAACATTACTGCAGCGGGGGTTAAGTTTGTGGATGAGTGTACTGCTGTGCGGAGGGCTAAAAGAGCAAATTTGAGTTTTGTATCCCAGTCTGTTTGATTTTGGTTGACGATATGACATAGGGCATTTTTCAATGTCTGATTTTGTCGCTCCACTTGTGCATTCCCGCTTGGATGAAACGGGGTTGTCTGAATGTGTTTGGTGCCAAACTTCTTATAGACTTTCTCTATAGCTTCTGATATTAAATTTTTTCCTTTGTCAGTTGTGATATATGAAGGTGCTCCATATCTTGACACGACGTCAGCAAGGGTATCAGCTATCATATCTGAAGTGATATCGGATACTGCGTATGCTTCAGGCCATTTTGAAAACGCATCAATATATGCAACAATAAACTTATTACCCGAAAAAGTCTGGGGCAAGGGACCCAAGATGTCCAAATTTACCTTTGAGAGTGGGAATTCAGGGGTAGGCATTCTTTGCAATGGGGCGAGATGTTTTGCCTTGTGTGCACGTCTCTGTTGGCAACTAATGCAGGACTCTACTAGATGTTTGACATCAGCGGACATGCCTGGCCAGTAAAAATTTTCGCGAATGCGATCAATGGTTTTCTGGAAGGCTTGATGGCAAGCAGCTAGAGAATCGCGAGTTAGTGCAAACACCTGGGGGATAAGTTCTCTTGGTACCACAAGTCTGGGCAATTTATTTAGCACAAGAGAATCTCTAGTGTCCTCGCCCACTAAAAGATCATCTTGGAAGAAAAATCGCATATACTTGGGTGCAATTTCCACCCCTTGGTCTAATTTTTGAGCAATCTGTATACACTTTTTATCTGATTTTTGCAATTCCCTGATTTTCTCTAATAAATCAGATTGTGGCATAAACATATTTCCTTTTCCCACTTGAATACAAAAATTGCAGCTGGTCACATTTTCAGAAAAATCATTCTCATTTACATACCTTGATAAGAAATCAGCTACACTGTTACAACGACCTTTAATAAATTTAATCGTAAAGGTAAAATCTGCAAGAGTGCAAACCCATTTCGCAATTCGGGATGTTGGGTCTTGAATTTTGAGCATATATGTAAGTGGGGCATGATCTGTATAAATAAAGAAGTGTGTGTTAGCTAAGTAACACTTAAAATGTGAAGTAGCCCATACTAGAGCCAGTAATTCACGCTCCGTGGTCGAATACCTCGTCTCGGGGTCTTTTAATTTTCTACTGGCAAAGGCGACAGGATGTAAACAGTTGTTATCAACAAATTGCGACAATACTGCTCCAAGAGCTGAGCCACTAGCGTCCGTATATAAATGAAATTCCTTATTAAAATCAGGAAGGTTTAAACACGGTTTAGATATCAAAGCATTTTTTAAATCTTCAAATTCTGCCTCTGCTTCCTGATTCCAAACAAAACGCCCATTATCTTTAGTTAGTAAAATTAAATTTTTGGCTCTTTTTGAAAAATCGGGAATGAATCTCCTATAAAATGATATTGTACCAATAAAGGATCTAACTGCCTTACGAGTTTTAGGTGGTTGGAAATCTTTAATTATTTCAATATTTTTATTGATTGGTGCAACTTTCCCTTTTTTAATGTGGCCGCCCCTCCGGGTGGTTCCGAACCGACCCCTTGAGTGGGGGAGGAGACCGGAAGCTCGGCAGAGTTCGTTGTGTACGAATGCGAGGGGGCCGGATGGGGACGATTCGCCACCTCCTCGAGAGGCTCATCTCCGACAGGCGTTGAGCACGGTGGCCACGGTTAACGGACGTTGTGCATAGGGCCGTAGCCCGCTTCGGTGGGTACCAAAGGTGCGGTCCTCCGGCACCCGGGTTCTCTGGGCAAGCCGGGTAGCGACGTTCCATAGGTCGATCCCGGTGCCGGTCTAAGGGCCGGACGGTGTCGCCGGGAAAAGACTAGCTAAGGCGATAGGACCCCATCCACCTATTGACTAAGAGGGAGCCTGAAGTATGAGTGAGGGCTCTGTAGTGGAAAGTCCTCGGTGCTCGCTAGTGACGACGGGGCTCGCGGGAACGCCATGCAGGGACTCCCGGAGCAACCGAAGGGCGAGGGTTACGGACAGCGCCCAAGTTACTTTATGACTTGGGTGGCTCATCCCTCCGAGGACCTCAGCTGGAGCAGTTGGGAGCCGACCCTCAGGGTGGTAGGGTTTGGCGGTGCCCCCGTCGACCAAGGAGCGGTCGCGTGGGGAGGCCAGTGTGGCTCTGGTTGCTCCATGTCGTGCCGTGACCCTTGGGAGGTGGTCGGCCGGCAGGTCCACCATCGAACGCTATTCCCGCAGGGAAACGGGCCGGAGGCTCGCCGGTAACGCGGCGGCTCATCGTGCCTCAGGTGAACTCTTGGTCCGATCCAGGTCCTCCGTGTCTATGCGGTACCGGAGTTTGCCTCGCCTGGTGATGAGGACCTAGAGGTGTCTCCACCTAACTTTCGAACGCACTAACAAAGGTAGCGGTCGGTCACTGCACGGGGTCAGGGGTCTTCGGGCCTGGGTACCCTCGACGGCCGTGAGGTAAGGTAGTGGCGGGCGGGCTTCTGTCGGCCTCCGCTGGCTTCTCCGTTTTAGGATGGAGTCGAGTCGGTGGGGGCTGGCGGGACTCCGTTCCGTCCGACCCCCTAGCGAGGCGGAGTCTATTCCGTCTAGGTGGAGCTTTCCGTGCCCGCCTGGGGTCGCTAACGGCACCTAGTCTGGGCCAACTGGCTCCCGGCGTGATCCGCGAGGGGTTCCGTCGGTTGAGCCGGTTGGACTGGGCGAAAAGCCAGGAGCTGGGTCGCTTTACGGCCGGAGGGATTTTCCCCGTCCTCCCTGGTTTTCAAGCTAGGGGCTCCTCATTAACTTTCCGATCGGCTGGCCCACAAAAATGTCTCTGCCGGAAAATGGTATCTGATCTTGGGAGCCTGTCCGTAAATTAAATTCGGGTCGGGAAGCCTCGGTTCAGTCCGTGGGCCCAGCGTCTTTATAGGCGTCTGGTTCCTGCGATGGCTTGCGGGGTCTACCGGCTCGAGTAACCAAGTTTAGGGACCACTTGGTTTTTCTAGCTGGGTGGTGAGGACTGTCGTGACGGCCGTTCGTCTCTTCTTGGGAATAGCCGTCACCGTGTGCGCTGGGCAGCGGTGTCGGTTTGACCGGGGTTGGCGCGGGGTTCCGCTCTGTTGGAGCTTGTCTGGCGGCGACCTTCGGGACGCGTCGCGGGGCTTGCTTCACGGGTGGTTCCTTGTGTTGACAAATGGGCCTGAAAGGGGCCTGGGACCGGAAGATGAACCCCTCATCTTACCTTTTTTAATCTCAAAACCAAGATATTGGATTGTATCAGATAAGAAAAAACATTTACTAGGTTTTAACTTTAACTTATGTTGGCGAAGTCTACTGAACACTAAATTTAATTTTTCAAGGTGGGACTCTACATCTTTCGAAGCAATCACAATGTCGTCGATATAAACTAGGATACCTAAATTTCCTAAGTCACCAAAAATAGCATTCATTAATCTTTGAAAAGAATTGCCAGATGTCGATAATCCGAAGCAATTCCTGGCCCACTCAAAGAGTCCTTTATGGGTGATTATTGCTGTTTTGTGTCTATCCTCAGGACGCACAACTTGCTGGAAAAAACCACTCGTTAAATCAAGGGTTGAAAAAAAATTTGACCCAGAAAGTGCATCCACCGAATCTGTTATATTCGGGATGGGATAAGCATCCTTAACTAAGTTTTTATTAAGGGCTCTGAAATCGACCGCCAACCTATAAGAACCATCCGCTTTCTTAACTAAAAGTACAGGGGAGGCGAATTCAGACATAGAGGGGGCTATAATTTCAGCTTTTAAAAGGATATCAAGTTGACTTTCTAACTCTTCTCTAAGCTTATGTGGGACTCTATATGCTTTACATTTTACGGGTTTATCTGAGGTTAAATTAATTACATGGGGGATAGTGTCACAGCCTGGTAAGTCTAAAACTGAAGCTGCAAACACATCTTTATTCTTATCTAAAAATTCTTGCATCTTAAGTTTGAGGGGGGGTTCTAAATGATCAAGATTGATATCTGTGCTCCATGTCAGGTCAGCATGGTCAAAATCATCACCTGGGGCGGGTGTATTTACATTAAAAGCAAAATTACATTTATCATAGTCACAATCAGAATCATCGATACACTTTCGAACTTTGGCAACCCTCATTCCCTTTTTAAAAGTTACACTATCATCCGAAAAATTTGCAAAAGATATGTACAGCCCACGTTCCTGAGACCAGACACTTCTAGACGATAATACACTATTACAGACTTTCTGTACCAGAGGTTCCAAAATCACATTATCTTTACTTTGAATAAAATTATCTCTTGAACATTTAACTTTTGCTATAACTTTAGAATGGGGAGGTATAGTTATTACACTGGTGAGTACCGCAAAACTAATCTCATGATTTTTTGAATTTTTGTCCTCATTACATGTATCGGTACTTGTTTCACTCAAATGTGCAACTTCACTATTAGTTACATTGACCTGGCAGACAGGATAAACACTTTGCATTTCCCTATTTTTACTTTTTCCCTCCTCCTCATTCATTATATCTGAGCTTACGTTAGTATTTACATTATGAATATTTACATTAACACTTATCTCATTTTCATTCGAATTGTTGCAACCTATATTACTATTTACATCATTACTGTTACTAATACTACTTATACACCCTACATACAGTTTATTATTATTTACATTATCCCCTACATTAAAAACCTCATTCATATTTAGGGAATTTTCTACATTTGAATTTATCTCTGAGAGATCCTGAACAACAGAGCATTCATCTTTATTTACATTGCTTTGACAATTATCACCAATTACAGTTTTACTCATTTCATTAATGTTTTTCTCCCTAACCTGTACTTTCCTATCTTCCCTATCTGCTTTTAATTCTAGTTCATCTTTATGATTATACTCCATGTTGTTCAGAGTTTCCCCAGACGCTTTATGTTTAAAAAAATTCTCCTTTGGGAAATTTGTTTGACATGCTACAGATTCAGTTTTGTAAAAATTGACATTGTTTATTTTACTATATTCACATTTGCTGTCAACCAGTGGGGAAGGGAGGGAGTTTTGCACACTATTTTTACACAAAGTCTGCTCGTTTACATTCAAGATAATGGATTTTTGTTGACAATTAATAATGGCACTATATTTACTTAAAAAGGGCATACCCAAAATGGCAACAAATTCATTAGCTAATTTTCCTGGTACCACGAAAAATTCTGCCTGACAGTTTACATCATTGAACTTAAAGTTTAAATCTATTTTTTCTGTAAGTGGAACCTTTTCACCTGTTACCGTTAAAATCGGGGTATTGCATGGAGTGGTCTTTGCAAATGGAATAAGATTAAGGCCTTGCCTGGATATCAGATTAATTCCTGAGCCAGTATCACATAACACATTTAAAAAAATATTATTTATAAAAATTTTCATTGTAGGCAAATTGTAAACAGACAGGGAAAAAACATTATATACAGAGGGAGGAATGTCGTTAGGCCTATCCTGAGTCAGTCCGACTGATTCTGACTCAGCCCCTACTCGTTTAAACCTTTATTTTCCTGAGTTACATTATTTTGGCCCGTTTCCTGTTGTGGGACATTGTTGTCGCCACCTCTACCTCTTGTATATTTCCCTCTACCTCTATAATTATTCCCTATTTGAGAGTTATCATACCCTCTACCTCTTTGAGGCTGTTGGTATCCAGACATACCCCTACGACCCTGATAACTCCTATTGTTACCTCTCCAAAACTGGTTTCTGGGGTTTTGGGAGCAATCTCGAGCAAAATGGTTGAGACCTCCACACGTATAGCAAGAAAAATTTGAAAAATTTGTTTGTTCTGGGTTCCACAACCTTCTGTCATTATCTGTTTTCTCCACTAAACTATCAATTTTCGCAGTTAACAATTGTAATTGTTGTCTTAGCTCCTCAATTTCCTGCTTCTGATTGTTTACATTTGGTTTTTTAGCTTGAGTAGCCGCGCAAGCTATATTGATAGGTTGCGGTTGAGTTGCCTGTGCCAAATCGTGGGAGTATAAGGGGTTAACACTCCTACAAGCTTTTTCCTCTAATCGGGCATAAGCTAAAATTTCAGCAGGTGTTTTTGGGTCTTTTGAAATTACCCCCTTCCTGATTTCTGGCAATAAATTTCCCAGCAGCATGGAGTGTAGCATTGCATCTCTACTTTGCTGCGCTATTGTTGATGATACCCCATCCATAACAAGAGCCCTTAGGGAAAGATCAGAAGCCCTGTCAAAAAATTCTTGAACAGACATAGCAGGTGTTTGCTTAAAATTTAAAAATTTAGCTAAAGCTACATCTGGGGTTTCCTGATGAATGTACCTCTCTTTAATAATTTTAACCAGTTCTGCACTATCCTTACCCTTATGCAGTTTCAATAGTTTAGCAGCTGTTCCCGAAACTCTGCTTAATAAATCAAACTTTTTCTCCCCCTCATCCCAGCCGAAAAAATCTGCTAATTCCTCCCACTTTTCAAGAAAGTCAGAACATGAAACTGTTGATTCACCATTAAAAGGGGGGATGCTTAAAAGGTTGTCGACTAAGGCCGTTTTCTTTTGTACAAGTGCAAGTTCTTTTGTAGCTTCATCTGCCATAATTAAATCTTTATATATAATCTTAACGTTAGACAGAAATAAAAGTTAAACTGTAAACTAAAATTACGTCCCTATGCAGATTTAAGAATTATACCCGGTATACAAGGGCACATTACACTTTAAAACACTTACACAAAAATAAAATTATGTAAAGTATGACAGAAAAATTAGTATTTGAGAAAAGAAAAACTTCTTAGGGGGGGGGGGGGGTGCATATACTTAGAAACCTCACACCTTGGAGCATACACTTATACATATATATTATAATACACAACATATGAAAAAACACACACATATATATATATACCTATTGACCAGCTTGCCCCTAAATTTTTGGTAAATGAATGACTGAATTATCACTCGCATGAACTCTGTACAAAATGTGTATACTAACTGAATGGCAATTACCAATAAAAATGAACTACCTAAACTTTTAAATCACACCCGCACAAGAAAAAAGGACAATTCTGGAATTTTGCGAGAGGAAAACATTGAAAATTTGTAAAGTATAGAGTTCTAAATTCAGTCAAACAGTTAATTCCCAACCAAATACTGTAATATATAAAATCACACATAAATTCAATACAATAACCAGGCCTTTAATAACATGGCACCATTCTTGTTATGGGTTTTTTTTTCTCTGAGCAGTTAAATTTCCACCTAGATTGAATCCTGTATATAAAATCATAACAATAACTTTTAGCTGAATTACAGAATTACTGTAAAAGAAAACTTTAACCCTAAGATATCAATGCCACACTTAAAGAATTTTAAAACTGCAACAAAATACTAAAGCAATACAGGGTTCTCAATTTATCTGCTCAGATCAACCCCAACAATTGTCATAGAGTCAGAATATTCATGCATGACCAGAGAAAATCACTTAAAAAGAGATGAATATAATTAATTAAATGAAATTTAAACATACCGCAAGACAAATTACTTAAAGGAATATGAATGAACTGAAAAGGTAGATTAATTTAAGAATTCTGAATAAGTTAAAAGTCAAAAGCTGAGATATGAAAACAAGCTTCAAAGTCATACATAAAAAGAATCTAACTCTATGGGCTGTGATCGTAATGTGGCTAAATTCATTAAATTGTAAAGGTGTGTAAAATTGAAAATTTTAGTTAACTTAAGCTGTTTACCTTCATTACAATAAAAAACTAGAAGAAACACTGTTCATATTCTCTATATTCTTCAATTTATTAATGATTACTTTTAAATCTTTATTTTTAAATTAATATATGATTAATTTTAGAGAAACAGACCATTTCTACTTCTTCTTGGGTTAATTTGAATGAAACATTTATTCTCATTATTTCTGTTTTTTAAAGTATATTTACTTATTTAAACCTAGTGAAGTTACTTTATTGAAGAATACTTTTAGCAGTGCGAAAATAGATACAAGTCAAGAGAATAAGATTAAAATTAAATTTAATTCTTCATAGGGAGTTTAAACTCTTATACATACAGGTGTTTCAAAACTTATTTCTCAAGTTATCACAATTAACAAATGATATTGTAAATATTCTAACATTAATAGGAAAGATTTTTATCATGTTGACATTTTCTGGCTTCTATTATATAGATTGCAACTTTTAAAACAAAGATAATCAATCATTACGTTATAATGGAACAAGAGAAAAAAAAAACTTAACATACCCAATGTAATCCATAGTAGGTTTCAGACATGGTACACCACAAATTATTCTATTTTCTTTTAACATAGTTATCTTAAACACAATTTTTTAGATGATTTTTCTTTGACGACCATATCTTAACTGGCAGTGTTTTTTTTTTGTTTTCTGTAGTAGAAAAAAACTCCTTATCTTGAAAATAGTTTCAGGGGGTGGGCTACACCCCACACACTTCCTTCGGTACGCAGCTTTACCCGATGAGTTAGGAAATCGTTTTGGAATTTGAAGTCAGCAGCCAATATCGCTCTCCGTGGAAGTAGCTGGAATTGTTTTGCTTCAACTTTAAACAAGCAGGCATCCTCCGTGATATATTTCTAGGATAAATTGATGTTTAGCAAAAAAGGGAGCGGAACGCTAACGTCTTGCTTCGCATGCTCACGATTTATCTTGGATCTCTATTTCACAGAATCTGATATCAGGGCATTTTTTTTTTGTCCGATGCTCGGTCAGCAGCCAGGTATATCCAGCTTACCAGTACAGTCGAAAGATGCACCTTCTAAAGCCGCGCTCGCTTACCGTTCATTTTTAAAAAAGCGAAAAGCACTTACAATTCAATTCATACTCTTTACTCGCAAGAGTTGACCTTCTCTGTCTTCGGTCTCAAAAGCGAATCCTTAATAAAAATTGTTTCAGGCCTCGACAAAAGAGGGGGGGGGTTTCCCGGGCCCCTTTTGCCCCTCAAAATTTTATGTTGTTTCACATCTTACTGCACTCAGGACCCCTCTAAAAAAACGCTACACGACCAACAAACCACGCGCTCGCTTCTCGCGTCCCCTCAATTCTCCCCGCGTTACTTCCCAGGAAGCAATAAAGGGTGGAGGCGAAAACTGTTTTCATTGGTCAATTTCCCTACCTAATGCCAAGAACATCTCGTTGCTATGTCCCTCTAACCACGGGGAGATCACGTGAACTCAAATCTCAGAAGCCCAGGCAATACTTGCACCTGCTTAAAAATTGTTTTTCGTAAACAAAGTCATAAAACTGCATTGTAAAAGGGGCTGGTATGCTATGAGAAAAGTAGCATTCCCACACAATAATCCTGTGCTTAAAATGTAAACGTGTGTGGTCCCAATTATTTCTGAACACAGCTGACCATCTACCCCACGTTTGCTAGTAAAAGAGAGAAAAGGGAGATTTTTTTTTTTTTTTTTTGTGAGAGAGTATCCCAAAAGAAAAGGTTTTATTTACAGAAAAATAGAGGAATGTTTTTGAATAACAACATTTACATGTTGTAACATAATTTAAGTACGAGAAATTAATAAAAAGAAAGGGTGCTTAATTTATTAAATTACTTTTATTTATTTATTTATTTTTATTAATTTTAGAAAACACAACTGACTTTAAACTGAACTCTTAAAAATAAAGAAAGTGTACAATGAAAAATTTTGACTAGAACTAAGCTATTAATGATATACAAAAAAATGGGGGGAGGGGGCGCGTGCTGTGTACAAATAATATATTTTAAAATGAAAATTTCTTAAAAATAAGTAAATTACGCCTAACACGTGACAAAATTCAGGACGTTTCAAAATGTCAGCTTCGCTAGAAATTCAAAATGCTATAACTCAGCCATTTTTTAAGATATAGACGAAACAAAAACTGCTACGGAGTCTTTGTATAAAGGTCAAATACATAAGAAAAAAATATTTTTCCACTTTCAATTTTTTGGTACCACATTTCAAATTTAAATTTTTTTTAAAATTTTTAAATGGCCGCCATTTTCAAACAAAATGGCGGATGAAGCTGGCCAACGAACTCGGTCGAGACATTAGTATGTACTATGTACACACCGAATTACATCCAAATCGGTTCATAAATACGAGAGTTACAGTGTGACATATCTCAGATATATATATATATATATCAATTTTGAACGGAGGGTGGTTTCGGGGTCTGGGGGTCATGATCGATGAAAATATACCAAAATTTTTTGAAATCGCTTTCCTCCAAACGGCTGCAATAGGTAGCTTTTTGTAAAGAAAGCTACCTAAAAGCTACCTATTGCAGCCGTTCGGAGGAAAGCGATTTCAAAAAATTTTGGTATATTTTCATCGATCATGACCCCCAGACCCCGAAACCACCCTCCGTTCAAAATTGATATATATATATATATCTGATCTATGTCGCACTGTAACTCTCGTAATTATGAACCGATTTCGATGTAATTCGGTGTGTACATAGTAAACACCATTGTCTCGACCGAGTTCGTTGGCAAGCTTCATCCGCCATTTTGAAACGAAATGGCGGCCATTTAAAATTTTTAAAAAAAATTAAAATTTGAAATGTGGTACCAAAAAATTGAAAATGGAAAAATATTTTTTTCTTATGTATTTGACCTTTATACAAAGATTTCGGAGCAGATTTTGTTTCGTCTATATCTTAAAAAATGGCTGAGTTATAGCATTTTGAATTTCTAGCGTGGCTGACATTTTGAAACGTCCTGATTTTTGTCACGTAATAACAGGCGTATTTATGAACCGATCTGGATGCACCTTCGTGTGTACATAGTACGTAGAAATATCTCGACCGAGTTCGTTGGCCAGCTTCATCCGCCATCTTGTTTCAAAATGGCGGCCATTTAGAAAATTTAAAAAAATAAAAAAATTAAAATGAGATACCAAAAAATTAGAAAATGAAAAAGACTTTTTTTGTATGTGTTTGACCTTTATACAAAGATTTCGGAGCAGTTTTTGTTTCGTCTATATCTTAAAAAATGGCTGAGCTATAGCATTTTGAATTTCTAGCGTGGCTGACATTTTGAAACGTCCTGATTTTTGTCACGCGATAACAGGCGTATTAACAACCGATTTGGATGTAACTTGGCCTGTACATAGTACATACCAATGTCTCGACCGAGTTCGTTGGCCAGCTTCATTCGCCATCTTGTTTCAAAAGGGTTGCCATTTAAAAAAGTCCTTCCGGCCAGTGCCGGGAGGAAGAGGTAGCTTTCATATTCCTTATTTTAAAAAAGCCAACTTATATTATTCAAACACACGAAGCTCAATTTAGTGGAAACCGAATGTAGGAGATTCAATACCAATTTTTATCAATACTAAATCATTATGAATGAGAATTTCGCGAAATTAGTCAGCTTTATCCAAGCTGCTTTTAATTAAAGTAACTTATATTTGGCTGCCAAATTTGGCGATTTCTTAAAGTGCCTGCCATTTTAAGACAACATGGTGGATGAGGCTAACCAGTGAACTTGGTCGAGACCTTAGTAATTGCTGTGCACATGCTCACTCACATCGGAATCGGTTGATATATACGAGTGCTGTCGCAGGCAAAAATCAGATTTTTCATAATGTCACCCACGTTAGGAATTGAAACTACTATATCTGAGCCATTTTTGAAGATAAAGACAAACAAAAAATGCTCCTGAATCCTTATATCAAGGTCAAATACTTAAGAAAGAAACCTTTTTCAATTTCTAACTTTTTTGCACCTCACTTTAAATATATATATTTTTTAATTTAATGGCCGCCATTTTGAAACAAGATGGCTGATGAATCTGGCCAGCGAACTTGGTCGAGATATAGATGTATACTATCCACATGCCTTCTTCCATCGAAATAGGCGAATACGTGTGGTATCGCGAGACAAATACAAGATCGTTTCAAAGTGTTAGCCATGATAGAAATTCAAAGTGCTATAATTCAACCACTTTTTAAGATATAAACAAAAGAACAGATTTTCAGAAACAAAAACTGCTCCCGAATCTTTGTATCAAGGCCAAACACATAAAAAAAATCTTTTTCATTTTCCAATTTTTTAATGCCTCATTTTAAATTTTAAATTGCATTAAAAAAAAAAAAAACCCTTTTGAAACAAGATGGCGAATGAAGCTGGCCAACGAACTCAGTCGAGACATTGGTATGTACTATGTACAGACCAAGTTACATTCAAATTGGTTCATAAATACGCCTGTTGTCGCGTGACAAAAATCAGGTCGTTTTAAAATGTCACCCACAATAGAAATTCAAAATGTTATAACTCAGCCATTTTTTTAGATATAGACGAAACAAAACCTGTTCCGGAATCTTTGTATTAAGGTCAAACACATACGAAAAAACTCTTTTTCATTTTCTAATTTTTTGGCATCTCATTTTAAATTTAATTTTTTTAAATTTTTTTTAAATGGCCGCCATTTTGAAACAAGATGGCGCATGAAGCTGGCCAACGAACTCGGTTGAGTTATTTGTATGTACTATGTACACACCAAGGTACATCCAAATCGGTTCATAAATATGTCTGTTATCACGTGGCAAAAATCAAGGCGTTTCAAAATGTCAGCCACACTAGAAATTCAAAATGCTATAACTCAGCCATTTTTTAAGATATAGACGAAACAAAAACTGCTCCCGAATCCTTTTATCGAGGTCAAACACATAAGAAAAAAATATTTTTTCAATTTTCAATTTTTTGGTACCACATTTCAAATTTAAATTTTTCTTAAAATTTTAAATGGCCGCCATTTTTAAACAAAATGACAGATGAAGCTGGCCAAGGAACTCGGTCGAGACATTGGTCTGTACTATGTATAAACGAAGTTACATCCAAATCGGTTCATAAATACACCTTTTATCGCGTGACAAAATTCAGGACGTTTCAAAATGTCAGCTTCGCTAGAAATTCAAAATGCTATAACTCAGCCATTTTTTAAGATATAGACGAAACAAAAACTGCTACGGAGTCTTTGTATAAAGGTCAAATACATAAGAAAAAAATATTTTTCCATTTTCAATTTTTTGGTACAACATTTCAAATTTTAAATTTTTTAAAAACATTTAAATGGCCGCCATTTTGAAACAAAATGGCGGATGAAGCTGGCCAACGAACTCGGTCGAGACATTGGTATGTACTATGTACACACTGAATTACATCCAAATCGGTTCATAAATACGAGAGTTACAGTATGACATATGCCAGAGATATATATATCAATTTTGAACGGAGGGTGGTTTCGGGGTCTGGGGGTCATGATCGATGAAAATATACCAAAATGTTTTGAAATCGCTTTCCTCCGAACTGCTGCAATAGGTAGCTTTTTTGTAAAGAAAGCTACCTAAAAAAATTAAATTTAAAATTTAAAATGAGTTATTAAAAAATTGGAAAATGAAAAAGTTTCTTTTTATGTGTTTGGCCTTGATACAAAGATTCCGGAGCAGTTTATGTTTCTGAAAATTTGTTCTTTTGTTTATATCTTAAAAAAGTCCTCCCGGCCAGTGCCGGGAGGAAGAGGTAGCTTTCATATTCCTAATTTTAAAAAAGCCAACTTATATTATTCAAACACACGAAGCTCAATTTAGTGGAAACCGAATATAGGAGATTCAATACTAATTTTTATCAATAATAAATCATTATGAATGAGAATTTCGCGAAATTAGTCAGCTTTATCCAAGCTGCTTTTATTTAAAGTAACTGATATTTGGCTGCCAAATTCGGCGATTTCTTAAAGTGCCTGCCATTTTAAGACAACATGGTGGATGAGGCTAACCAGTGAACTTGGTCGAGACCTTAGTAATTCCTGTGCACATGCTCACCCACATCGGAATCGGTTGATATATACGAGTGCTGTCGCAGGCAAAAAATCAGATTTTTCAAAATGTCACCCACATTAGAAATTGAAACTGCTATATCTGAGCCATTTTTTAAGATAAAGACAAACAAAAAATGCTCCTGAATCCTTATATCAAGGTCAAATACTTAAGAAAGAAACATTTTTCAATTTCTAATTTTTTTGCACCTCACTTTAAATATAATTTTTTTTTATTTTATGGCCGCCATTTTGAAACAAGATGGCTGATGAAGCTGGCCATCGAACTTGGTCGAGATATTGATGTATACTATCCACATGCATTCTTCCATCGAAATAAGGCGAATACGTGTGTTATCGCGTGACAAATACAAGATCGTTTCAAAGTTTTACCCATGCTAGAAATTCAAAGTGCTATAATTCAACCACTTTTTAAGATATAAACAAAAGAACAGATTTTCAGAAACAAAAACTGCTCCCGAATCTTTGTATCAAGGCCAAACACATAAAAAAATCTTTTTCATTTTCCAATTTTTTAATGCCTCATTTTAAATTTTAAATTACATTTAAAAAAAAATAGCAACCCATTTGAAACAAGATGGCGAATGAATCGCGTGACAAAATTCAGGACGTTTCAAAATGTCAGCTTCGCTAGAAATTCAAAATGCTATAACTCAGCCATTTTTTAAGATATAGACGAAACAAAAACTGCTACGGAGTCTTTGTATAAAGGTCAAATACATAAGAAAAAAATATTTTTCAATTTTCAATTTTTTGGTACCACATTTCAAATTTTAAATTTTTTTAAAAATTTTAAATGGCCGCCATTTTGAAAAAAAGGCGGATGAAGCTGGCCAACGAACTCGGTCGAGACATTGGTATGTACTATGTACACACCGAATTACATCCAAATCGGTTCATAAATACGAGAGTTACAGTGTGACATAGGTCAGATATATATATATATTTGGATATATATATATATATATATATATATATATCAATTTTGAGCGGAGGGTGGTTTTGGGGTCTGGGGGTCATGATCGATGAAAATATACCAAAATTTTTTGAAATCGCTTTCCTCCGAACGGCTGCAATAGGTAGCTTTTTGTAATGAAAGCTACCTAAAATGGTTGAATTATAGCACTTTGAATTTCTAGCATGGCTAAAATTTTGAAACGATCTTGTATTTGTCACGCGATAAGACACGTATTCGCCTATTTCGATGTAAGAAGGCATCTGGATAGTATACATAAATACCTCGACCAAGTTCGCTGGCCAGATTCATCAGCCATCTTGTTTCAAAATGGCGGCCATTAAATTAAAAAAAAATATATATATTTAAAGTGAGGTGCAAAAAAATTAGAAATTGAAAAAGGTTTCTTTCTTAAGTATTTGACCTTGATATAAGGCTTCAAGAGCATTTTTTGTTTGTCTTTACCTTAAAAAATGGCTCAGATATAGCAGTTTCAATTTCTGTTGTGGGTGACATTTTGAAAAATCTGATTTTTTGCATGCGACAGCACTCTTATATACCAACCGATTCCAATGTGAGTGAGCATGTGCACAGCAATTACTAAGGTCTCGACCAAGTTCACTGGTTAGCCTCATCCACCATGTTGTCTTAAAATGGCAGGCACTTTAAGAAATCGCCGAATTTTGCAGCCAAATATAAGTTACTTTAAAGAAAAGCAGCTTGGATAAAGCTGACTAATTTCTCGAAATTATTATTCATTACATTGATAAAAATTAATATTGAATCTCCTATATTCGGTTTCCACTAAATTGAGCTTCGTGTGTTCGAATAATATAAGTTGGCTTTTTTAAAATAAGGAATATGAAAGCTACCTCTTCCTCCCGGCACTGGCCGGAAGGACTTTTTGAAACGATCTGATATTTTTCACTCGATAACACGCGTATTTTCTAACCTATTTCGATGTAAGAATGCATGTGGATAGTATATAGCAATGTCTCGATCAAGTTCGCTTGCCAGCTTCATCAGCCATCTTGTTTCAAAATGGCGGCCATTAAATTTAAAAAAATTATGTTTAAATTGGGGTGTAAAAAAATTAGAAATTGAAAAAAGGTTTCTTTCTTAAGTATTTGACCTTGATATAAGGGTTCCGGAGCATTTTTTGTTTTGTCTTTATCTTAAAAAATGGCTCAGATATAGCACATGGAATTTCTTATGTAGGTGACATTATGAAAAATCTGATTTTTTGCCATTGACAACACTCGTATATATCAACCGATTCCGATGTGAGTGAGCATGTGCACTGAAATTACTAAGGTCTCTACTAAGTTCACTGATTAGCCTCATCCACCATGTTGTCTTAAAAGGGCAGGCACTTCAAGATGTCACCGAATTTGGCAACAAAATATAAGTTACTTTAAATAAAAGCAGCTTGGATAAAGCTGAGTAATTTCGCGAAATTCTCATTCATATTGATTTAATATCGATAAAAATTAGTATTGAATCTCTTATAATCGGTTTCCACTAAATTGAGCTTCGTGTGTTTGAATAATATAAGCTGACTTTTTAAAATAAGGGATACGAAAGCTACATCTTCCTCTGGCCGAAAGGACTTTTTTACAATGCATTTTATCAGATTTGAAGACATTGCAAATAAAATGAATATTTCTTATCGGTACAACATATTTTAATTATCTTACAGATAAAATTGTGAATTTAAACATAGTTTGTAGTAAAAAAAAGTCACGCTAAACAACAAATTTTTAATGTAGAGGGAACCTAAACAAGCATTTTCGTCATAGAATGTGTAGCTGGAAATGGTGCGTTTAAGCACTGGTGACTAAATTATACTTTACATAATTTCTTTGTTCTAATCATAAAAAATCATAAGTCACAAAACTTTTTGATTAACAAAATGCATTAGGCATTTTTTTTTTTTTAAAGTCAGAGAAATATTTTTTAAACTATTGTTTAGAAGATTTATCATTCACTTTCCGTCATTTTGACGGGGATTATATAGGGGAGACCGGGGTTAGTTGTGTCAGAGGCAAGTTGTGCCATCGAGCTTCCTGACTGAGCCAGTAGGTTCCAGCACCTGTCGCGTCATGTGAGTGAAGAAGTTGATTGTCTTAGTGTGCTGCGTGTGTTTTGAAGTATAGCGTGTCGTTGCTTTGGAGATAAAAATATTTATCTTCTTTTCTATCGTAAAAGTAAATTTTGCGACCTACGTTGGAATCGTCATTGCCACTAGCGATACTGAGGTATGTAAACTTCCCTAACATTATTTAAATGCTTATATTTTGAGCTGTTATTCTATGTATTTAATTTATTAATCATGCCAAAATTTCGGAAATTAATGAATAAAGTTCAAAATGGCGTAACGCGGGGCTAGTTGTGACGAAGCCTAAGAGGCACGCTGTGACAGTGTCACTACTTACCCCAGCATAATTTTTAATGGAGGTTTTATATTTCAGGAAAAATGGTGCGAAATTACAAGAGACGTACTGAAAGAGCTAAAGCTACTTTAGTAGATTATGATAGGGCTGCAATAGAAGTAATATCCGGAAGGTGCAGTTTAAGGAAAGCCCAAGAACTGTTCAATGATGGTGAGATTGCAAGACCGTCTTCAGAAGCAAGAAATCTCATTGAATTAGATGATTCTATGACAATTGATAATAGCAATGTGTCAGTAAGTCTTACAGGAATAAGACCACTCCCTAAAGCAGGACATCGAGAAGGCAAGCGATGTATTCGTAAATGTTTGAAATCTGCATTCTAACAAGCACACCTGTAAAAGAGAAAATTCGAGCAGAACAAAAAGCAAAAGAACGCAGAAAAAAATTGAAGAAAAAGCAAAAAAGAAACTGTATGGAAAGGCCAAGCCGTGCATAAAAAAAAATTACACCTAGGTTATTGAATAAAAGGGAGAAGCAAGTATTGGATAGCTCTGAAGATGACGAAAATTGTTTATGTCTAGTTTGCTTGGAACAATACAAAATTTCTAGACTCGGAGAAGACTGGGTGCAATGCATGACATGTAAAAAATGGGCGCATGTCAAATGTACCAAAAATGAACATTATTATATTTGCATTAACTGCAAATCAGACGCTGAAACAAGCGATGACAATGCGTGATTAAAAATATAGGATATAGGCCTACACGTTGTACTAGGATACCGAGTCAAAGATCAATATCGCCAAAGATTAGTGTTGGCTTACATTTTATTTCTTTCCTGATTAAGACAGTTCTTTTTTTCTTTTTATTGCTAAGTATCTCTAAAAGTATCTTTATAAAGGACTAAGAGTTTACAAGTGTTAACAATTTAACTATTTTATTTTCATTTGATTTACAATATTATTAAAACATGAAAGTGTTTTATTGTGTTAAGAACGTGATAAATGAATAAATTTTTCATTCTTGATTTAATATATCCCTTTTAATAACCTTTCTTATATAATTTGTATATGTTACAATGTACTTGTGTGTGTCATTTATGTGTCACAATGTGCCCCAAGCTTGTCACAACTTGCCCTGTAGCGGGGGTTAATAGTGACAAATTTCGAGGTTACGCAGAATTCATTTTGTGTTATGAAAAAACGTTAATAATGTTAGTAGTAGTTTTATAAATATGTTACGTAAGATATACTCTAATGATATGATACACTAAATGTTTCGCTTCAGTTGAAATTTTACGGCTAATATCAAAAATGTCGAAAATGTCACTACTAGCCCAGGTCTCCCCTACTAGTATTTAATAAAACTTTTCCCAAAACTGAAAAAATGGGAAGATATTCAATATATATCTAGAAGAATGAATTGAAGAACAGCTTTTTTAAAAAAAACATTTGTACTGGTAAACAAAATGGAATAAAACATAATATACCACGAGGTTAAAAGCGGAAAAATTGTACACTGTAAAAGTTCTTTCTGATATAAAATGTTTGCTAAAAATATGGAAGATAAAACTAGATTTTTCTTTTAAATACATTTTTTTTATCTTTTTCTTCTTGCATTAAATCATGCTCGATACATATTTTTATAAAACAATCTTGAATCTATCAAACAATTGACTAATAAATGGTATCTACATATTTTAAATGCATGTTTCTGAATATTTCTTTCTGCATGTAAATATCACTAAAATTTAATTTTCTCTACTGACATGTATAATTATCTAAATTACCTGCATTATTAGTATTATGAAATATCTTGCATTTGCAACAGAATAACAAAAAGAAAAATTTGTGTCTAAAAAGCATCCGCTCGTGAGATTTTTTTAGTGCAACCGCTTAACGTTTAAACTTTAACTAATCGGAAGTGTTTAGAAAAATATTACATAAACCGCAGAAAGAAATCAATGAAAAAATAAATAAAAAGCAATTATAAATTGAGAAATTTTGCAATGAGGGTATAACTTTTTTGAAGTTTTACATTATTTAACATGAAGTATAAAGTATGCAGTGCAATGAAAACACCATTACAATTTTGCATTTTTCCTTACAGAACCTTTTCTATACTTCCAATAACTTTGATATTTTTATAACATAACGCTTAAACATTACATGTTTATTTGAAAGAAAAAAAAGCTTCTAAATAAAGTTCTTATCATTAACGTTCGAAAAATTGCATAATAAAAACATGAAACTGCATAAATGCATAGACTTGTTACTCTATTTAGGCTTTAGACTTCAAAAATCTATATTGTAAAGGACAAACGTATCCGTACATACGCTGATGTCATTTTGATGGTTGTAATGTTAAATTTAATCGTCTGCTGTAGCAGCAGATGATTAAATTTAACATTTACTGCAATTTGTTTAAACTTCTGAAACATTGAACATTTAAAATTTTTATACCTTCAAATAGGGAAAAAATGTACTTTGAAATGAAATTTGCTTGAAAACTGTATCGCAATTTTTTAGAAAAATGTACTGTCATTTACTCACCTTCTGTTGGTTTTAAAATAATTTTCAAGCATGTTTTTTAGGGTTTCGTTCATCTGACGAAACCCTATTCGTCTCAATCCTCTGTCTGTCTGTCTGTCACAGAGCACGTTCTCAGAAACTATATATGATGGAGACTTGAAATTTTGGATTCTTATAGCTGAACACCTCACATCAATCGACAAATCATAAAATTTTGAAAAAATCTTATATTTACCCCCCCCCCCCCCCACCTGGGCTCTAACTTGTGTATTTTAAGCTTTTCTTTCTAACTAAACCCCTAATTAAGTTAAAGACTTGAAATTTTGGATTCTTATAGCTGAATACCTCACATCAAACGACAAATCATAAAATTTTGAAAAAGTCTTATATTTACCCCCTCTGAGCTCTAACTTGTGTATTTTAAGTTTTTTTTTCTAAGTGAGCCTCTAATTAAGTTGAAGACTTGAAATTTTGAATACGTATAGCTGAACACCTCACATCAAAAGACACATCATAAAATTTTGAAAAAGTCTTATATTATTTACCCTTCCGGGCTCTAACTTCTGTATTTTCAGCAATTTTTCTAACCTCCTCGCTTTTTACCCGAGGTTCACTTTACTAACTTTTGCCGACACTCTTTTAACCACTCTTTCATATTATACACCATAGCCGTATATATTTTAGTTCCAATTTTTTCCGCCAGGGGGCGCTTGTGCTATGGGTCCGATCCCCTCGACTAATATACCTACGGATAGTTTGTAAAACGGAGTTTCGTTCAGATAGAGGTTTGTTTAGAATAGAGTGCGCCCCCTGATTGCGAAATGTGGAACTGACAGATTTTGCAAAAGAATAAAGTATTTTGAAAGGAATATTAAACAAAACCCTCTGTGCGATCTGTGATCACACTTACCCACTTGTTTTTTAAATCGATCTCTACCCCGTGCAGACTATTACGAAAGATAAATCCGTTTGCAGTTAAATTAATATAAATAGCTCAGCATTTGTTTCCAGCTTATATTCCTCAAAGAAATTAAACATTCATCAAACAATAAATAAAACAATCAAATATAAAGAAACACAAATTTAAGACATGCGATCGAATTTCACTTTTTGTGCCACTGAAATGAACAGAATCAAAAAGGTTGATTTTAAATAGCGATATTTGGAGATTTATTGGGCTGTTAAATCCTTATGCGAAGCTAATATGAAAATACCGCTTTTAATACTTTCAAAAAATTATTTGAACGCATTATTGCTATTTTTCATATAAATATATTATTTTTAGTATTGTTAGTGCGCATTTTAAAATACATATTGCGTGTAAAAAATCTATTAGTTATCAATTAAAGCAAACAAACAAACAAAAAAGAGACCCAAGCGAGACTTTATCCCTGCAATCTTTGAGGTTATTTGCTGACATAGTTTTCCATCAATTTTTGATTAATTGAAATATTTTTTTTATACAACAACATGTTTTAATGATATGCAAGTATTACTACGCTTACAGAACTTCTCGGAAAATACTCCATTCATCGCTGTGCCCTTAATATGTGCAGAGAAAAAAAGGATATTGACATCACAAATTATATATATGATATTTTTCACCTATATTCTGTAACACGGGCAGCCCGGGTTTATCCCCTTGTGATTATAATGTAAATAATAATAATAAAAAAACAAACAAACCAAGAAACAAATTTTATGTTATTGTAACAATCGTAACCCTTTTTTTTAAATCTGAGTTTCTTTTTTAAACTAATGATTTTATTTTGTATTGATACTTTTGTATATGGTTATTATCTGATGCAACTTTCGTAAGCAGTACTCGTTTTGTTGTCTCTTGGTTTCGACGTCCATACCTCTGACATCTTACATGGCGAAGAAACCTTGAACGAGCAACTTTTAAAAGAATCTGGCCTTCATTCGTCTTCGAAGGAAACTACTCAAAACTTCGGAGAGGTATACAGATCCATCCGAAATACGAGGGTTAATCTGAAATTATTGAGATATGCGCAGACGAGAATTTACAAAATAAAAATAACGGTTTAATTTTAAAATACAAAGTATTTTAACACAGCAGACGATTTTTTAATGACTTATTTCAACTTGTTTAGCGTAGAATAAATTTTAAACAGAAGAGAAAATGGAGTTGATGCGAGAACATTTTTGCACTATGATTTTCTACGATTTTAAAGCAGGATTAAATCAAGAAGAATGCGTTCAACGGTTGAAATTAGCATTTGGTGATGAATCTCTAGCTCGTGCTACTGTATTCAGATAGTTTAAAGAATTTAGCAGAGGTCGCAATTTTCTTTAGGTTGAAGAACACACAGGAAGGCCGCCGTCGGCAGTGATCCCGGATAATGTGTCTGCCATACGAAAAATGTTAATGGATAATAATCGCTGTACCTATCAAATGATACAGAAGGAACTTAACATTGGATCCGCAGCCATACACAAAATTATTCATGAGGAATTGCATATGAAAAAAGTAGTTTGCCGTTGGGTTCCCCATAATCTAACTGAGCTCAAAAGAGGAGCGTGTCAGAATCAGTAAATAAACTCTTAAATTGCTAAATGATGGTGGCCACCGCATCATTTCTAAAATTGTAACGGGTAATGAAACGTACATACCGTTTTTTGACGTTCCAACACGTCAAGAAAGCAAAGTATGGGTCTTTGAAGCACGCCGACAATAGTGAAAAGACAACGCGCACTGAAAAAAGTGTTTTTTGCCGTTTTCTTCAGAAGTACGGGATTGGTCAAATCCATCAAGTTGGAAGGACAGAAGACAGTAACAGCAAACTGGTATACCACTAAATGTCTTCCAGAAATTCTACAAGAAGTGAATGTTAGGGGACCAATGCTTCACCATGACAATGCATCTTCACATACAGCCGGATTAACAGTTGAGTTTCTTAAACAAAAACGAATTAAAGTGATAGAACTTCCGTCGTATTCACCTGATCTAGCTATTTGTGACTTTTGGTTATTCTTTAATCTAAAAAGAACTTACGTGGAGGTCGTTTTCATTCAGAAGAAGAGATTGATGTGGCTATAAATGCATTTTTTCATC
Organism: Maratus speciosus; assembly: GCA_963932465.1. Taxonomy (NCBI): domain Eukaryota; kingdom Metazoa; phylum Arthropoda; class Arachnida; order Araneae; family Salticidae; genus Maratus; species Maratus speciosus. The sequence goes on along the minus strand of OZ010787.1, from coordinate 163,643,783 downwards.
TATTCGAAGAAATGAATGGCTTGAGGCATTTAATCTGTGGAAAATTTGTCTACAAAAGTACATTGATGCTGGAGGAGACTACTTTGAACACACCTAAAATTTTGTAAGTATAACTTTAAAAACCTAGTTGTATCTCAAAAATTTCAGAGTGACCCTCGTATAACGGTAAACGAATATCTCCGTTTTCATCGCCTCAATGCTGTGAAACAGCAAAACAGGATCTGAAAAAATTAGACCCGAGTCGAAAGTTCATTTATCCTATGGCAGTCTTTGGGAAATAAGTGAAAAAAATTTGTTCCGCAAAACGTCAAAAATTTGGAAAACTAACAATTTAAAAAATACACAAAAATAGTAAAGTTTTAAATTGTCTTTCGAAAATTGAAATATGAGAAGATAAGAAACTAATTTCATGCATTTAATTTTACTTCTGCAAATATTTTATTTAAAATAAATAAAAATATAATTTTTATTGATATATCAAGTTATGTATGAAATAAAACAGTGCATGTTTATTTTTCACTAATAATAATAATAATTATAATAATAAAAGTCACGCCCACAATTATACAGCTATTTTGATTAAGAGGCCACACTAGTCACGCCTTGAAATTCGAACGCTAATGCTAAGTCTATGGGCGCAATATTTTCAAATATCTTGCTTGATTTTTAATATTTTTAAATGGTTTTTTTTTTTGCACAGGATTGCTGAGGACTATCTGCTTCCGGGCTAGTTTGTACTTTTCCGATTTTTGTTGTAGTTTAATTCTCAGGACCCTGTCAATTTAGGATCCAGTGAAATTCGAGGTGTTGTGTCCTTTTTAGTCTTATAAAATGCATATCAGCAAAATTCCAAAAAACTTAAAAACTCACAACGAAAATTGAGAGTTTAAGCTTTCCAACAATATGCTTTCCATAGTTCTGCTACAATTAGGCTGAGCAAAATTCTTCAAGATTTTGATGAAAAATGTGTCAAAAACGGCCTCGCAATGTTATGTTGCCCGCCCTTACCCGGACGATGAGAACCCCGCCCTATTAAAAATCTTATTGGCTAATATCGACACATTTTAGCAAGTGGAAACGATTTAATGTTTCCTTTGGTTTGATTGGATTATTGTAACGTGTTAAAATAGATCACTCCTATTTCAAACCTTGGATTTATTTTTTTTCTAAGATTATTTTGTAATTTCAAGAAAATACTCTTGAAAGAATGAAATATTTTAAATTCTATATTTCTATGAATAACGAAGGAAATTATACATTTCGTTTATATATACAATTTCAGAACTGTACAGAGGGAGTTACAACTTATAGAAGTTAATAAGGGATCAAATTTCAGTCCTAGTTTATTAAGTCAAATGGTAAAAAAATAGACGAGTATTTTTTAAAGCATTTAAGTTGAAATAGTTAAAAAATAATAAAATTACGAAGTCATAATTTGTTAGAGCATATTTGTGGCCTGGCCAGGAGACACGTTTTCAAGTCTCCTGTTCTTGTGTATGTATAGAATATTCGACAATTTAACATTTTACGTTCGAAAAACAGTTTTTTTTATTAAAAATCAACAGAATTCAACGTTAATAAGTTTTAAAGACTGTTAACTTTAAAATTGTAAATCAACTTGTTCAAAATTTTAAAGAAATATTTTTAATATTCATTACTTTAATATTTCTTATTTTTAAGGGGACAGTACAACTTTAACAGTCGCAGAACGAAATTTGTCCTGTGTAACACGTCTTTTTTTAAGAACCCACTTCATACACGGGAAGAAAGGAAAACGTTAATGTTAAGTATATGGGGGCGTTATTTTAAAATTTCTCGCTTTGATTTTAATATTATTGAGTGATGTTTTTTGCATAGGATAGCTGAGCACGATCTTCAACCAGGCTAGATTTTACTTTTTAGATTTTGGTTATAGTTTATATATATATATTAGGAAAGTTTCAATTTTAGAACCGATTCACCCCTGTTCCGAAAGTAAAGATAATTTTTTTAAAATATCTGAAACCAAAATCGAAAGAGTAAAAACTAGCCAGGTTGTAGATCGTCTTCAGCTATCCTATGCAAATAAATCATTTTAAAATGTTAAAAAGGAAGTGAGATATTTGAAAATAACGCTCCCATATACTTAACGTTAGCGCTTATATTTTTTTCCCGTAACTTGCATGGGTTCTCAAAGGTAACGCAAAGATATTTTTTGCAACGGTAAGGAAACGCGAAAATTTATCATTAACTTTAATAATGTAAAACTAAAAATTATGAAACTATATGATAAAATATAGCATTTTATAAAAATATACTAGCTAGCAAATTTATTTTCTAATACGTATTATCTTCTAATAATTTATACTTCACTTACATGGACATTCAAAAGTATTTTATATTATGGCCTATGTGGGAAAAATCATTTGCGGTGTATTTTAATAACGTAAAACAATTTTAAACATACAATTTAAGCGCATTATTGAAGTGCACAGGTACGTGTACAGGGGAATTCAAAAGTACATTTCGTTATATTATGGACTATGAAGAAAAAACATTTGTGAGGTATTTTGATAACGTTTCTCTGTTACAACATAATGAAATTGATATGAATCTATGAGGCGTAGTAAAACATGCTTTCTGAAGGGCTAGCAAGGCATTTATCATTCATTTACAGGGTCACAGAAAAGAGTTCAGTTTTATTACTGAAAAAATATCTTGCAAAGTGTGTTTTAGTTTTTCACGATTTCAAACAAGATGGAATTAATATACGTTACCGAGGTTTACTGCAAGATGCTTACATTATAATATGATGTGCATCACATTTTATTTAATTTACAGGGGCTCATAAAAGATGTTGGATACAATATTGTATATGAAGTATTGTCTATTAGGGATGATTGCTGAAAGTGAGTTTTCAGCTGTGATATACGTTTTTAACTAAATTTCTGCATACTAGATTATATATGTAAATTCTATAGACTATGTATAGGGCTACGCAAAAGAACTAGGAAGAATTGTTGAGAAATTGATTAATTTTATTTTCAAGTTCAGCTATTTTTAGAAAGATATGTTTGGAACATACAAATATAATAAAATACAAGGCTATTCAAAGAATTGGATGCATGCACGCCTATTTCAGACACGGGAAGAAATGAAAACGCTAATTTTAAGTCTATGGGGGCGTCATTATTAAATTTCGCGCTTTGATATTAATATTTCTGAATATTTTTTTTCGAATAGAATACCTGAGGACTACCGACAATCGGGCTAGTTTTTACTTTTTCAATTTTTGTTATAGTTTTTTTTTATATTAGGATAGTTTAAATTTCAGAATAGATTCCAATCGCTTATGAAAGTGAAAGTATTTTTTTAAAAATATATTTGAAACCAATATCGAAAAAGTAATAACTAGCCCGGCTATAGAGCGTCCTCAGCTATCCTATGCAAAAAAATTCATGTTAAAATGGAAGCGAGATATTTGAAAATAACGCTACCATATACTTAACACTAGCGCTTTCATTTTTTCCCCGTTATTAGTGTGGCTTTTCAAATGTAACGTAAAGATAACATTTGTAACGGTTAAGAAACGCGAAAATTTATCATTAACTATAATAATGTAAAACTAAAAATAATGAGACTGAAAGGTAAAATATAGCATTTTAAAAAAGTCTGTCAGCTAACAAAATTATTTTGCAATACGTAACTGTAACGCAGTCCTGGTTTAAATGGAATATTTTCATAATTCCCCTAAAAATCTCTTACAATTGTCTCTGTAAAGACGGAAACAACCCACCTAAAACGGTATTTCGCACTCATTGTTTATGTTTCCGTCTTACCAGGTTTTATAGAGTCATGTTTTTAGCATGAGGGTGTCGAATTTTAATTACTACCAGATCCCGTGTATTATTTTATATTACGGCCTATGTGGGAAAAATCATTTGCGGTGTATTTTAATGTGGTAAAACAATTTTATCATAAAATTTATGCACCTGATTGAAGTGCACAAGTACGTGTACAGGGGAATTCAAAAATATATTTCGTTATATCATGGCCTATGAAGAAAAAAGTTTGCGACGTATTTATTAAAGTTTCTCTGTTACAACATAATGAAATTGATATGAATTTATGAGGCGCAGCAAAACATGCTTCCTGAAGGGGTTGCAAAGCATTTATCATTCATTTACAGGGTCACAGAAAAGAGTTCACTGTTATTACAGAAAAAACTGCTTGCAAAGTGTGTTTTACTTTTGTTTCACGATTTCAAACAAGCTGGAATTCATATACGTTAGTGAGGTTTACTACAAGACGCTTACATTAGAATATGATATGCATCACATTTTATTTCATTTTGAGGGGCACATAAAGGATGTTGGATACAATATTGTATATGAAGTATTGTCTATTAGGGATGATTGCTGAAAGTGCGTTTTCAGCTATGATATACTTTTTAAACTAAATTTCTGCATACTAGATTATATACATAAATTCTATAGACTATCTATAGGGCTACGCAAAAGAGCTTGGATGAATTGTTGAGAATGAGAGTGAATTGATTAATTTTATTTTCAGGTTAAACTATATTTAGAAAGATATGTTTGGAAAACACAAATATGATAATATACAAGGCTGTTCAAGGAATTGGATGCATGCACGCCTATTTCAGACACGGGAAGAAATGAAAACGCTAATGTTAAATCGATGGAGTCGTTATTTTAAAATTTCTCTCTTTGATTTTAATATTATTTAACAATGTTTTTTGCATAGGATAGCTGAGGATGATCTACATCCAGGCTAGTTTTTACTTTCTAGATTTTGGTTATAGTTTATATATATATATATATATTAGGATAGTTTAAATTTCAGAATGGATTCCAACCGGTTATGAAAGTAATTTTTTTAAAAATATCTGAAAACAAAATCGAAAAAGTAATAACTAGAACGATTATAGAGCGTCCTCAGCTATCCTATGCATAAAATTAATTTTAAAATTTTAAAAAGGAAGCGAGATATCTGAAAATAACGCTCCCATAGACTTAACATTAGCGCTTTCATTTTTTCCGTTACTGGTGTGGGTTCTCAAATGTAACGTAAAGATATTATTTGTAACGGTTAGGAAACGCGAAAATTTATCATTAACTATAATAATGTGAAACTAAAAATAATGAGACTGTAAGGTAAAATATAGCATTTTATAAAAGTCTGTCACCTAGCAAATTTATTTTGCAATACGTAACTGTAACTGAATCCTGGTTTAAATGGAATATTTTCATGATTCCCCTAAAAATCTCTTACAATTGTATCTGCAAAGACGGAAACAACCCACCTAAAACGGTATTTCGCACTAATTGTTTATGTTTCCGTCTTACCAGGTTTTATAGTGTCATGTTTTTAGCATGAGGTGGTCGAATTTTAATTACTGCTAGATCCCGCGTATTATTTTATATTATGGCCTATGTGGGAAAAATCATTTGCGGTGTACTTTAATGATGCAAAACAATTTTAACATAAAATTTATGCACCTTATTGAAGTGTACAGGTAAGGGTACAGGGGAATTCAAAAGTATATTTCGTTATATTATGGCCTATGAAGAAAAAAAGTTTGCGGCGTATTTTAATAACTTTTCTCTGTTACAACATGAAATTGATATTAATTTATGAGGCGCAGTAAAACATGCTTTCGGAAGGGGTTGAAAAGTATTTATCATTCATTCACAGGGTCACAGAAAAGAGTTCAGTTTTATTACAGAGAAAACTGCTTGCAAAGTGTGTTTTAGTTGTTTCACGATTTCAAAGAAGATGGAATTCATATACGTTACTGAGGTTTACTACAAGATGCTTACATTAGAATATGATGTGCAAAACATTTTATTTCATTTACAGGGGCACATAAAAATTCTCATAAAACCCATTAAATTACTTTTTCATTTTATTCTAAAAATAAATTATTTTTCTTTCGAACGTTTTTTTAATAGAATTGTTCGATGATGTTCTTTTTTCCCACAGTTTTCTGCATCCCGCCATCCGTTGTTTGTGCAATAATTCTGACGCCGAAGCGAAAGAGATCGCACCGTCGCACAGTGGATTATTTCTAAAAAAAGCTGGACAAAAGTCGAAAAATGAACTTCGTTAAAAACCGCAATACTTTGTGTGTTTGTATAGCTTATTAGTCAGTGCTTCAGGTAAACAATATCTTAGGAATGTTCTGTAACACTCCCCGTCGTGTTATCTGTCTGAAAGCACCTGTCATGCATGGCAGATTTCTCTTTTCTCAGCGATGTGGTGAGAAGCGCATTATTTAATTGCAATTATTATTATTGTTGCATACAGTGGAGATCTGAATAAAATCCTTTATGGACATAGAAGTGGGAGGTATGTAGGTTAAATTACTGTATTTAGTTTTAGTTATAAAAGAATATAATTATGAAAATAGCCATATTGTTTTATCTTTAAAAATAAGTATAATTTTTACTAGTTCTTTTAAAATTTTAGGGATTTATGAATGCTTGTCGCCATTTGTCGGGCAAAACTTTTTGTTGGAATATAAAATATAGATATTCCTTATTATATTCATAAAATAAAATCTTGCCCCAACTTGCCCCAATTTTTTTTTACCATTTTATAAAAAAATGGTATCAGAAGATGATGATATTTTGAAAACGAAAAATCTTCATTTTTCTTTTAGAAACTTCAATAACAGCAAAAGATCTTTCAAGAAAGTTACTTTTTGACCTTAAACAAGTTTGTTCTAATACGAAAACAGATGAAAAATTATGTTTCATGGAAAGTAAAGTTACAAAAATGATGAAATATCCAGTAGATAAACAAATATCATTAATACGTTCGTTAAGCCGTTTCAAATCGGATTTTTTTTTTTTAAAGGGAGGCTGCCAATAGGGCAAAATGGCACTTTCTTAAAGTAAATGAACATTGGCTTAACAGGTCCATAAAATTAACTGTAGAATATACTATCTGTACAATATCAAAAAAGATAGACCAACAAAAGATTTCGCCGAACTGTGTGACAGAAGCAATTGACAAAAAACAAGAGGTTTAAGGGAGCAAGTTCCTCTTGATCAATTAACATAAGCAGCTAGTACATATCAACGAGCTTCTGGTAATATTGATGCCTCGACACTCATAAAACTCTAAGTCAACAAGAGATACAAAATTACAGAAAAATTATAGCTTCAGCAAAAAACCCCCACTATTATGAAGCATACACCATCAGAAGCCTTATCATTTTTTGTAGAAGCTGATCTAGCGAGAAAGCAAATGGAAATTATTCATAGTGCAAATAAGAATTTTTACTAATTATTTTCAGATTAAGAAAGCGAGGAAGGATTGCTATATAAGTGAGGAGTCGATGAATGTGACAGAAACAAGCGCAGAAGTTAACCTACAGATCTTCTTGATCACACTTCTTTAAGACTGTAAATATTTAGAAGAACTTATTCTAAATAATACAGAAGAAGAAAACCACAATTTCGAACAAATATCTAAATGGTGTTGCGATGGCTCCCAACAGATCGCAATTTAAACAGATATTTCAGAATACTTCTGATAGTGATGCAAATATTTTCTTGTTCCTTTACGTTTAGAGGCACTGTGTAGTGGACATAGAATTGATGTTAAAAAATTTCAAATTACACCGAAGAAACTGCAAATCTTTATGTCGAATTATATGGGTAGCACCCAATGTTACCCACAGTACATAAAGTTTTAGCACATAGGCCACAGTAATTAAACATGCAGTATTGCCTATCGATCAACTTTCGAAAGAGGCTGTTGAAGCTGGAAACAAACATTTCCGCCAATATAGGCAAACTTTTCCCCGAAAATTTTCCCGAGAGCAATGTAATAAAAATGTTTTGAACAGACGTTTACTAAATTCTGATACTTTTATAAGTAGTTCAAGGCCAAAGCTTAAGGAAAAAGGCCTTTTTCTAGCCAAACAACCAAAAACTCCATACGGACAACATCCAAAATAAGAGGGAGATGAGGATGAAGACGAAACAGATGAAGATGAATATGATTAGAATAGTAAGTTACAGAAAGAACTTGTTATAAATATGTGTAAGAAAAACGGAATATTTCATTAAATATCATAAATGTTTATTCTAAACTGATTTAAATAGTAGTTTACTTATTAAAAAGCAAAGACTTTTTTGTAAATTCGTAAAAAAAATTATATATATTTTTTAAAAAATTATATAAAATGACTCTAAATAGCTTTTTACAACATTTCAACTTGATACAGCTCATAAAATAATTTTGTCCACATTTTTCAGAAAATACTCCTGTGCGTCGTCACTCGCGTTTTCCCCCTCCTCCCGGAGCTAGGTGATATCGTATTCTGCTATCATCGCGTCCTTCGGGCTACTTTTTATGTGGTTTGTCAGTTAACGTGTATAGTATTCATACGCGTGCTGTGATGCCGCTGTACTTGAAAAAACCTGGGTCCCTGGGACCCAGGATTTCCAAAAATCTGGGTCCCTTTTTTACAAAAGCGGGTCCCCATCAATAATAATTTATATTTTAAGGGAATAAATTAAAGTTGTTTATTAAGATAAATGAAATGCATTAATTATTGTTTTAACAATAATTAAATAATGAAATAAAACCAGCATTATTTGCACTCAAATAAGATATTTTTAAAAAATATTAAGAGAAATTTTCTTTACTTTTTTAAAAGTAAAAATGCAAGATACAATTTTAATTGTAAAATAATGTTTATTTGAGAGTAGAAGATACCAAGTTCCACTAACAAGTATCACTAATGTTCGCATTCTTTTAAAAAGAGGCAAGGCGGGTTTATTGAAAAAGATATTTTTGCTGAAAAAAAGAACACTTATGTTAAGTAAAGGTGTACTTTTCGTTGAATGAATGGGTGCTTTCATTATTATACTTCCCATTGAATTATTTGTCAGCATAGATCTGTGTTGGAATCAGACATTTTCCTTGGAAGGGAAATTTATATCTAAATCACTAATAAGCATCAAATCTTAAATGTTCTGAAGGCGGGAGACATTTCAATGCAGTAAGAACGAGGGGGGGGGGGGGATTTTTACTGGTCCACCTAATGAATATAAATATTATCAAAGTACACTGAAATCATGCTGTATTTTTAAGAATCTCATAAAAAAGAAATTAAATCCCATTTTATGAATTTTCTACCTATAAGTTTAGTTTGCACATCTTTTTTGGTGCTTTGACTAAATTCACGTTTTTTCCGCGTTACTTTGACGAAATTCGCGTTTTTCCGCGTTCCTTTGTTGAAATTCGCTATTTTTTCGCGAGTCTGTCACGAAAATCATGTTTTTTTTCCGCGATACTTTGACAAAATTCGGCTTTATTCCGCGATTTTTTGACGAAATTTGCTATTTTTTCGCAATCTTTTGTCGAAATACACTATTTTGTCTCAGCCCTTTTACGAAAATGGCGTTTTTTCCGCTATATTTTCACGAAATTTGTGCTTTTTTCGCTATCCTTTGACGAAAATCGGCTTTTTTATGTTATATTTTGACGACATTTGTTATTTTTGGGGTATCCTTTGATGAAAAACAACTATTTTTTCGCGATCCTTTGACGAAAATCGGCTTTTTTCCGCGATTTTTTGATGAAATTTGCGCTTTTTTCGCGATCCTTAGACAAAATTCGGCTTTTTCCGCGATTTTTTGACGAAATTCGCTATTTTTTCGGGATCTTTTAACGAAATACGCTAATTTGTCGCGGCCCTTTTACGAAAATCGCGTTTTTCGCAATATTTTGATGAAATTTGCGCTTATTTCAGCGATATTTTCAGGAAATTTGCGCTTATTTCCGCGATTTTTTGACGAAATTCGCTTTTTATTTCGCGATGCTTTGACGAAATACGCTATTTTTTCGCGGCCCTTTTACGAAAATCGCTGCTTTTGCGCGATATTTTGATGAGATTAACGCTTTTTTTTGCGATTCTTTGACGAAAATCGTCTGTTTTCCGCGATTTTTTCACGAAATTACGCGTCCCACGGGACGCGTAAGAGCTATTTTTTTGCGTCCCGTATCCGATTTTTCGCGTAATTTACGCGCTATAGCGCGTCCGCGGCATCCCTGGCGTGAAGTTTTCGCAAGTACATAACCAGTTGCATGGGCTAGAAGAGACAGAATTTGACGATATTTGAGTTGCCTAATAAAACCACGCCCCCTGGAGTGTGTGTTTTTCCTGAATCTTCATCATTTGTTCTATTCGTAACATCTAGTGGTACATTTTAGTATGTAGCGACTGTCCGCACATGGATCACCTATAACTAGTGGAATTGGTGCATTATATGATCGATTAATAAACGTTTTGATGCATCTATCGGCTTCGATTATTTATGCTTCGAGAAACATTCCAGTGGACGACAGCCTCACCTTCCACTTTTGTATCCCGATTGTTCGACTGCATAAAACATTGATTTCTTCATTGAGTAAATAATGTGGGTATGCTGGTGCTTAAGATCTACATATTTATATGATATGAGTGAAATCGTATCATATATATATATATATATATATATATTAGAATAGTTTAAATTTCAGAACGGATTCCAACCGGTTATGAAAGTAAAAGTAATATTTGAAAAAATATTTGAAACCACAATCGAAAAAGTAGTAACTAGCCCGGTTATAGAGCGTCCTCAGCTATTCTATGCAAAAAAATTCTTTTTAAAATGTTAAAAAGGAAGCGAGATTTTGAAAATAACGCTCCCCTAGACTTAACATTAGCGGTTTCATTTTTTTTCCGTTACTAGTGTGAGTTCTCAAATGCAACGTAAAGATATTATTTGTAACGGTTAGGAAACGCGAAAATTTATCATTAACTATAATAATGTAAAACTAAAAATAATGAGACTGTAAGGTAAAATATAGCATTTTATAAAAGTCTGTCACCTAGCAAATTTATTTTGCAATACGTAACTGTAACTGAATCCTGGTTTAAATGGAATATTTTCATGATTCCCCTAAAAATCTCTTACAATTGTATCTGCAAAGACGGAAACAACCCACCTAAAACGGTATTTCGCACTAATTGTTTATGTTTCCGTCTTACCAGGTTTTATAGTGTCATGTTTTTAGCATGAGGTGGTCGAATTTTAATTACTGCTAGATCCCGCGTATTATTTTATATTATGGCCTATGTGGGAAAAATCATTTGCGGTGTACTTTAATGATGCAAAACAATTTTAACATAAAATTTATGCACCTTATTGAAGTGTACAGGTAAGGGTACAGGGGAATTCAAAAGTATATTTCGTTATATTATGGCCTATGAAGAAAAAAAGTTTGCGGCGTATTTTAATAACTTTTCTCTGTTACAACATGAAATTGATATTAATTTATGAGGCGCAGTAAAACATGCTTTCGGAAGGGGTTGAAAAGTATTTATCATTCATTCACAGGGTCACAGAAAAGAGTTCAGTTTTATTACAGAGAAAACTGCTTGCAAAGTGTGTTTTAGTTGTTTCACGATTTCAAAGAAGATGGAATTCATATACGTTACTGAGGTTTACTACAAGATGCTTACATTAGAATATGATGTGCAAAACATTTTATTTCATTTACAGGGGCACATAAAAGATGTTGGATACAATATTGTATATGAAGTATTGTCTATTAGGGATGATTGCTGAAAGTGAGTTTTCAGCTATGATATAAGTTTTTAACTAAATTTATGCATACTAGATTACATAATTAAATTCTATAGACTATGTATACGGATACGCAAAAGAGCTTGGATGAATTGTTGAGAATAAGAGTGAATTGATTAATTTTATTTTCCAGTTAAACTATATTTAGGAAGATATGTTTTGAATATACAAATATAATAATATACAAGGCTACTCAAAGAATTGGATGCATGCACGCCTATTTCAGACACAGCAAAAAATGAAAACGGTAATTTAAAGTCTATGGGGGCGTTATTTTCAGATTTCTCGCTTTGATTTTAATATTTTTGAATATTTTTTTTACGTAGATAGCTGAGGACTAGCGACAATCAGGCTAGTTTTTACTTTTTCGATTTTGGTTATAGTTTTTTTGTTTATATTAGGATAGTTTAAATTTAAGAACGAATTCCAACCGGTTATGAAAGTAATTTTTTTAAAAATATCTGTAACCAAAATCGGGAACGTAATAACTAGTCCGACTATAGAGGGTCCTCAGCTATTTTATGCAAAAAATTCATTTTAAAATAATAAAAATGAAGTTAGACATTTGAAAATAACCCTCCCATAGACTTAACATTAGCGCTTTCGTTTTTTTCCGTTACTAGTGTGGGTTCTCAAATGTAACGTAAAGATATTATTTGTAACGGTTAGAAAACGCGAAAATTTATCATAAACTATAATAATGTAAAACTAAGAATAATGAGACTGTAAGGTAAAATATAGCATTTTATAAAAGTCTTGAGCTAGCAAATTTAATTTGTAATTCGTAACTGTAACGGAATCCTAGTTTAAATAGAATATTTTCATGATTCCCCTAAAAATATCTTACAATTGTATCTGCAAAGACGGAAACAACCCGCCTAAAACGGTATTTCGCACTTGTTTGTTTCCGTCTTACCAGATTTTATAGTGTCATGTTTTTAGCATGAGGGAGTGGAATTGTAATTACTACCAGGTACCGCGTTGTTATCTACGCCCTCTATATTTTCTATATGTATATTCAACACAAAACGTTTGGACGGGTACTGAGATGTTAGCACTCTCCAACATAGTTGAAAAATGTTTATGAATTGGGCTTGGCTGCTCGTCTTTCCGAACTCTAACTAGCGTAGATATACTCGGATTGTGATATAATTGAAATACGTTGTTGACGTTTATGATGGCATACATATGGCATTGATAATGAAGCGTGTAATAATTTATACTTCACTTACATGGACTTTCACAAGTATTCTTTTATATTATGGGCTATATGGGAAAAATCATTTGCGGTGTATTTTAATGATGTAAAACAATTTAAACATAAAATTTATGCACCTTATTGAAGCGCACAGGTACGTGTACATGGTAATTCAAAGTTACACTTCGTTATATTGAGGAACTATGAAGAAAAAACGTTTGCGGCGTATTTTAATAATGTTTCTCTGTTGTAAACAAAACGAAATGGATATGAACTTATGAGGTGCACTAAAACATGCTTTCTAAAGGGGTTGCAAAGCATTTATCATTCCTTTACAGGATCACAGAAAATAATTCAGTTTTATTACAGAAAACCTGCTTGCAGCGTGTGTTTTAGTTCTGTTTCAATATTTCAAACAAGATGGAATTCATATACGTTACTGTGGTTTACTAGAAGATGCTTACATTAGAATATTATTTGAAACACATTTTATTTCATTTACAGGGGCACATAAAAGATGTTGGATACAATACTGTATACGAAGTATTGTCTAATAGGCGTGATTGCTAAAAGTGAGTTTTCAGATATGATATCCTTTTTAAGTAAATTTCTGCATACGGGTCAATCCATGTGAAATCATCCAGAAAAAGTAAAAAATGTTGCTCAATATTTTTGATTTTTTTAATTCTTTACCACTTAATTTACTGTACTTTTAGGAGTCTAAAACAATGATTAAAAAGTTTTTAAACCTTTCGAATTTTTTTTGGCATCCATTTTTTGTCATGTCAGAAATGGTTTTTCATGAAAATAGTACTTTACGAAAACCCTTATAACTTTTTTATTTGTAAACATATCAGAGTGATTTAAAAACCATTATATTGAGTAAAGAATGAACTAAATTTTGATAATAGGTATTTTTTTGATAATGATTAAAAAAATTGCATAAAATAAGATTAAATGTATAATTTTTACAGCGAAAAATTGAATTTTTGACATAAAAATTTTAATGGAAGAAAGAACTTCGGCACCTTTATATATTTTTTTTTCTGAATATATACCTTATTGAACTATTCTCAGAAGAAATATGAAACCGTTTGAGTTATTCCTTCTTTTGCTATGAGTAGTCAAACTTGGCATCTCAGCGCCAAAATGCTAAGTTTGAAGTTCAATACCTAAAAAAGGACTGGATAAAATTTTATGAAAATTTTGCAGGATAACCTTCTTATAGATATAAATATGTAGCAAAAATATTATGAGTGATATTTATGTAGTTTTAGAAATATGGAACTTCGAAATTGGCTTGAAAGTCACATTTATTTACACAATTTTTCACAAGAAGAAGAACTCTTAATTTATAATTTATTATTCTCATTACTTCAAATGCAGCTTTTTAAGGTTCACATATTTTTCTTACGTAGAATACATAATACAGTAGACTCCCTTAAATCCGCGACCCTAAAATCCGCGAACGCCTAAAATTCGCGTATTTTTTCAGATGTAAACAATGAAATTTACAGTTGAGTTGCAGGAACAAAATTCAAGATGGCGCCGAAATCAGCGACTACCGCGATGTTTTTTTTTACTAAATTTTTTGTTAATCATTCCCTTTTGGCTATTACAGATGATTTATTACTAAATAAATTTACATTACTTTTGATTTTGATATAAATTAGCATATCTATATCAAAAATTCCAGGGTTCGAAATGGAAAAATCCACGAACCGGAACGCTAATTAAAAATTATTTTTCATGGTTTTTTTTTTAAATGATAGACAAATTTATTTCTAAACATACAAAACAGTATAAGAAAAGCATTAAAGACCCTAAATAACAATGAAAAAAGTTACAGTGAGCGCAATAAGCTATATATACTGGTAATAGCATTAACACTGTTCTCCTTGCTATCACTAGATGGCAGCATAAGACTTTTGGAATCGAATTGAATCGATTTCATTCGTAATAATTTAATATTTTTCTTAATTTTTATTTTACATAATTATTTTAATAATTACTTACTTTTAAACTAATTAATTATTTTAATATTTTACCTTTTTTAATGTTTCACTTTATTGTAAGCATTCATTATAATTTCCCTTGCTTAACTACCAATGAATTTAATGTTTAAAAAATGTAAACAAATCAATGACCAGAAATCTGAAAAATTCTAAAATCCGCACAACCTCTGGTCCCAAGCTGTGCGGATTTGAGGGAGTCTACTGTACTTAAATTTACTTTACACACATAGAAATAAATATCAGCGATATTTCATTGCAAAGTGTCTCGGTAATGTTGTAGCTGTGTCCAGTGACTGGAGTTAGTTTCCGAAGCACGTTACTTAGTGGTACCCAAATTGTATCATTTTTGGACAGTTGAAAAGATTTTTTCAGTCCATATGGGTGAAAAAAAGTGAAGGAATAGGTCACCGTTTTCTTCACTTAGCTCAAGAATTTTTTCAACCCACCACTTTTTATCATAAATACACGCAATATAATTGCAAAGCAATTCATTTACTTTGAATGATAGTGAGCTTTTCCAAATTTTTGAAATATTGTGATCATTATATTCAGGGGCCTCGCTAAGGGGCGGGGACGGGGGGGAGCCTCCCCACCAAACATTCGTGAATGTTATTACACTTGGCAAATTTACAAACTTAGTCGGCAAATTTTGTTAAAATTTTAATAAAAACTATGATATATTTTCTATTTTTGGTAGACTAGGCAAAAATTACAAAACTAATTGGGAATATTATTAAACTTTTAACAAATAAGAACTATATTACATTTTCTAACTGTGGTAAGTTGGCAAAATTATAAAACGAGTTGGCAAATACTGAAATTTGACTTGGTAATTTAAGGTTGTCTCCCCCACCAATAAAAAGTCTTAGCGATGGCACTGATTATATTGTTTACATGTAGATGTTACAAAGCATCTGATAACACTTTCACTTAATGGTATAAATTGGTGATATGCACATGTTCCTGGAATCCGTTGGCAGAATTGAAATCCATTTTATAATTTTTTCTCATTTTCTTCGATTTCTTCTCTTGAAATATATAGATAAGTAATCCCAGAAATGTTTTGAGAACAACACTCAAACATATCTTTTGGTGTTAAAATTTGGTTTGTGTATGGTCGCTGTAAGGAAATTTTTGTTATCTCTCTCTCTCTCTCTGTCATCCCACCTATCCCATCACAATCATTTTTTCCATGGGAAGAGGCGAAGAAACTCCATTCTGATTTTATCCCCAAATCCTTGAAATGGTGACATACATTCCCAAAATTCTTCTTATTTTTATGCTGGCTGCTTGAACCATCAGTAAAATAAATATCTTTTTCAATGACAGAAGGTTCAATGTTTTTGATGTCGTCAATTAAGTGTTTCTGAAAAGTGTGAAAAGCAATTGTATCATTTACCAAATGATCGCTAATTATGCATAGATTCCTGCAACAAACTTTTGTCTCATTTTTGTAATAGTATACAAATCGGTGTATTGTAGCCTGTTGATTATTCCAGCGGTAACTGTGGATTTCATCTTGAATCGTCAATGTGTAATTTTCAGCAAAATCTGCTGGAACAATATATTCTTTTGAAGTTAATTTCTTTTAACTCTTGGAAGTACTGAGACTGTGTTTTATCAGTAAAATGGCGAGTTTTAAAAGCCAGTATATTTTCTACTAAAATCTAAAAATTCATCAGTTGCCTTTATCTGGGTTACAGTTTAATCCATAACATATTTATACACTGGCACATTAAAAATAAATAGGACGGGATATGAAAACTTGTTCGCAGTCAAGGAATTTAATATTAGTTTACAAGTAAAGACATGATATTATTTGTAAATTTGTTCTTAATCGTAAAATTAATACTTACTTTCAATTAATGCTAGCTTAAAATTAAATGAAATATTAAATTTGTGAGCATAAATTAAATTTTAATATTATTACTTTTATGTAAAAAAGTTATTTATACTTATAAAAGAGACATTTGAAGAAATGAGCAGAATATATTACACATTATGAGTTCTTCATGGTGTGGAAATATATGTAAACAAACGGATTTTGAAGCCAATTTCGAGGCTCCATATTTTTAAAACCACATACATATCACTCATAATATTTTTGCTACATGTTTACATCTATAAGAAGGTTATCCAGCTAAATTTTCATAAAATTTTATCCAGTCCTTTTCTAGGTATCGAACTTCAAATTTAGCATTTTGATGCAGAGATGCCAAGTTTGACTAATTATAGAAAAAGAAGGGGTATCTCAAAATGTTTCATGTTTCTTCAGAGAATAGTTCAATAAGGTATATATTCAGAAAAAAAATGTAAAGGTGAGTTTTACTTTCTTCCATTAAAATTTTTATGTCAAAAATACAACTTTTTGCTATAAAAATGATACATTTAATCTTATTTTATGCAATATTTTGAATCATTATCATAAAAATACCTATTATCAAAATTTAGTTCATTTTTACTCAATAAAAGGTTTTTTTAAAACATTTTGATACGTTTAGAAATAAAAAAGTTATAAGTGTTTCCGTAAAGTACTATTTTCATGAAAAAACACTTGTGACATGACAAAAAATGGCTGCCAAAAAAAAATTTGAAAGGTTTAAAAATTTTTTAATCCTTGTTTTAGACTCCTAAAAGTACAGTAAATTAACTGGTAAAAAATTAAAAAAATCAAAAATATTGAGCAACATGGTCTGGATGATTTCACATGGATTGACCCATACTAGATTGTATATATGATTTGTATAGACCGTGTATAGGTCAACGCAAAAGCACTACGATGAATTGCTGAGAATGAGAGTGAATTGCTTATTTTTATTTTTTTATTAAATTCTACATTTTCAAGTTCAACTATATTTAGAAAGATGTGTTTGTAAAATATAAATATAATAATATACAGGGCTATTCAAAGAATTGGATGCATACGCACGCCTATGAATGATAATTTCTGGAAGTACGATTTCAGTTGTTTTAAAGAATGTTTATAATGAAATAATTTTCATCTTCACATATTGAGTGTATAAAAACTTGTTCTAGTGTACAAAATAATGCAAATGTACTGCCGTTAATTGGTAGAAATTGCTGAAAGTTGATTTTCCTTTGCATTATTCGTTTTCTTATTAAATTAAATATTATCACATTTTTCATGCTTTTAAAACAAGCCTAAGAACATCCATTGATGACTTTATCACTTTAATTTTTGAATAATTTGAACAATTTAAATTTACTAAGATATAACAAGAACTTAAATTTAGTAAGTATTAAAGAATGTTAACTTTAAAAGTGTTGATCAATTTGTTCGAAACTTTAAAGAAATATTTATTACTTTTAATATTTGTTATTTTTAACGAAACAGTACACCTTTAAGAGCCACAGAAAATGTGAAATTTGTCCTGTATAACGCATTTTTCTTTAAGAGCCAACTTCAGACACGAAAAGAAAAGAAACGCTAATTTTAAGTCTATGGAGGCGTTATTTTCAAATTTCTCGCTTTGATTTTAATATATATATATTTTTTTTTTCATAGGATTACTGAGGACGATCAAAAACCAGGCTAGTTTTTACTTTATCGATTTTGGTTATAATTTTTTTTTAAATATTAGGATAGTTTCAATTTCAGAACTGATTCCAACTGGTTCCGAAAGTAAAAGTGATTTTTTTTAAATATCTGAAACCAAAATTAAAAAGTAAATACTAGCCCGATTATAGATCGTCCTCAGCTATCTTATGAAAAAAAATATTTTAAAATATTAAAAAGGAAGCGAGATATTTGAAAATGACGCTCCCATAGACTTAACATTAACGCTTTCAATTTTTCCTCGTTACTAGTGTGGGTTCTCAAATGTAACGTAAAGGTATTATTTGTAACGGTTAGGAAACGCGAAAATTTATCAAACTATAATATTGTAAAACTAAAAATAATGAGACTGTAAAGTAAAATATAGCATTTTATAAATGTGCCATGTTTTCAGCATGAGAGGGTCGAATTTTAATTACAAACAGGCCCCGCATTTTTCATGAATTCAGCCTTTTTATGGAGGGTAAATAAAATTTGTCGATACGAGTGTGTTTTGAAAGGTTCTGAGCCCGACAAAGAAAATAAACATTTTTACAATATTTCATTATTTTAACGTAGTTCCTGACAACTTATAAAATTTAAACCAACGAGTTCCAACTTCTTATTATCTTCAGTATAATAAGCCTTGTCTAACTTTGGAAATTAAGTGATGGTCTCCGCTTTAACCCCATATTTTGAAGTGAACTTTTGACTACCGAGCCATATCTTCAGGCTTGGGAAGAGGAAATAATCCCTGGGAGCAAAATACGGTGCATGCTAGAGCACTACAGTCGTAGGTCATTGGCTTTCGTAACGACAACTACAGGCATGTGTGCAAGAGCACTGCTGTGTTGAAAGAACACCTTCTTTTTGCTCAGGTATGGACGTTTTGTCGAAATAGCACTCTCCATTTGGTCCGGTAGAGAAGCATAACACTGTCCGGTTACGATTCTACCTTTTTCCTGGTGGTCTACGATCACCACACCTTGTGAATTCCAGAAAACCGTATCCATGGCTTTTCCAGCAGATGGAACCCTTTTCACTTTCTTTGGTGCACTTTCAGCTGCTCTTTCACATTGTTTAGAATGCTGTTTCATCTCTGGTGTATAATGGCGAATTCATGTTTCATCTACCGTTATAAGACGTTGAAGAAAATCAGCAGATTGGTCAACGTTCGACATATGCTGCATCCATCGAACAGAAAGATTTTACATACCCAAAAATCATGTAAAGTGTAATGGACACGATCTATCGAGATGTTTACAATATCAGCTATTTCGCGTATCTTTAATCATCGATAATTCAATACAGCATTGTAAATTTTTCAGACCCTTTCGCTGGTCGTAGCAGTTTTCGGTATCCTGGTATTCATCATCTTGAATTCTCTCTCTGGAATTATACTTTGGCTTTCTAAATGTTGGCAGAGGCTGGTGGTAACTACCGCATTACTCACAACAAATAATGAAACCTTGTCTCAGATTTCATTATTAAGTTAAGTTTTGTAACTTAACTTGAAATCACCATAGTCCACATTAGTAAAGGCAGAGGGCCATCTGCACTACCTTCTTTTGAAAAAAAAAAACGAACAGTGAAGATGGAGAAACTCATAAAATGATAAAGAAAGAGAGGGGGGTGAAGAAGGAGACCAATTGCACGAGGTTTAATTTGATTATGTTAATAAATGAAATGTTTTCATGAAGGGGTTTTTAGCAGAAAGTCCACCCGAATCAGCATTTCATTGCAAAGTATATATCTGATAAAATCATAATAGAACCTCCACTTTTCAGCTTGCCAAAGTCGACCTATAAGCGATGTTCTAAGGGAGGCCAATCAGGCAAATTTCTACCACTTATTTTAAAATGTTATTATTGTCTTAATTAACTGAAGTTATTAAATAGGATTAAAAAAAAATTATTTGTAATAGAAGTATGCCTACTTTACACTCGTGAAGTCGGAACCTATGGTTCGATCCAACGCATTTCGGACCAAAACTTTTGCTATAAGCAAGGCTCTATGATTGAATACGAGTCATAATTGATTGTATCAGTTTCTAAGCCTTTGTTGTCTAAAAATTTGTAGAGGTCTCCTTGGACGGAAATTTCTTGTACCCGGAACCGGACAGTACAATTAGCAGTACAAAAACAAATTACGTTTTATGAAGCTAAAACTTTGGCCTGACTCATTTTCTAAAAAACATGTCGATATTTTTAAAACAACATTATTCTACGTTATTCAAAATCCAGATTTACGCATAGTTTTTATTTTTAGATTATATTCGTAATTCATGGAATATAAGGAATAATAACAATATTAATGACTATTTAGACTACATTGATGACTACATCGAAGAGGCCTTTTAATCAAAGCAAAAGTCAGTTCCTACCCACAGAAGATTTTTCTTCGCATTCAGTGAGACAAGAAAATTGTTTATTAATAGCTGTTACTTAGAAACTACAGCATTAGTTTGAAGAAATATTGTTTATAACTAAGTGAATTAAATCAAGCAATCCGCTAGAAGCAGCTTCAATTAATCAACAATTAGGAATTGTTTTCCAACAAGACTGCTAGACCACATGTATCATTGCCCACTGCAGACACAAACTATTATAATTCAGATGAAATGTTTCAATCCAAGCACCATTCTCCAAAACTTACATCGTCGAATGACCGTTTATTTAGATAATTTCAAAACATTTTGAGGGTAAGATATTTAATTTTTTGATAGATTTGAGAAAATACATCGATTCTTTAGCCAGATGAGTGCTAATTATGTAACTGCTAGGAAATGTAATTTTCACGAAATGCATGTTCTTTAATTTCCATCAACAATATGCGACAAACTTTTGCATCAGTCCAAAAAATCTGAATTTGGTTATGGATTCTTCTCTGGTCTTTTTCTATGAATTTTAATAACACTCCATATTCACTTTCAATTTACATTGGTAGCCTGGTTAAAGATTGTCTTAGTTAACATTTTTGTTTCATGTTGCATTTGTAATGGCACATACTTTCGTTTACAACAATTCATTACTCAGTGACACAGTTTAATAAAATGAGTAGAGAGGAAATTAATGCTCACAAAGCAACAGTTTGTAAATTTGTCATTAGCTTTTTAAGAATAATAGGAGAAGGATAATACTATCATCAACAAGTCTATCACTGTGAAAGACAGCGTTATTTACGAAAAAAATGTCAGTAGGACATTTTTAACAAACTAATAAAACATTTTTGGGCACCAATGAATGATAGCTTAACATTGTCTTGATCGGCAAGTTCAAGTAGGGGCTATAAACTAAAAGCGCTGCTAATTTACCAAATTCCGATATAGGACACAGATCGGTAAAGGATATTACGGCAACTCCTCCTGATTATTAACCTTCTGTCTACCAGACGGGTCCATTGGACCCGACATGTACATTCAAAATATTTATTCAAACCAGAAATTTCTTCAAAACAAACTAAATGTATAAATCAGACAATAATATGTTAAATAAACAAATTAAATAGTTTTAAGTAAAAATTCTGGTGTAGAATGTTTTTATAAAACTTGAGTAAAATTTCCGGTAGTTCTAGGGTTAACTTCGAAGTAGAGGAAGAAGATGGAGAATATCTGGAGATATATGACAGTGATCTTGCAACTGACATGGTAAAAAAATGTGTATCGGCAACGTGGGGAAAATAAAATTAAAACTTAATCTACAGATAAAGATGGAGAGAAAAAGAAATTTATTTTCTCTGACTTCTGATAAAGAAAAAGAATTCTTTGGTAAAATTTTAAGAAATTCAAAATATTGCTTTGAAATGGAATTCTAAAAAATTAGTTATTAGAATTACATATAAATGTAATGAAAAATCTATGCAGTTTTCAGAGAAAATAAAAACAAAGTCTTTCTCAAACAATTGTAAAAAAACATTTACATCTCTCTTTGTTGCTCCAAATTGAGACTGATGAATTAAAAAATGTTTTTATACACAATCTAGGTATAAAATCACAGATAGGATGTTTATGTGCCTGTCCACAGATTCCTAAAGAGCCCGATGCACACAGAGATACAAGATTTCACAGGAAGGGTTGTGGTTCGACGGGTGGCAGTTGGACAGACCATCATGTTATCAAGTTGAAGGCTGAAATTTTAGGATTAGACAGAACTCAATTAGCATATTAAAATGCAGATGGTCTGCCAAGTCATATCTTGATAGAAAACACCTGCAGACCGGAGTTTAGTAGTTGATCGATTGGTTTACCATTATATTTTCCTGCAATCAAATATATGAAAACATTGAAGTTTGTGCGCATGAAAACACAGCGGTAAACCTGCAGATCAACCACTAAATTGGAGTTCTGCAGATGGTTTCCACCAAGATACGACTTGGCAGACAAATGCATATAACTTGCATGTAAAATAAACGGTCAAGTACGAGTATTACTCGCGCTCAGAGGGTTCCGTAGAATAAATATATGAATTATTAACTGTATTATTTAAAAGAATCATAAAACTTTGTAAAACCCTACACAACGTAGAGTTGGGTATAGCTGTATAGTAAAGCGAGGAGAGTCTGCGCACCTTTCAAAAGAATAATAATAAAAAATCTAAATATTAATATTTTGCTAAACTATGCATGAATAATTTTGACTTCATTTGTTTTTTATGCATTTCCATTGTTATTTTGTTGTTATACTGTAAATTAATAGAACAGCAGTAATAAAACCAAGAAAACTATTTTGCGCAATCTCCCCTTACAGGGTAGGAGAGAACGCGCACATGGGTAGGAGAGATTGCGCATATAGGTAGAAGAGATTGTTATTAATAATAACTACAATTAAATTGTTAACAATAATAATTACACTTAATTGACATTTTGTGAGTAAATATTTTTGTATTAGGAGTGAATATTTCAACCAAATGTTTAAAAATAAATAAAAGAAATAATTTTAACAACAGTTAAAATTTTTAATTTAAAAAGATTAAAATATCAGAAAAAGCAAGCCTTACTAAGATTACAAAAAAACATTCACCTAGTAGATAACATGTTTAACTTGAAAATTACTTCATTTCGATTTCCACAGTTTCATTGTATTTTGTTTGCTAACCGAAGTTGTCGTCGTCCACAATCGATGCACTTATTATTGTAAAACGTGCATCTTTCGTGCAATTACCTGCAACAAGCAGTACATTGAATCCAATCAGTTGTCGAAATTGTCTCCTGGTACAGTTCCTGATACTCAGTGCACTCATCCTCATTGACCTTCGTTTTTTTTCCCTTGAGTTCTTTTTATCCCATTTTTTGTAAAAGCACCTTATCTTCGGCTTTTTTTTTTTTTTTTTTTTTTTTTTTGTAGCGGCATCCTTCTTAAATCTTTTTTCATATATATTTTGTGGATCAGTAACATTAGTTGCACTCTGTTTCCTTTTGATTTCGATGGCATTACACTACTTGGAATGGGTGAAAGCTTTTCCAAAACATTGTATTAGAAAATTTATTTTAGTTAACAAAATTAATTTATTAGCAAATTAATTGCTCATAAATTAAATATATATACATATATATATATACTAGCTGTTACCCGTGACTGCGTTCACGTAACATTTAAAGAAGAATAAATTCACCAATTAAGCAAAAAAATTCGATAATTAAAAGCATATATAATTAACCTTTTATCACATTTTATAGTAGAAACGCTTCTGATGATCCCAATTTGCTTATTTTTATTTATATATATAGGATCATTTAAATTTCTTTCGTGAGCAAGAAATTTCACACACCTTTTCTATGATTAAATGAAGAATAAATTGACATCTCTGTTATTCTATTTTATTATTTATATTTATTCTATTTTATATTTATTCCGCTCAAGGACATTGATTTAATTTATGTTTTCGAGACAACGAATATTATTTAAAGAAATATATTAGTAAATATTTTTAAAGGAAAGTGGTTATTAACAGGTCACTTCAGACGTCACTTTGATAAGATTAGAATAATCGAAAAATCAACATGCAACATTATGTTTATATTCCAAAAAATCACATCTTGGAAGAAAAAAAAAAGATAAATGGTATTAAAAAGTAATAATCAAACGTGGTGAAGCATCACAGTTCAAAAATAAATAATAAGAGTACGAGAAATATCTTTAACTTTCAAATATTTATTACACTTTAATTTCACGGTACCACACTTTTATTAACTGTAGATCTACCAATAATATAAAAATATTTATCATGCTCTGAAGACTCTTGAGCCTAAATACTTATTATTTAAGCAATAGAGTTGCTTATTGCTTTCGCGGAATAAATCTATTTATGGAAAAGCACCTCAATTATGAATTAACATTTTCATATCTAACGTTGTGCTGTAATTTTGGCTTTTGAAAGCTTTGAAATTTGCAGGAATATGCTCCAATGGGGGAGAAAGATTGTGTTTCAGAGAGATTTTTGACTATAGATTTTGATATTTTAAAATCGAAAGAAAATTTCCCTTCTTCCTTTGCCCTTTTCGATAATCACGATGCCTTTAAAAATTAGAGGGATCTGAGGCAAAAGACATTTATTGCTTTATTAATGGTTTTGGTTCTTTTTTACACGTAAATGATGTCACATGTAAAGCCTAATCTCAAATTAAAATTACTTGCTAAACTTTTTAAAGTCGACTTTGATGTGCCATTTATTAAATTTTATTGAAACCAATGTTCCTGGAGATTGTACGGTAAAAGGGTGTTAAAGTTATGTATTTGCTATTGTTAAGCTCTTAGCAAATTACGCCATTTTATATAACTGCTATAAAATGCTAACATTTTCTGAAAGAAAAGCAGCTAATGATTTAAACATAACGACGCTTTCACTAGGTTAGTTTATCTTACGGAATGATACTTGTCGAAATAAAAAATATATATATATATAAAATTCTTTCACTTCATGAATCATTTAAAACTATGCATTTCAATTTGTTTAAAACATAGGATCGATTAATGAAATCCAATATTATTGTACATTTAGAAAAACATTGAAACATTATTTTTATTAAATATACTTAATTTCAAGTAATAAAATATATTTAAAATGTAAGCTAAAATTTCATTTTGAAATAATGCGACTTTTGGTGCAAAATTTTATTTCTAAAAGGTTAATAAAATTATTATTTTAAGATTTCGTTTTAACTTTCGAAGCTGGTGTAACGAAAACGACATCGCTTTGACGAAATTGAAATAAATATATGTTAATGTTGTCGTAATAAAATTAATGCGTTCCATGAAAAAATATTACATCATTTTTACCCGATAAAGCTTTTACTAAAATCGCCTTTGCGACATGTTTTAACTGCCATCTTTAAAAATAATTAATTAAAATAGTATATGATTTATTAAAACTTAATACTTATGAATAGCGGCCAATAACTATCCACTTAAATGTACAGAAGATATATTTACATCCGCAGACGATTTTAGCTTCTGTGGAATTAATTCATTCATGAAGTTTCGATGTGTGTAAATATGTTTTCAGTTTTGGGAAATTTACTTTAATCATGTTCTTGTACCATTTATACTAATTGAAATTCAATTCTTTTTAATTTTAATGAGGAAATAGCGTCAAAAAATATATTAATCCGTTTTAATTCCCCTTTCTTCCACCAAAAATATCTTCTCCTTATAATCATAGCGTGAATTTTGAAAGAAAACTCTCATTTGTTTGTAACTTATATTCAAACTCTTTAATAAGTATGGATAGTATTTTTTTGACGTCACAATTTAGTAAAATGGTTGTTTTATAGCCTCGAAGTGAAAGCGAGAATAGAGTCCATTAGTAAAAAATATTTCTGTTATTCGTTTTAATATGACGTCATTATTTATCTATTTTCATTATTTACTGATATTCATGTCCCTTGCATTTTTAACGAATACATGGAAATATATGTTTTATTTCAAATATGACGTCATATTTTTCCAAGCGAATAACTTTATTAATAATATGATTCTGTTTCATTCTTTTCCCTTCTAATTATGACTCCATTTTTTGCAGAAAACCCCTTATTAACGTAACTGATATTCATCCTTCATGTATAATAAAAAATACATATTTTTCGTTTCAAATATGACGTCATAAATATTTTCTTTTGAATTATTTTTATTTTAATTTTAATTAATTGTAGAGGAAAAATTATTATTCCAGATTTAGAATTTCTTGGCAACGGGAAAGAAAAAGGGTCAAATTTTATCGGGAAAATGTCAATTGATTCTGTATGAAAAAGTATGAAATTTTGAATTATTGAGTGAAATATTTGGATAAAATAAATAAAACATAGCCTATGTTCTTTTCCGTTTCATAATCTATCTATATGCAAAGATACAAAAGCATTAATTCATCCGTTTTGATGTTCACTTCATTCAAACATTCGGACACACATTGACATTTATAATATTATAAGGATATATATACATATATATATTTAATTAAATTATTAAAAAAAATAATTACTTAAAATTTATTTAATAACAACTGTATTATTAATTTATTAATAAAATTTTTATCTGCAAAAGTTTTTTTTTTTTTTTGCAAATTAATTTATTGCCAAATTTAGTTTTGATAATTATGTGTTTTTCCGAAATTATTTCAAAATTGATTCATTCATATGTTTTACGCGTAATTTGCAATTCATACAAATTTATCAACAATGTTATCTCTCCTAGCACTTAAACTTATGGGGAAATGCGCAATCTCTCCTAAGTAGCAGATGCGCAAACTCTCCTATTTTGGTAGGAGAGATTGCGCGGTCTTTTATTTAAATACGGCCACTTCTAAAATGAATTTCTGGTGTTCGCATACTTAGTCCAGGTTAGTAGTTTATAAGAAATTGTTTAAGTTCAAAATATTTTGTATTATTGACGCTCTACAAAAATTCTGATGAACAGTTATGAAAATTCAAGCACTTACTTTGGAAAAAATACCAAAATAGCACTGCTTTATCCAAGACGCTTGGAACAATAAATATGCACATTCATGTAGACACTGCACTAATGCTGCTGTACAACTACCTGGAGTCGCTGGGCGCGCACTCTACTCCTTCCCGTCGAATCTCTTTGTGCGCAATCTCTCCTACCGCGCGAACTCTCCTCACTTTACTATATATGTTAGAAAATTATGAATGGGTATACCACAAAAGTTCAAAGAGATATGAAGCCCAAATAAAATTAAATATTGCTATTTTGTATAACTCTTTTTTTAATCCTATCTTAATCTGCTTATGAAGAACTTAATTCGGTACTGACAATAAAAGTACTGCATATTTAAATTTCCTTTGGCATTTCATAAAACTAAATTCAGCATAGTAATATTTTTCTTTTTACTGTGTAACTGAAACGAAATCCTTATTCAAAGTTTAAACTTGGAGTTGTACTAAGCGCGCTTCGAAAGGAGGTCGCAAAGATGCAACTCGACTTTGTCCGTGCAGCGTTTTTCCAGATAGGTTTTTAATTACCTTTTAAAGACACGGGAGGTGTATTGTGAGATCCACTCAATGCAAACTAGTTGCGAATCCCATAGTATTTATGAGATTAATTCTAATTAAATTGGTCTGTTTTTAACAATTTGACGTTTATTTCTTTTATGCAGCTACTGGGTATTGCATTACACAAATATATCATTAAAAATTGTTATCTAGTATTTAAAAACCGATGGTATATAGAGTACGCCGCCTTTGCCATTATGTATGTCCAAACCACTCGTGTCATTAAGGGTTAAGGCTCCCGTCCCTGTCCGCAAAGGCACTCACGAGCTAATGCCAATCGTATGGGAAAAGATTTTACTAATATCTCGTTTGCATTTCGACATTTTTAAATATTTTTTTGCATTGGATAGCCGAGATCCGTCCCTACATAGCACCTTTCTTTACTTTTTCGATTTTGGTTGCAGATATTTTTTTAAATGACACTTTAATTTTCAGAACCGATTTTGAAAGTGAAAGTAACTTTATAAAAAATATCTGCGACCAAAATCGAAAAAGTAAAAAAGTTGCGATGTAGAGACGGACCTTGGCTATCCAATGCAAAAAAAAAAAAAAAAAAAATTAAAAATGTCGAAATGCAAACGAGATATTAGAAAAAATCCCTCCCCATAGGATTAGCATTAGCTCGTGAGTGTCTTCGCCGGCAGGGACAGGAGCCTTAATATCTCGGTGAATTACCGACGATTTTTTTCGAAAATCATTATAAACAATGCTTTTATACTTTTGAAACGATAGGTATCTTTAGCGCTCCTCGATACTTTTGCTGAATCGCAAATCGAAATCTGTGTGTAACAGAAAAATGCGCTTTTATGAAAAACTATGCGACATAGGGTAATCGCTATAATTTTCCTGCAAGGCTTTAAATTAACCTCTACTATCTCTAATTTTTTCATAATTTTAGTTTCAGTAGATTCGGAAATAGATGGGGGGGGGGGGGGACATATTTTTGCACTACATTTTCGACGATATCTCTGAAAATATAATACCTAAAATTAAACGAACTGTATTTTAGAGTACGGCTTTACGAAATCTTTTAACCGATACCCCCCATGATATACAAATAAAATATTTTCTTTCAAATAACCTAATTAGCCCCTCTATGATTTTTCTCAAATTTATTTGTGAATGTTTAATAATCTGTAAATATGTCGGTGAAAAGTCTTTATTACATTCCCCAACTTGAACTTTCAAAGTTCCATAGTTTACGAGTAAAATTGCTGTGACAGGCAAACAAACACAAGAGTGATCTTATAATGGTTCCGTTTTTACTCTTTAAGTACGGAACCCGAAAAATCATGTTTATTGCAACTGAGAAACACAAAAACATAAGAAGATGAATTATTGACAATAAATAAAACAATAAAGGAAAACCATGTGCCAAATACGGGTTATGAACCCTTTCCTACATTTTTAGTTTACATACGAATTGAATATTTCCAACTGAGCGAAAAAATGCCCAGGCTGGGAATCGAACCCAGATCCTTGGCTTACAAGGCCAATGCTTTTCCATTTAAGCTAACTGGGCAGACAACCAGCCAGCATATTTCGCTCAGATAAGTCTACGTCTATAGTAAAAGAAGACACAAAAAAAAAATCCTTTAGACCTGAAACCTACTGGAAATTATCACATGTAGCGCTCAGCCGAAGGGGGGTGGGAGGTGGAATCGTGACAGATAATTGGCCATTTGCTGATTGGAAGAGTTCGCTTGTCAATCATTTGAAACTAGTCCATCCTTTCAATTCAGCTGAAATGCCAGCGGCCATCTTATTTTCTTTTTGCCTATGACTGCAGTGGGCTCTTAACGGTTGCAATCACGATTCCTGCTATTGCCTATCTTTGCAGAGGTTTACAATGAAATTTGCTATTAGGGAAAAAATAAAAGAAAAAGAAAGAAAGAAAACAAATGCAGATGATCATATAACATTTGACGACATCTTTATAAAGATCTTCGGTCTATGAAGCCTTTTTTATACTTTATATTAATTTTATTGCATCTGCAATGAAGCAGAAAAAAATAATTGGAATGTTTATTAAACTTTTATTCAGTTGAGAGACTTGATTTCCGAAATGTTCGCATTTTAAAACGGAATTAAAAGGGAAAAAAGAGTAATAATGTGCTGTTTTTCCGAAAAATACGTGTAAATATTTTGTTTCCGTTTGAAGTGTCAGGCAGATAGATTTTGTACTAAAGAGCTTTCTTGATATCAGGAAGGATGAGATAAAAATTTTAAAATATTATAAAAAAAATATATTAAAAAACACTTAAAACATATATAGTTAAATATATTGTGATTTTTGGTGGTCCGAAACATTTTTAAGCTATCCATTTATTTTTTATTTTACGAAAAGTACACATTACAAACATTTTATGTTTAATCAGGTCAGTAAATATATCAAATTTAAAAATTTTCCCTCGGAAAATAGTATCTCTACTGGTATTAAAAACGTCAGGGGAAGTCGATACATTTCTATATAAACTTAAATTTTAATTAAATGCGAAAGAAAGGCTGTGTAAAATGCACATTAAATCTCAAGATCTGAACAAGATTACATGCTTATTTGCAAAGAGAACTAAAAAAACAATGCAATATATTCCACGAAATTCTTACCTGAGGTTTGGCACCCGTTATTGACAAAACACCATTATCAAAGTTTGTTAGGACAACATACCTGTATTTTGTACGAAATCATTAAAATTTGTAATATGTTGCTAGGTTTATTTTTTGTTACTACGATTCCCATCATTTAATCGGAAACCGAAGTACAAGAAATTACTTTTCTTACGATTGTGAATGCCAGGGAGGTGATATTGAGTTTAGGGGTAAAAAACTAGCTCTTGCAGCAAAGCTGCAAGCCTTCGTTCGGCGACGTAGGCCACTCAGGGCCCAAACTAGTTAACCCTCCCTAAAGAAGTTTCCTCGCCGTGCACCCGCCGCCAACACGCGGTCGCCCAAGGATTTCGCGCTGCCCAGCGCACGCCACGAAGCCCTGCGCCCAAGAGTTAGACATCCGGTCGAAGCGACAGAACCTCCCACCCAGCTAAGAAGAGCCAGATGGTTCCTTCTCTTAGTCCCCCCGCAGTCACCCCGACAACCCGCAGGGTACGGAATCCTACAAAGGAACCCAGCCCACGAGCCAATGCCGAAGATCCCTACGAGGGGGTTACTTTACGGAAGTCCCTCAAGATCAACTACCATTATCCGGCAAAATCATTTATGAGGAACAACCGAAACCGATAGAGTTAATCAGAGAATGTTATTGTTAGAAGCCCCTAGCGGAAAACCCAGGAGGGGCGGGGAAACCCCCCTCCGGACGTAAAGCGTCCCTGCTCTGGGCTTTTCGCCCCGTCCTCCCACCTCAAATCGACGGAACCCCTCGCGGATCTCGCTGGGAGTCAGAAGGACCAGACTAGGTGACGTTAGCGACCCCAGGTGGGCACGGAAAGCTCCACCGAGACGGGATAGACCTCGCCTCGCTAGGCGTTGGATAGGCCGTACCCCCGCCCGCCCCCCACAGCCCATCTCCACCCAAGGGCGGAGGGACCGCGGAAGGCAGGCAAGAGCCCGGCCCACCTCTACCTTACCTCAAGGTCGCCGAGGGTTCCTGAGCACGAATGCCCCTCACCCCGTGCAATAGCGTCCTCTACCATGTTAGTCGCCAAAACACAATTTCCGCCGAGGGCTACGAACACGAATAGGCCGACGAAGCTGACGCACGATTCGCGGACCCAGCCAACGACTTTCACTGTGTTCCGAGACCCCAAGACGAACCCGGGAAAGACCAGGAGGCGATAGACCGGCATTCAGAACTAGGCGGACGAACCGCACACGAGCTCCTTCGCGGGTATCCACCTCCCGACCCAAGACAGGCCCGCCCCGGGGCATGCGTTCGAAAGTTATTGTTAGAAACCGCTATGACCACACCTCCGAGCGCGGTAACCTTCGGAAGCGTCTAGATACGCTGGTCATGAGTCTGACCGAGATTTCACTCGAGATTCCAGACGCCGCCGTGTTTCAATCGGTGAGCCTCCGGCTCGGTTCCCTGTGGTTGACGGTGTCCTGAGAAGATCCAACCGCTGTATCCCGCCGCCAGTTTTCAAACGTACGGAACATCTCACGGAGGACGAACCCCTCCCAAAATGACGACCTAGTGTCGCTTTTGGTACAAACGGGCATTCTCGACAACCGCCCCTTGGGTCGGCTCACAACTGTCTCCGCTACACTTGTCTCGGGGCATGAGCCACCCGACGCCAGTGCGTCAGGCACTGTCCGAACCCTCATCCTCCGAAGGCTCCGGGAGTTCCTGCATGGCATTCGCGTGAGCCTACGTCGTCACAAATGAGTCACCGAGACGTGGTTTAACAAGAGCCGAATCTCCTCTCAAGCTCCTTCTCGGTCAAAAGGGTGGACAAGGCCCTACCACATTTGCTTACCTTTTGCCCAGAGTCACCACCCGGTCAAGACCGGCTCTGGGATAGGGCTATGGACGTCGCTATTGGGCTCACCACGAGAACCGCGGTCCCCGGAGGGTGGGGGTTATTACCCCTCCGAAATGGGCCCCAACCTAATGCACAACGTCCGTTACCCGTGGCCGCCGGGCCCATTGCCTCTCGGCGCCGGACCTCTCGAGGAGGCTGTGGATCGCCCTTGTCCTGTCCCGTCTGGCTTGATACTACAAGCGCTGCCGGACTCCAAGTCACCTTTCCCACTCAAGGGACCGGTTTCGGACCACCCGGAGGGGTAACAAAAAATATAAGATTAATAAACTGACTTTATAAATAGTCGATTTGAAACGTTAAATTCACCTTTATTTAAAATATAAAAAATATGAAAACATTCAAAAATACTTCACTAAGATACATCACTAAAATTGGTGGGACAAAATTTACAAAAGGTTTTCAAAATTAAAAACACTAGATGTTAAAAGTATATATAAAAAGGCAAGTCAGTGCCTTTTTATATATACTTTTACTCCAGTGCCTGGAGTGCCTTTTTATATGTACTTTTAACATCTAGTGTTTTTAATTTTGAAAAACTTTTGCATATTTTGTCACACCAATTTTAGTAATGTATTTTCGTGAAGCATTTTTGAATGTTTTCATATTTTTTATAAAAAATCCAAGGTATTTGTTAGTATTAGTCAACAATTACTGAAATACTTTCCGAAAGATTTGAAATATGCTTTGAACTTAGTAATTATAATAATTATAACGATATTTTAATCCATAAAAATAAAAAAAGCCAATTGTAAGTTAGTATGAGTAAATGGAGCAAGCTTGAGGCAAGACATATGATGCAAATTTAACCAAATTTTGGAATAAAGGTATTGCAGTTTCAAAAGCGCTTGGTATGGTCCTTATAAAATACTATATTTTATTGTTACCGACACCCCGATTTTTAAATATAATTTTTTTTCTAAAAAATTTTCGATTTGTATAATCACAGAATTTCTAAGATTAAATAAAGCGAACTTTTCTATACGAAAAGAGTATAAATTTATCATAATTCCTTTAGAGTTGTGTTATATGCACGCATATGTGTTGAAAATACAGAGATAATCAAAAATCAGGAAAGGTTTGAAAATTCGCGAAATATTTTGGGTAGAAAAATGCTGTGATCAAAGATATATGCTCAGAATAAAATTGGATTTTGTGTTAATAGGATTCTTTTAATATTTTGTTAACAAAGATTTGGAAAATTAAATTTTTTCAGTTTTTGTTCTTATAATTAATTGAATCTCAACTATAAATAAATTTTATTTATCAAAACGTTATACCTGAAATTACATCAAATTGTACATGACCCCCATTTCTCTGTAAGTTATCTTTAACACATTGAAAGGAGGTGGTATATTATTTATACCACTTAATTTTAATAAAAATTTTTACAAGATTTTTTGAATGAAAGTTTACTTTTATAAATTTGGTGAGGGAAAAAATGTAAAATTGCATTTTCTTATTTTAAAATGAAAATTTTCGAAAATTTTAATGGGAATTCAGCGTTACAGAAACATAATTACTTGGCCATAAAACGATTATGGTATATAAAGCTAAAACGCAGTTTCCTTCCACCACTTCTTCTTTGGTAAAAGCAACTGACAAAATATGAACTCACCTTAAACGATACGAAATTTTCACTCCGTCCCGAATGAATATACAGCTTGAAGGTATATGAAATATAAAATATTATCCGAAAAATATATTCTCTAGAAACATATTTCTTTTCTTTTTCTGTTTCTTTTTTTTTTCTCTGTTTTTCCTTTTCCCTTTTATTAAAGCATTAGGAAACCATAAACGTTGTTTAAAAGATCGATAACAAAACTATTTCCTAAAAGTTTTGGCTTGTAGAAAATTTCATTTTTTTCAGCAGTAAAACGTCAGAAAATAAAATGATAGGCAACAGGAGTAACCATCCGTAACACACTGTTGGAGCCATATATAACCTGCGGCCCGCAGGCCGCATGAAACTCACCACAAGTTTATGTGCGGCCTGAGACACACAACCATTAATGCATATTTTCAAAATTTTGAGAAATGCATGAAATTCTGCATAAGTGTGTCTCTATTAGTTAAGAATCGCTTAAAACCTTCACTATTAGTTTTGTATATTTTTATGGGATATAAAAATCTATTCTGTTATTAATAATTTAAATTTATGTTTAAATATCCTAAATGTTATTTGATCGGTCAATAGCTCTTTTTGCTTGCAGTGCTATTTGTGTTCCACTGGTATATATATTTTTCAATCTTCAAAACTAATTGAACACCATTAAAAATAATTAAATTTCCACTATATATTTTACATTTAAACAGATAAAAAGGTTCTGCATTGAGGAAGAACATCTCATCTTTTAAAGAAACATTATTGATTTTTTATATTTAGAGTTTGAAAATTCTGAATTATTATATTACGTTTTATAGTTATTATCTAACACTAATTATATTAATTTTGTTTATTTTTTCACTATATCACATTTGTTATCTTACTATTATCTTACCTTTGTAATTATATTACTTTTTTACATTATTACCTAAATATAGTGTGATGCGGCCCATTTAACATAGCGAGCATATGTTTGCATGCCGCGAAATAAAAAGGTTAAGCATGGCTGCTCTATACCATATTTTTAAAGTATCTCCACATTTACAGTGCAATAAATAATGGATATCTCCCTAAATGAGATTCCTTAAATTAGACTAACAACATAACTCGACAAGTGTCGGTCATACAAAAATTTAATTTATTTTGTTTATTTGTTAGTGCATGGAAATTGCCTTTCTAAACATAGTTTATATGACTCATGGAATGGAGCTTATTGGACGCATTGAAATTTACTTTATTGACATAAATGCCTGCCTTCTAAGATGAACATTATTTGAAACTTTTTGCATTTGGAAGTATACTCTGAAAAACTAATAGTTTAGGAATTAAATATTAAATAAAGATAAGAAGGAAAACTTTACAAATTAAGATCACTTATAGCCCCGCAGGAGACATTTGCCTTGCTAGATATTGAGAGGAACTCAAATGACGTTGCTATATGCTCCAAAATGTATTTCACGAGATTTTTGCCTTAGACGGATAAGATTTTTCAGTTATTTAACTGTATTTGTAATCGATTTATTTTACATTATAGTGAGTACGTAGTGAATTTTACAGTGTAGTAAGTATTTTTAGTAGATAATGTTAAGTTTTTTTTTAGGCTAGCTTAACAGGCAATCTCTTGCTTTGAGGGATTTTTTTTTTCTTTGTATGATTCAGCCATTCGTCGTATCCGCCGAAATGTGCGTTAATTTAGACAAGATCTCTTGCCTAAATATCTATATACAGAGTGTTCTAAAATGGACTGCACTTTTTTAAAAAGCAATAAAAAATAAACGATGACAGCTATTAAAGCTGTTATTGCAGGATAGTAATGTGAGAAGTCAGGAATTGCTTAAATACGCTTCCTTGTTTTAGTTCCAAATATCACGGATAGATGACGTGCACACCCTCAAATTGTAATATCGCTCAAAACAACCTTACAATTTCAAAACTCAAACATTTTTTGGGTCATTTCAACAACTAACGAGAATGGAGATTAAACGTTAAGTGAACATAGATACATTTCTAATACGTTATTTGACCCTTGTAAGAGTTTGAGGCAACGCAACGCCGTTTATGAATGTCATTTGGAACTTATAAAACAGGAGCGTAGTAAAGAAATTCTCGACTTTACATTTTAACACGTTCGGGACCCCAGCATCATTTACACAAACTTGATGTAGTTGCCACCACTTTAATTTAAACGGTTTAACTTTATTAATCACGAAAATGCCTTAAATAGATAAGCAAATATTACTTTTCTGTTTTACCGGTATCAAAACCAAGTGCTGTATGTGTCCTTTGACGATGCATATATGCATCCATGGCCCCGAAGGGGTTCTGTAAGAATAACTTCAATAGCTGTCACCGTTTGCTTTTTTTGGAAACTTTCAGCCCATTTTAGGGTATCCTGCACTTAATTCAAATAAAATGTCAGCAGTTAAACTTTTTCATTATTCTTTTTAAACCTTTAATTCTTTACCAACATGTGTATTTTGAGCATTGTAAGAGTTTGGGGCAGTCCAACGCCGTTTATCAATGTCATGCGGAACTAAAACAAAGGAGCGTAGTAAAGAAATTTTCGACTTTACGTTTACGCTTTAACACTCAGTAAGATTCACTTCCGTAACTGTCACCGTTTACTTTTTATTGGATTTTGAAAACTTTCAGCCAATTTTAGGGTATCATGCACTTTAATTCAAATAAAATGCTAGTTTAATTTTTTCATGACTTTTTTTAAATCTTTAATTTTTTAGCAACATTTATATAAAAATCGAGTTTTAGGAAGAAAATAAATTTTATACAGAGATATTACACATATAAAATCATAAACAATATTTTATGCATTGATGAAATGTGTGCGTTTTATCACATTTATTAAAACTAGCCGTTAGAGCCCTGGCTCGGGGTTCCAGAATATAGGTGAAGACTTTTTTACTTTAACCCCTTGAGGGGCGGTGGGATATTATATCCCACCTAATTTTAATCCAGATTCGCACCAGAAATTTTTAATTAAGTTTTACTTTTATAACTTTGGTGAAAAAGAGCCAAAAAATTGCTTTCCCTTATTTTAAAAAAAAAAGTTTCCAAATTTTTGGTGGAAATTGCCGAACACAATTGCTTGTCCCTAAAAGAGTTAAATGGAAACTATAATAGATTATTTACATTTAATAATTTTTTTAGATTGCTCATTAACAAAACAAAAAAGCATTTTTATATGAAAAATATCAATAATTTATTTAAATAAAGTTTTAAAATCTATTAAAAGCGATACTTTCGTATTAGCCGTATGCTAAGAGTTAACCCCTTTACGACGGGAGCCATTTGCTTAATTTTTAATATTTTACCACTGGTTTTCAAAACAGGAAATTTTCCGTAATTGAATCGCGAAAATGCTCTGGATTAAATAAGAAAAACTTTACAATAAAAAATAACTTGTGGGAATAATGAAGGATTCTGAGCACCTTAAGTGGCACGTATACCGGTCTCTCGTCCCCAAGGGGTTAATAGCCGAAGATATCGCCCAAGATTTCGCTTCTTACAGTAGTCTTTTTGATTCTGATAATTTCAATGGTTTAAGCGCGTATTTTGGATAGATGTCTGATTAAATTAGTGTTTTATTTGCATTATTTTAAATTTTATCTGATTATTGACAGTTTTAATTACATTATTGAATAATAGCTGGAAACAAACGCTAAACTATTTATGCTGCTTAAAATGAAAACGGGTTAATCTTTCTTAAGGCTGCTAGTCAGACAACTTCCAAATTCCCCTCGATAATGTTAAGTCTATGGGCGTGTGATGCATTCGTATATTTAAAATATCTCCTCAGGAAATTAATATTTTAACTTCTTTTTCTGTGTACTCTTCTTAAAGGATGTCTCTTTTTTTCTTAGTTGTTAAAATATTTTTAAATATATACACTTATTTTTATATGAAGTGTTAAAATCTTACTCACAGATCTTCAGCTTTTAACACATAAAATATTAAATTAAACATAGATATTAGAAATAGTTTTGAGAATTAAGACAAAAAAATTCATCTTTTAAGAAGAGTACAAAGAAAAAAGGAGTTAAAAATATTAATTTCCCGAGGCGATATTTTAAATATACGAATGTATTCTACGCCCATAGAGTCAACTTTAGAGAGGAGTATTCGGAAATCGACTGACTAGCAGCCTTAATCGTGCTACTCGCGATAGAGATAGCTAAAAAAAAAAAAAATCATGCTAAAAAATTATTTTTAAAACTATAAAAAATCTGTAAATTGAGATGCAGTTTTCAAACAAATTTCATTTCAAAGAATTTTCTTTCCCTAATCGACGGTGTAAACGTTTAAATTGTGCGATATTTAGAAGTTAAAAAAAAATGCAGCAAAAGCGAAATTTATTGGTCAGGTGTTGCCGCCGTCTATATGACATCAACGTTACTCACGGATATGGTTTTGCTTTATAATATGGATTTTCAAATAGGTTTTTTCTTAGATATAAATTATTGTCATTCTAATATCATTGTTTGTTGCACGCAGGGCCGAAACTAGCCTTTTTGGCGCCCGGGGCAAGCATGGATTTTGGCGCCCCCCCCCCACCCCCCCTCTCCACTACAAAGTAAATTTGCAAAGGAATTTTGCTAAGTATCTAATTGACAACTTATTTTTAAATTTAAAATATATAAAACTGAACTACGTAATCAGCTTTGTTAAACGGAATAAAAAAGAACCGAATTGCATCTTTTTTTTTTTTTTTTTTTTTTTTTTTTTTTTTTTTTTTTTGTATTGGCTAAATGAGGTCGATATCTATTGCTGTGCGTTTGTATTTTTTCATCTTAGAAGGTTTATTGTGTAATAGGTGCGTCACCTGCTGTGATAAAAAATGTTTAAAGCGGAATTTTTCCCGATTCTTGTGACTCCCTCTTAGAAACTTTTACTATAACTTAGCCCCTCCAAAATGATGAGTCTAGATACGCCACTGCAGGGTGGAAAAAGGCCTAGAAATGGCAGAAAGACGAGAAAAAAAAACCTTTTTGGGCGCTAAAGGCGGGGGGCGGCTTTGCTTTACTAGCCATGACTCCCCGTCCAAAATTTTACTGTACCACTACAAATGCTACAATAAAAAATAAAAGGTTTTACTAAGAATTTTACTTTGTTCATTCCCTCTCTCGTCGTTTGATTTTATTGTCCCGAGCGTTCATCGCCCATGGCAAGACGAAAAGAAAAAAAAAAAAAAGCTCAACGCTGTTCAGTGGAAAATAAACAAACAGCTTTCATGGAATTATTTTATCTAATAGAAAAGTCAGACTGGGGTCGCTTCGCACTTTGTAGTTATCCGTTGTGGTCAGTGTCCCACAATAGAGATTGACCTTGAAAAATGGTAGGGATTCTCCCTCACAGGAAGTGATTTAAAAGATAGAAGGCAAAGGTACAGATATGATACTTTTGGAATGGGAGGATAAAAAAAAGCCTTCTTTCTTATTCATTTGCAATTTTGTATTGTAGATGAACCTTTTTATCTATTTGTAAAATTTAATCCATTTGGTTCAATTTTCCTTTAAATTTTTCGGCTGCGAGACATTTTTATACAAATTTCGTGTGTATATATACATTCTTGTATCAAACGTCAAGCAAAATCTTCATTTTGGCGCCCCTTCACCTTCTGTTAAACCGGCGCCCGGGGCACGTGCCCCCTGTGCCCCCCCCCCCCTAGTTTCGGCCCTGGTTGCACGTACTTAGGTTCAGATGTTACGAGGGCAAAAAGTTATTCACGATTATGATAATTTAAACTGAAATAAACTTTTGAAAATATTTTCTACAGATGGCGACACCAAACATTGTGTAACTAGTAAGAAACTATAGTGGTAAGTGGAGAACCGAGGAGAAAATGGTGAATCTCTGATATAAAGTTTTATTAATTCTGAAGCTGGACTAGAAATGAAAATTTTAATTCTTAAAAAAAATTAGACTAATAATTCATTGATATCACCAATTCTGGCTATGTGAAGTGAAGAACAGATGTGTTGTTATCCCGGGGTCCGCCATCTTGGATTTTTTTCTTGGCTTGAATAATTTTTTTTTTTTTATTAATAGTTATAATCATTATATTCCATTTTTTTCAATATTATATTAACCTATCAACAATATTTAACCATTGGCGACATTACTACTTGGCGAAAAAGGAGTTTTCATGCAAGAAAAAAATCCAAGATGGCGGACCCCGGGAAAATAACACATCTAAGCCGAAGTGAATATTGCCGTTACCTGTTTATTTACGATTTAGAAAACACACACTTAAAATTCTCCAGAGGTCACCAGCTTTTATGAAAATTTAATTCAGTATTATCATATCAGTAGGGAATTCCGGGTGTGACGCGGAACGGGGGGAAGGATTACCA
Organism: Maratus speciosus; assembly: GCA_963932465.1. Taxonomy (NCBI): domain Eukaryota; kingdom Metazoa; phylum Arthropoda; class Arachnida; order Araneae; family Salticidae; genus Maratus; species Maratus speciosus. The sequence continues at coordinate 163,603,395 of OZ010787.1, read as the reverse complement.
TCATAGCATCGATATCTCCCCCCCCCCCCCCTTAGGAGAATTTGGGATTTTATCTTTGGTTGGTTGGTTGGTTGTATTAATGACGGCCAATTATCTGCACGAGGGACATAGGCCCAGGGCGGGAGTGCCCTTCGTGGGGGTCCTTCTAAGGGAACCTAACCCGTATTAACGCTTGGAAATCCAAGGTTCGACGAAAACTCCGAACGATTAGGTCGACAGGCGCGACCACTGGTGTGGTGGGATTTTATCTTTATTGAGGATTTTATTGTTACGAAGTTTTAATTGCCCCACCAAGAAAAATGTCATATTCCAACGCTGATTATTATTACATAGTATGCATTAACAGGGTGGGCTTAATCGTTTCAAGACGTGCATCCTGTAAAGACATTTTATTTTTTTGCTACTAGTATTGTCGAATAGTAAAATTTGTGTTATTTACTCCCAGGAATTCTACGACTAAGCAAGACTAAAATGACCAAAAATTAAAACCATACGCAACCTATACGGAACGTATATATGAAACCCAATCGGATGCGATGCCTGAAGCATTAAAAATTAAGGGGCTTAAAATAAGCAAAATATTTGGTTAAGGGGCTACTTCACTCACACCAAAATACCCGCTCGCTAAGGTTAATCCTATGGAAGGAATCTTTTAGAATCTTTTGTTAACATTTCAATATTTTTAAATGATTTTTTTTTTTTTTTTTTGCACTGGATAATTGAGATAGACCTTTACACAGACCAATTTTTACTTACGATTTTATTTGCAAATTTTTTTATTAGAACACTTTCACTTTCGAAACCGGTTCCAAAAGGGAAAGTGTCCTAAAAAAACCCCTGTAAACAAAATCGAAAAAGTAAAAAAGGTTCTTTCTTTGTAAAGATCAACCTTAGCTATCCAATGCAAAAAGAAAAAAAAAAGTAATTTAAATATTGAAATGCGAACGAGATATTCTGAAAAAATCCTTCAATAGGATTAACAAACGAGCGGGTGTTTTTGCTCGAGTGAAGTAGCCTCTTAAAACTTAATAGTTTCTTTAAAAGATATCATTCAGAAGAGCGGAGAAAAAAATCTTGCCCGGGGCGACTATTTAAACCTCCTGTTAATTAGGAAGCCATGAAGCTCTCTGTCTGTCTCCGTCTGATATAAGAATTAGTGCTTTACGTAATGCAGTATATAAAATTCCAACAAGGTTTATTATTATATCGTGCATAATTATAACTTTTGTTAAATAATTGTTGGAAGTGTTTGCAGCGTGCATTTTAGCTTCAGTGTCGCCATCTATGAAGTTAAAGAGCAACAACAAATTTATATAATGTAATTAATCAAGGCGATGTTACACTTTATGGGATTTCTTGTATTAGAAAATTTGGAATTGTAATTTTTGTTTCATTTAATTAAGGAGTAACTGTTATTAAATAAGGTGTAAATTAACTGAATAAAAAAATCCGCTAAATTCGCAACACGAAATCAAGATAATAAGCACAAATTTGTATGAAATATCAAAATTTGTTTCGGTATTTCAAAATTTAAACACTCAAGAGCAGATAGAAATAATAAGTTTAGATTTATAAGTTACTTTATAATTTATAAGTTATCTTATAAATTTTAAAGTCATTTCTGCAGCTATTTAGAGATAGCTTGACTAACATTGAAATACATTTTCTTTTTCTGATTTCTATTGATGGGCATAAATACTGCATACTTCACACAATACTTTATGCTATGATTTTCTGAACTGATTAATCTTATCACTACTTAGAAGTAGGCTTATTTTTAAAGAGCAGGGCTTTTAGTGTCCGAAAAAAATACAATGCTCACCAGCTTGTAAAATTATTTTAGAAATACAGTTTTTTTCTCTTTTTGTTAAGATACAGTTTTTAGTTACAACTAAATTTAAATGCTAAATAATGCATGAAAATAAACAGGCTAAAATAAGATAATATTAAATAATGTCAAATGACTTACCCCAGGTCTATTAATTATTTAATAAATAAGTATTAGGATCAGAATGTTCTAAAATGCAAAAATCAAATCTTATATAAAAATTCTCAAAATAAACTTTCTACAGAAACATTAATAAAGTTTGCAATAAAGGAACTTAGTACGATAATTAATTATCTTATAGGTAACATTAATAATAATAATAGGCAAATTAAATTTAGATCACGTTTAATTTTTATAGATATCGCAAAAGTTTTTAGTCTATTGTACATCTAAGTTAATTTTAAATGCAGAGAAATACAAATAAATATGTCTAATAATGGATTTGATAAATCCCCCTGGTGTTGTTGAATTCAAGTTAAAACTCGATAGGCAGTAAAATTTATAATAAAAATGTGTAAGTTTGATATGAAAATATATAGGAGGTGTATACAGCTTTGGCCAAAAGCATTAGATATACCCACAATTTAAATATATCTTTAAAAGCAATAGTGAGGTACAAATTTTTATTTTCACACAAGTATGAATTTCTTTTTAAAATGTATTGCAGTTTGTAAAAAATGTAAAAGAAATTTCAATTAACTGTTTTGGTTAAGTCGTTTGCTTTAAAAAACAGTTTTGAATTGCAAAAGTACTTTGTTTTTCTGGAAGTTCTCTAATTGCATTATGCAATCTATGAAAATTAGAATAATTCTTGCAGAATATGTCAAAACGTGAAGAACTCAGTCTTCAGCAACGAAAATAATGAAGCAAATTTTTTTCATGTTAAAAATATTACATAAAGAAAATAATTTTGTACTTGTTTACTATACTGTCGATCATTTACGGTAAACAAAATCATTCGCAAAGAATGTGATTTAACGGCATTATTTAATTTTTAGAATAAAAAAAGAAAAATGGATAAGTTTGACGTTACGTTCACTGCTGTCAACTACACACTGCAATAAGTCTACACAGTCCGAAATTTCCAAGCCCGGACATTTATATTTTCACAGGTTATACATATCCTGGCCCGTCCAAAAAATCAATGAAATCAGCTCTCGCCCGCCCAATTTATACAAAAATTCCAATTTTTCTTAACATGCAATTCTTTTAAAGAATATTGCATACATAATTATGCGAAAATTTTAGAGTAAATTTCAAACTAGATGTCCGTAAGTCATAGAATACAGAATAGCAACATTAACACGTTAAGCGCCACGTCAGTCACCGGTGACTGACACTGAACTTTCCGTTTAGAACGCGTCATTCACCGATGACTGAGGTCTGAAATATGATATAAAGCTAAAAAAATATATATTGTTTTAAGTAATTACTGAAAATTTATTTAAAATTTACTTACCCTTTGTTTATTACAGGATTATACTTTCTTAAAAATTACTTAACATTGCAAATTTTTCAGCTTCTGTGTCAGTCACCGTGGCACTCAATGTGTTAATGATCTCTTAGGCAAAATCTATTACATTCAAATAAAAACTCATTACAAAAATTATTGTAGTTTAGAATTTAAAAAAAAAGATGGTTAACCCTCTCGCTGCGTTTTTTTTTTTTTTTTTTTTTTTTTTTTTAATCAAAATAGTTTTAAAAATTGTGCATTTATCTTATTACATAATTTCAAATCTGCATATATTTTAGAGTTAAAATATGAAAAAATTTTTGTAAACTAGTTTTTTTAAATATAGAATTAGATTACAAAAAGAACATAATCATAAAACTGAATTGGAAGAATAATCATATAAAAGCGAAATTCTGAGAAGTAATCTTGGTTAAATGCATCACCGCGGAAATCGCGGGTTGCGCAAATTTTGCTACTTTTAGGATGCCTGTGGGAATCACGGGATGCACAGCGAGAGAGTTAAGACATCATAATTTTGAAGCTGTATAATAAAGAAAATAGATTTTTGAAATCATTTCTTTGCAATTTATTAAAGCATATTTAAAAAAAATTCAGTTACAAATTTTTATTATTATTCTTTTTACCAGAAAAAAAACCCTACAGGCACATCCTGGGAACATTTAACTTTAAGTAGCCCGGCTTGAGTATGTAGAAAAAAAAATGTAAAACTGAGCCCGGACCGAGTCTGCTGAGAAAGTCAAGCCCGGGCTCAGGCACAATGTAACTGTCTGATACAGATCTACACGCTCGGCATGTTAAATTTCCATGTTGATGTTATTTAATTATTTTCGGTCCCGCAGCACATTTATAACTTATACTCGGTCCAGCCATCTCCACTGAAAATTCATATATTTTGTCGGCTTAGACTGACCCTTTGAAATTTGTTATATTGGGGTGGTCTGCCAGCTTTATTTTCTTTTTACAAATCCGGCTCGTTTGAAAGTTTGTCTTCATTTTACCATCCCGATTCCCCCTTCCCCCACAATATATCTATAGTCAAACATTTTGTAATTATAAACTATTTTAAGAAATGAAAAATTGACCATAAAAATGAAATCTTTTGAGAAATCATAAAATTTGATTATCCAAACTGCTGTATATTAAAGTGAATAATTGAAAATGTATTGGGGAAAATTATAAAAGGAATGCAAAAAACATGAATAAAAATTGAAACTTATATTGCGAAATTCTCATCAGGGGCATTATTTCACAATATAAGTAAAACACAGTTGAGTTTTGATTGAGAATAGCAAGCTTAGCTATGAAGGCTAATTCTCAAAATGCCTTATCAACTGTATTCAGAAGATTAAGATATAAACAAAACATAAAACGGAAATCAAATAAAGCATGAAAGTGAATAAAGGAAATAATTTTTATACAGAAAAAATATTAATTTTACCAACCAAAGCTGAGAAGATCTTAATTTCCATTTCAAACCCCGGCAAATCTATAACAGTTAATATTATTTTCACGTGTAAATATGATAAAGTTATGGTTAGCAGTTAAAATTGGCTATTTTAATATTATTTTTATTTTTATTTTTTTTACTAGTGCAATACATATAACAATATAGCCAATAAACTTCTATTAAAAATTCTCAATTAAATATATATACTGACAACAACCACTGGTAATACACATTGTATAAAAAATAGCTATCAACTGGTCAATATTATGAAAAATCTTAAATGTGTAAACAATATAACGACATATGATTTCAAAGATATTTTTAATAATATAGATTTATTAGATCTACATAATATTATAAATGCATTATTTAAAAAGTATCATCATAAACTGGATTTACCATTTAATATAGATATAGCTTATTTTAAATCTTTAACAAATTTCACTATCCATAATAAATATATTTTGAAAGATAACACATTATATTTACAGAACGTCGGTATACCACAAGGTGGATGTACAGTCGTGGGAAAAAAAAAGTAAACACCCCCTACTAACTTCTCAACAAATTATCGTAGAAGAAAGTTACTGGTACCGAACGATTGGAAGTACAGTCTACTTTTAAGTGATGCATTTAAAATTTGTTTAAGGGGCCATCTACATATCAAAACGAACCATAACTTTGTTTTTTTCAATAGCAGTACACAATTCTGACAGCATAAATGAACTCCACACCTTTCAATTAGCCTATAAACAAATTTTTATGCAATTCGTGCCATAAGTTTCCGAGAAATTAATTATTTTAAAACGAGCGTATTTTAAGTGCTGTATCCAAATTGAAGTTCCGAACTCGAATGTTACCCGAGAAAGCCGCCTTCTTGATCAAGGCACGTTTAAGCGTCAATGAAACCTACTTGATTACAGGATAGCAGAATAAATTTCAATAATTTACTCACTTCTATCATAGACGGCCCCTTAAACCATCATTTTGCCGTTTTTTAAGCATAATTTGAAAACTACTTGGAAGAAAAATGTGAAATTTTGGATTTCCATAAAGCAGGACTTAATAAATCTAAATCCATCAAAAGAATTGTATGTTGTAATTCATAATTTTTTCGAATATTAATTTCATAATTCATAATTCATATCATAAAATTATAAAAATTTCAAAAATTTCAAATTCAACGTATTTATGTTTGGGTATATTAGTATTATTGCTACACAAAAAATTAGCTCATTAGGAGCATAATTTCAGGAGATATAAATAAAAATATGAAAATGTAATTTAACATTAGAAGTACTAAATTTTGAATGTCTATAATTCAAAAACTTTTCATTCGAATGACTTGAAATTTCGTTTCTAGGCATATTTTGAACCGAAGATTGGAAATATCTTGTTAAATTTGGGTACTGCTATTGAAAAAAATGAAGTTTGGATTCGTTTTAATATGTATATGGCCCCCTAAGCAAATTTTATATACATCATTTAAAAGTAGACTTTATTTCCAATCGTCCGGTACCAGTAACTTTCGTCTACGATAAATTTGTTGAGGAGTTAGTAGGGGGTGTTTACTTTTTTTTTCCACGACTGTACATCCAGTTTATTATCAGATTTATATCACTATAAACGTACTTTTACTAATAGTAATCTACACTTATATCGTTATATTGATGACATAATTTTAATTGCCACTGATCAAACTAATATTTCTCAATTTCCAGTAGATTATCCTACTAATCTAGAATTAACGGAAAACCTCCTATCTAACAATCCAATTAACTTTTTAGATCTTAAAATTACAAAAACAATAACTGATCTATATGATAAACGTAAAGAATTAAAATTCAAAGTTAATACATTTACTAATTTTAAATCTTGTCTTCATAATTCTGTATATCGTAATATAATCCTTAATCATTTATATAGAATAAAGTGTTTATGTTCTTCTCATCTAATTAACAATAATATTAAAAAACTAATTTATGATGCATTAAATCATAGTTTTCCAAAAAAATTCATATATTCTTTAATATATAATTAGTACATAAATGATCTTAAAAAACAAATTAACGCATGCGTAAATAAATACACAAAAAATATGTAAAATAAGAATTAATTTTTAAAAAAAAATGGGGCATTTGATTTATAACTATGTTGTTATTACACATTTTATAATGGATGTTGATTCGATACTTTTACATGTATAAAGGTGTTATATTTATCAATTCATATTAAATTTATTCATATTCATTAATATTTAATAAAGTTAGCGATTAACTTATATTTAATTTTTAGCCTACTCAGGACAATATCATATTAATTTCTAATAGTATACTATCTTAAATAAGAATAAATGCATAATGAGTGTATAGGTGATACCTAATGCTATGACAGTATGGATTTTAATTTGGTAAATTGTTTTTTTCCCTCTATTCTTTTTAATCTTGTTTCATTTTTAACTTAATTGGTCTTCAATGGCTTATTTCACGGTTTTCTGTGTGTGGTATTCCCAAATTCATATTATTTAGCTTTTTTATGGCTAATATGAAGATGAAACCACACACTTTATTTGTGGAACTTTAGACATTTGGGACCTGAAGATTCTGTCTAAGTTCTACAAATATCCATTTTGCTTTTTCTGCTCATTTTATTTATTTTGTATGTTTGATGATAATTTGTATTGATTTTTAATGGACACACACACACACACACACGCATATATAATGTCATTTAATTCATGATTTCAGTTTTTGTTGGTGGTCGATGATGTTTATATAATGGTTTATATATATAAGTTTTGGTACTTTTCGCCTACGGAACAGGATGCTGTCAAAAATTTTCAGGATTACGAGATTCTGTAGTAAAAAAGTGTACATAAGTACACGATATAGACTTTATCTACAACCGTATAAACAATGGGTATGAAATGAAAAAAAAAAAAAAAAAAAAAAAAAAATTGTGCCAAGAGAATATCTATTTAAAAAGGAAAGTGATCAAAGGCTCTAAAATTACATTTATGACTGCACTGATGTTTATAGGTGGTAAAAAGAAACAGCATCGATTAAGGCTCCGCTGCACTAAAACTCCCCGATCGCGAAATCCCATGTTAGCCTATGGGAAAACTTTCAAGCGTGTTTACTCATTACTTAATATAATTATTAAAATACCGTTTTCACCATCAGAAAGTAGACGTCAGATGCTGATGATGTGCGTTTTTAAAAATTATCTCCGTAAATTTTAAGTACCTAAAAAATCCCTATAAACTTTGAAATTTCCATTTGATTAAATTTTATCATCTTCTTAAAAATACTTAAAATTACCGTAGATATTTTTAAAAAAGGCCCATCATCTGAATCTGACGTCTACTTTCTGATGGTGTAAACGGTATTTTAATACAATTATATTAGGTAATGAGTAATCGTGCTTGAAAGTTTTCCCATAGGTTAACATGGGATTTCGAGTTCTGGGAGTTTCAGTGCAGCGGCCCCTTAAATGTTGGATTTCAGTAACAAAATAATGATCGCATATGAGCATCTATACGAAAAATTTACAAATTAGTTTACTGAAAATTAATAGGGGTTTACATGAAATGAAGGAAAGATATTATGAGTATGTTCTTATATCACGCTTAAATATTACTGACAATAAATTACACTAATTGGACGACATATATATTGGCGACAGAGAGAAGTTGGTGGTAAGGTAAATTAGTACCAATAGATTTTTAATTTAAATGTATTTTTTAACCCTTTTAATATTTAACACGTGTTAATAAAAATTAATTTATTTGCACAATTTTTTAATATTTATTTTTTTTTCCTCTAAATATTAAGTTTTTTGTGTTTTGGCATTTTCTCCAACAATTATACTAATTTTCATGATTATCTATTAACTTTCATAACACAACAATGAAACTTCCAGAAAATAAACACGATTGTAAAATAATAATAATAATAATAATAAATAAAAACTTATTTTAAGCAAATGGGTTAGTTAATCGTATTAATTAAAAATTTAGTTATTCGCCTGCTGTTATTAGAATAACATAAAATTTAAATTCATAATCGTACGCAGTTAATCTCACCCAACTATTGCTTTGAAAGATGCATTACAAATGCGGGGGTGCGTAATACTTTTGACCAAGTCTGTCTGTACATATACGTACGAGTTTTTTAATGTTAAAAAATGTCTTTTTTTATATTTAAAGATATCCTGAATAAACCTGCAATTTGAAAATCAGCCAATAGTAAATTAACTTAAGTATATTGACGTCTTGTTCGACTATCGTGTAAGTGATCCACCTACATCAAAGGCCAACGCATGTATAAACGCGTGGGCGGATTCTCAAAATAACTTATTAATCTGAAAGATATAACAATAAAGAGAGCAACAAAATGTTAATTGAAATGAGTTTTAAAATAACATAATATTTCTCTATACTAATCTCATATTTCCTTTTTTCTCATTGCCCCACCAGTGGCCGAGAGGTTCTGCTCTCGAAGCTGGTAGACGGGAGGTGCTGGGTTCGATCCCAATCGCGCCCGTCGGCCTAATCGTTCGGAGTTTTCGTGGTTTTCTTCGAGCCGTGGATCTTCCATGCGTTAATACGGATTAGGTTCCCTTAGAAAGACCCCCACGGAGGGCACCTCCCCGGGCCTATATCCCTCGTGTAGATAATTGGCCGTCAAAAATCAACCCAACCCAACCCTTTTTCTCATTAGTAAAATTAAATAATATCGTTAAATCATACTGTTACCGCACCTAAAGTATATCAGAAAAATGATAAAAATCCACATTCATTTATTTGTAGAATACAAATTAAATTATTGTAATTGACAAAAATATTTGGATCACTAATTAGTCATTCTTCAGAAATACAAAATAAAAAAAATTCTGAACTGAAAGTTTTTCTATGTATGATTAACATCTCGTTTATACAAAATTTAAACATATTTCTATGACATTTATTGACAGCTTGATTGAGTCATTTCTGTAAATTTTTTATTCCACCTCGCAGATCGAAGATAGTTTTTACTTGATTACGATAATTATTATTTGCGTGCAAATAAATAAATAAATAAAAAACCCGGAATTTATTTTTACCTGAAGTCATATACTGCTAGTTGATGTAGATGATCCCTAATACATGTATAGTTTTTAACTATATTTCTTTTTCAGATTATCATTTCCCTATTAATAGGTTGAATCCATGATTCATAACCCACACACAGCAAGTTAGCTTGTGTCTATAAAATTTAGAGAACTTTTTTCTACAATTGACAATCTTAAAAGAATATCGAATTCAAAAGAAAATACTGTGTAAAGAAAATGTAGACGCTCGATTATTATTTTTTTTTTCAATCGAAATTACCCACAGGGTTTGCATTAGAAATTTGACCTTTAATTATTCAAACCACAGATTGAATTTAAAAAAATCAGGCCACGTTATTACCTCTGTATTACAAATATCTACGTTTGCAGTAAGAATTGTAATTGATCGAGCCATTGTCAAAAAATTGCATGCATTCTCAGATTGGAGTGAATACACGGGAAGCTTCGCTCGCCTTTGTTGCGTTGCGCTTCAATAATGTAATTTTAATGTATTCTAATTATATTTTTAAAGAAAGAGAGCAACACATGTGAAGAAAGTTGGATGACCCTAATGATGAATATTGTTTCAAAGAGTATGCGTGATACAAGATTTTTCTGTCTTGTTTACTGCAGTATTTTCTACTGAATAGATTGACACAGAAATAAGTTTATACTGTCGAAAGAGAAATGAAACAGGATTTCGGTTCACTTCTCATTTTTAAGGCTTCGACCGAAAGCAACACCGAGCCTTTTTTAGGAAGAAATTTCAACTAGTTTGCGTAAAAAGTTGATGTGTATGACCTAATATCAATGTAAGACCTAAATTTAATTATTTTAAAATTAAATAAATCGTGAATAGCATATTATTTAATTTTTCGTCCTACTATTGACACTTTGTTGACCGGAAATTTAATATAAAATCTCTTTTTTTGTTACTAATATTTTTGAATAATAGTTTTAGACTTATTTAAGTACTATTATAAAATAAATGGGGGTAACAAAAAATCTAAAATTTGGCTGCTATGGAAAGAACAGTATATTCGTGCGTTTATAAACAATGTTTTAATATTCTCAAATCAGTTTCTTAGTATATGTATAATCTGGTGCTTAAAATTACGAAAATTTTCATGTTGTCGATTTTCTCAAAAAGTACTGAAGAAAAAGTAAAAATAATGCTATAGGATTATATATGAAAAAAATTCTTATTAGTATTTAAACAATTAAAGCTAAAAGCGCTAAATTAAAGCGCTAAAAGTAATTATAGTAAACTGAAAGGCTTAAAAACTTTTAATAATACGTAGGTTTCGTACTTACAATAACGGTGAAATTTTCAAAATCTGTAATAATAAATAAAGTATTTTCTTTCTTTAATTCAGTTTTTTTTGCGGAAATAGTTTATTTATCATTACAGGTCTGGTGAATGTCTCCGTTATTGTGTATCCACAACGAGTTGATTTGATTAATAATATATATATTTGATTATTAAATATAACCATTAATTAAACATCACCGACCATCATCAAAAACTGCAATATTGTGTTTTAGCATATGTATTTTATTTTAATAAAAATAATGCTTCCAAGCAAAAATGCAAATCTTAAGTGTGCACGGGAAGGGTGTGCATTTCAAGAAATAGACGTTGTAAGTGTGCGTGGTATTCTTTGTTCTTCGTTCGTTCGCAGACCTCCGCGATTTTGTTTATTTTCAACATTTTTAAATTCTAAACCATACAATTAAAATGACAAACCGCCAATATTTGGATGGCGGAATAAGGTGAAAACATGGAGCTATGAAGATTAAATGAGACGACATAAATGACGCCCCTTGAAGCTCTTCCTACCCCACTGCTTCCGGTATATTTGACCGCGGTGAGCTGCGTTGTGAGCCAGTTTCTTCTGGCTGCGCAAATAATGGAGTTATGAATAAAGAGGAGGAGACATATAGTGTACAGTCTACCACTTGCGAGTGAAGTAACTGAGGAGGTTGTCACAAGATGGCGGCTGCCTTTTTGAAACCGGATCTTTAGTTTCGGATTACCGACAGGGAAAACCTCCCACCAGTAAAATTGAATACAAATGTTCAACTTATTTAATGTCTTATTCATGGAAATTTTTTTCTCACAAATGTCCTAAAAATTTCTATTTGTTTTAACTGGTGTCAGTTTGCCTTGTAAAACTGACAGTTTGTTTCCCTGGTTGTCACAATATGGCGGAAACGCAAGGTCTGACTACCGCCAAAGTAATCATGTACCAGTAAAAATGACAATCGGTTTCTACCATTATTTATGACTGAAATTTTGCAATAATAAGGCATTTAAATAAGGAGAAAATTTCTATATAAATCTACTGGTGCAAGTTACCACCGGCAGTAATCAACCCCTCAGGAAGCGGTTACAGTTGAAGCTTCACTATTTTAAGGATAGGTCACTTCCTGTTTATTAGTAGTTCCATGGCGCAAATCAACTACTGTAAAAGTCAAATATGGCGGTCGCCGGAGAGGGGGAAATAACTCTTCTTTCAGCTTCAACGCTCTCCACGGTACTAGATTGATATGTCGTCTCCTTTTAATCGTCATAGCTCCATGGGTGGAAACGCATCGAAAGACAGGAAAGCACGGGCGGTCTCAAGTGCGTTTTTCATTAATGAATTGTTCATCTGGTTCACAAATATATTTTTCAGATGTTTTTCGTCATTCACGCCTTAATATTTCTTCGGGAAACTTTCGATGCCTTGAAAGCATCTTGGCTTTTTTTCAACTTGTCAATTACAAGTAGAAAGAGATTTTGAGAACCATCACAGTTGACTGCAACCAAAACAGAAATTCTAACTATGGAATGATTTCACCAGTGCGTTTTTCTCCACTAAAATGTCCACTTTTGGAAGATTTCATCATTAAAAAAAAGGCCTGTTTCGTCCACATACAATATATTTTTCGCTTTGTATAGTCTTTAACCAGACAGAACAGATATTTTCCATTCAACAATGTTAGGATAAGCAACAGATCCAGACAGTGCAAGAAAAGATTGCATATCGTTCTTCGAAACAACTTAACCAGTATTCAATGTAGGAAAAGTCTTCGATTATCTTATTTTTAGCGAACTCCTCGGTTTCTCTTTTAAAATTGACCTACTGATTGCAATATTTTCACTTCACTCTTTTTTGAACCACTGGGTGAAGGACACGTTTCAGTTCAGAAGGCTTTTATTCTCTAAATTGCTTTCTTATATTATGAGAAATATTTTAATAAAATTTCATTTTTACTGCGTAGATGCTGCGTTCGTAACTATGATGTTCCACAGGCCTGACTTTTTTTTTTTTTTTTTTTTTTTGTAAAGGTAAAATATGTGTAACACGCTAATTATTGGAATTAAATGATGCTGCTGAATAAAATTTAGTGAAATTAATATTACATGTTATTCTATTTAATTTTACTATTTTATAATCCTTATATGTTTTTATCGTGTCTGCACACCGGTGGAGCGATTTTTAAATTCACATTTTTTTTTCACAGTTATTAAAAAAATTATTTTTTACACGGATAACACCTGCAATGTATTTATACGTTTAATCCCTTGAAGGGCACCGGTATATGCTATATACCACTTACTTTTAATTCCCAAATGCCACATTCACACCAGAATTTAGAAACTAAACTTTGTTTCATATAATGCACGCGAAGAAAAGCTTTTGCTTAGTTTAATATAAAATTGTTCATAAATACCGGTGTCAATCAATCATTTTAACATTTTAGCAACAGAAGTGCTTTGCCCCTGAAGGGATTAAGATGAATATCAAACTATATTTGACACTAAAGATATTTTATGCTATCTGCTGAACGATTTATTAATTTTCTGTTTACGGACATGATTCAATTTCTTGTGACAATAGTTATTTATCAAATAAAACTACCACTATACAAGATTACCCTTTGAAATTGAAGCTTAGAGTAGTTTTTCGAAGCAGCTAATTAAAAATTAAAAATCCTTCCGGCCTGCGCCAGGAGGAAAAGTTAAACACAGTTTTACGAAACACAAGAGTTCATAAAACTAAATTGACATACATTTTGGCGCGTGGTACTGTTCAAATAATATTTTGTTCTGAAGATATATTTTATAATTTTGAAATAAACAATTAAAGTGAAAATAAAATGTTGTAAGTACAGTGTGAACAAAGTTAAAGTTCCACTTTAAAACTTCATAAATTGAAAACTACTAGACAGAAAATTTCCAAACGTGAAAATATTTTGAAAGAAGTCATGTGAATTTTTATCCAAAAAAAAAAAAAAAATAAAATAAAATAAAAAATAAAAATAAAATAAAATAAATAAATAAATAAAATAAAATAAGAGGCAATGGCGCTGTATGCTATATTTAAGACCAGGGGTTTTGGCTTTAGGAACATCTCGATATTTAAGCCAATTCGCAATGGCTTGTAAACGGTTTACTACAAGAAAAATGACAGTTTGTAAATTTATGCAAATAACATAAATTTGCACAAATTTTCTCAAGCTACAAATTACACACAAAAAATCCCCTTCGCAAACGAACGTAACTTTTAATATCCATGTAAATTCGCATTACACGTCATTGTTTTTAAGGTATAAAACTCTGAATTTTCCGCAGAACCTCAAGTGGTTCAAGTTAACGATACCTTTATTATTAGAAATCCGAACTTTACTCGTAAAATGTTAATATTAGGTTATAACGAAAGTTTTCCAACAAATCCCCGTTACATAATGCTATTTATAATATATAATTAACTGTAATTTCATATATAACCACTATTCCGCCAAACCTTCACAGCGGCATATGAAATAACAGAAATACCTAAAGCTGCACAATTTATTCGGTGGCATTCTGTAGCCGACTTTTTGCAACAGAACTGGAAGTAAATGATGGTTCTAATCTGGTAGCGTGATAGTTCCAATTTAGATACCTTGTACTTAATGATAACGATATTTTTTAGAAATTTCACAACACAGTGTTATAAAGCAAGTCTCTTTCTTTCAAATGCCAAAAATCGTTGACAAAATATGAGCAAACACGTCAACGCGAATTGTTTGTACAGACCGTATTAGCTGTGGCGGGAAACTTTCATTACAACCTGATATCCATGTAATAATAATGAACGGTATGCATTGAATAAACATCGAACCTTAAAATGATTACGAAATAGATCAATTGAAGAAAAGAATGAAGTAATTTGAAGTTACAGGTGTGTATGGGTCGTACTGGCCCACCGGGCAACGAGGCAAATGCCCGGTGCTCCCATCGTCACTTTTTTTTTTTTTTTTTTTTTTTTTTTTTTTTTTTTTTTTTTTTTTTTTTTTAAAGCACGCTTAAAGTTCTGTATTCTGAAAGACATAAAATTTTCAGAGATTTTCATTTGGAAAATTAAAAAGTAATGCTTTTTATTTTTTAAAGTATAGCATAAGCAAACTATGTGTGATCAAAGACAATTAGATAACCCAATTTCTAGTTAACATAAGTTATCGACAATCAGATATGCCATTGTTAAACATAGTATCCTGACCAGACCTTGTTTCAAAGCCTTTACTAATGATAAATTCTAAGAAAAATAATATTAAGTATTCACTTATTTAGATATACACTTAAATAAGTTCTGCTCGAAGAATGCGTCTAATAAGTGTCTAATAAGTTTGCATATTTTCTGCGTCTAAGTATTTAGTGCCCCTGGTGTTGCCAGGTATTTTTGTATTTCTGCCTATTGTGCAAGTATAAACAACGAAACACTGTATAAGAAACAGATTTTCATTTTAAATGGATTCATTGACAGAAACTTCGATAGTTATGGCGCCCACGTCCAGATTTTTTTCAGTACCCCGAAGAATAGTAACTTCCACATAAATTAATATTAGAATTAATGGCGTATTTAACATATTTTCTGTCAAATGTTTAGCGCCCCTGGTGTCTGCCCGGTAGTTCGATATTTCTGCTTTTTGTGAAAGTACAAAAGACAAAAGACAGAAAAAAAAAAAAAAAAAAAAAAAAAAAAAAAGGAATTCCAATTTAGGATAGGAGATTTTCATTTTAATTTCATTTGGTCCCAGAAAAAAAAAAAAAAAAAAAAGGAATTCCAATTTAGGATAGGAGATTTTCATTTTAATTTCATTTGGTCCCATTGTCAGAGTGACGGCTTTGGTAATCATGACGCCCTTGGTCAGATTTTTTTAAGCGTTTCTATAAAAATAACTTAAAAAAAAAACTAATATCGTTTTTTTTTGTAAGCATGGCGCCTTTGGTCAGATTTTTTCAGCGTCTCTGTAAAAATAACTTTCTAAAAATTAATATCGTGTTTTTTAATCACGCGCCCTTAGTCAGATTTTTTTTTTCAGCGCCTCTGTAAAAATGCCTTTCAAAAAACTATTTTCTCTAAATATGGCGCCCTTGGACAGTTTTTTTAGCGCCTCTCTAAAAATAAATTTAAAAAACTAATATCGTGTTTTTGTAATCATGGCGCCCTTAGTCAGATTTTTTTCAGCGCCTCTCTAAAAATAACTTTTCAAAAACTAATATCGTGTTTTTGTAATCATGGCGCCCTTGGTCAAAATTTTTTTTAGCGCCTCTGTAAAAATGCCTTTCAAAAAACTATTATCGTGTTTTTCTAATAATGGCGCCCTTGGACAGATTTTTTTCAGCTCCTCTGTAAAAATAAATTTAAAAAACTATATAGTGTTTTTGTAACCATGGCGCCCTTGGTCAGATTTTTTCAGCGCCTCTGTAAATATAAGTTTCAAAAAACTAATATCGTGCTTTTGTAATCATGGCGCTCTTGGTCAGACATTTTCCTGCGCCTCTGTAAAAATGTCTTTCAAAAAGATATTATCGTGTTTTTCTAATCATGGCGCCCTTGGTCAGATTTTTTCAGCGTCTGTGTAAAAATGAATTTTCAAAAACTAATATTGCGTTTTTCTAATCATGGCGCCCTTGGACAGATTTCTTTCAGCTCCTCTGTAAAAATAAATTTCAAAAAACTATATTGTGTTTTTGTAATCATGGCGCCTTTGGTCAGATTTTTCAGCGCCTCTGTAAAAAAAAGTTTCAAAAAACTAATATCGTATTTTTGTAATCATGGAGCCCTTAATCAGATATTTTCAGCTCCTCTGTAAGAATGACTTTCAAAAAACTAACATCGTGTATTTGTAATCATGGCGCACTTGGTCACATTTTTCTTTAAGCGCTTCTGTAAGAATGCCTTTCAAATAACTATTATCGTGTTTTTCTAATAATGGCGCCCTTGGACTGATTTTTTTCAGCGCCTCTGTAAAAATAAATTTCAAAAAACTATATTGTGTTTTTGTAATCATGGCACCCTTGGTCAGATTTTTTTCAGCGCCTCTGTAAAAATAAGTTTCAAAAAACTAATATCGTGTTTTAGTAATCATGGCACCCTTGGTCAAAGATTTTTCAGCGTCTCTGTAAAAATGCCTTTAAAAATGCTATTGTCGTAGTTTTCAAATCATGGCGCCCTTGGATAGATTTTTTTTTCAGCGCCTCTGTAAAAATGGCTTTAAAAAAAGTAATATCGTGTTTTTATAATCATGGCACACTTGGTCACACTTTTTCAGCACCTCTGTAAAAATAACTTTCAAAAAACTAATATCGTATTTTCGTAATCATAGCGCCCTTGGTGGGATTTTTTCAGCGCCCCTGTAAAATTAATTTTCAAAAAACTAATATCATGCTTTTGTAATCATGGCGCCCTTGGTCAGATTTTTTTAGCGCCTCTGTAAAAATGCCTTTCAAAAAACTGTTATCGTG
This sequence comes from Maratus speciosus, assembly GCA_963932465.1. Classification (NCBI taxonomy): domain Eukaryota; kingdom Metazoa; phylum Arthropoda; class Arachnida; order Araneae; family Salticidae; genus Maratus; species Maratus speciosus. Next base: position 163,585,775 of record OZ010787.1, on the reverse strand, counting down.
TTTCTCTAATAATGGCGCCTTTGGACAGATTTTTTTCAGCGCCTCTGTAAAAATAAATTTCAAAAAACTATATTGTGTCTTTGTAACCATGGCGCCCTTGGTCAGAATTTTTCAGCGCCTCTGTAAATATAAATTTCAAAAAACTAATATCGTGCTTTTGTAATCATGGCGCTCTTGGTCAGATATTTCTTGCGCCTCTGTAAAGATGTCTTTCTAAAAGATGCTATCGTGTTTTTCTATAATCATGGCGCCCTTGGACAGATTTTTTTCAGCTCCTCTGTAAAAATGAATTTCAAAAAATTATATTGTGTTTTTGTAATTATGGCGCCCTTGGTCAGATTTTTCAGCGCCTCTGTAAGAATAACTTTCAAAAAAATAACATCGTGTAATTTGTAATCATGGCACCCTTGGTCACATTTTTCTTTTAGCGCTTCTGTAAGAATGCCTTTCAAATAACTATTATCGTGTTTTTCTAATCATGGCGCCCTTGGACAGATTTTTTTTTTCAGCGCCTCTGTAAAAATAAATTTCAAAAAATTATATTGTGTTTTTGTAATCATGGCACCCTTGGTAAGATTTTTTTCAGCGCTTCTGTAAAAATAAGTTTCAAAAAACTAATATCGTGTTTTTGTAATCATGGCACCCTTGGTCAGATTTTTTCAGCGCCTCTGTAAAAATAAGTTTCAAAAAACTATATTGTGTTTTTGTAATCATGGCGCCCTTGGTCAGATTTTTCAGCGCCTCTGTAAGAATAACTTTCAAAAAACTAACATCGTGTAATTTGTAATCATGGCACCCTTGGTCACATTTTTCTTTTAGCGCTTCTGTAAGAATGCCTTTCAAATAACTATTATCGTGTTTTTCTAATCATGGCGCCCTTGGACAGATTTTTTTTTCAGCGCCTCTGTAAAAATAAATTTAAAAAAAATTATATTGTGTTTTTGTAATCATGGCACCCTTGGTAAGATTTTTTTAGCGCCTCTGTAAAAATGCCTTTCAAAAAACTGTTATCGTGTTTCTCTAATAATGGCGCCTTTGGACAGATTTTTTTCAGCGCCTCTGTAAAAATAAATTTCAAAAAACTATATTGTGTCTTTGTAACCATGGCGCCCTTGGTCAGATTTTTTCAGCGCCTCTGTAAATATAAATTTCAAAAAACTAATATCGTGCTTTTGTAATCATGGCGCTCTTGGTCAGATATTTCTTGCGCCTCTGTAAAGATGTCTTTCAAAAAGATGCTATCGTATTTTTCTAATCATGGCGCCCTTGGACAGATTTTTTTCAGCGGCTCTGTAAAAATGAATTTCAAAAAACTATATTGTGTTTTTGTAATCATGGCGCCCTTGGTCAGATTTTTCAGCGCCTCTGTAAGAATAACTTTAAAAAAAATAACATCGTGTAATTTGTAATCATGGCGCCCTTGGTCACATTTTTCTTTTAGCGCTTCTGTAAGAATGCCTTTCAAATAACTATTATCGTGTTTTTCTAATCATGGCGCCCTTGGACAGATTTTTTTTTTCAGCGCCTCTGTAAAAATAAATTTCAAAAAATTATATTGTGTTTTTGTAATCATGGCACCCTTGGTAAGATTTTTTTCAGCGCCTCTGTAAAAATAAGTTTAAAAAAACTAATATCGTGTTTTTGTAATCATGGCACCCTTGGTCAGATTTTTTTCAGCGCCTCTGTAAGAATAACTTTCAAAAAACTAACATCGTGTAATTTGTAATCATGGCGCCCTTGGTCACATTTTTCTTTTAGCGCTTCTGTAAGAATGCCTTTCAAATAACTATTATCGTGTTTTTCTAATCATGGCGCCCTTGGACAGATTTTTTTTCAGCGCCTCTGTAAAAATAAATTTCAAAAAACTAATATCGTGTTTTTGTAATCATGGCACCCTTGGTCAAAGATTTTTCAGCGCCTCTGTAAAAATGCCTTTAAAAATGCTATTGTCGTAGTTTTCAAATCATGGCGCCCTTGGACGGATTTTTTTCAGCGCCTCTGTAAAAATGGCTTTAAAAAAAGTAATATCGTGTTTTTATAATCATGGCACACTTGGTCACACTTTTTCAGCACCTCTGTAAAAATAACTTTCAAAAAACTAATATCGTGTTTTCGTAATCATGGCGCCCTTGGTGAGATTTTTTCAGCGCCCCTGTAAAATTAATTTTAATAAAACTAATATCATGCTTTTGTAATCATGGCGCCCTTGGTCAGATTTTTTTTCAGCGCCTCTGTAAAAATAACTTTGAAAAAACTAATATAGTGTTTTTGTAATCATGGCCCTTTGGCCACTTGGTCAGATTTTCTTCAGCACCTCTGTAAAAATAACTTTCAAAAAACTACTATCGAGATTTTGTAATTGCAATCCCTCCCCCCCCCCCCCCACACACACACGCACACACATGGGAAATTAGGCGCACGCTCTTAGACGCACACTCCCCACAAACACACACATAAATTAGTTCTACTTAGTACACTTAGTTCTACTAAAGTAGAGCATTCCATAATTTCTTAATGATAATATAAGTTAGACCGCCAAGACTAATTCTTCACAAGATTTCGCAATGGAAACATACGTAAATTTTGCTTTTGAAAGAAGAAAATATTAAAATTTCATATCTATTTAAAAATTCGATTATATTTTTAGCATCCGAAAATGCCGATATCTAAAAAAGTTTTTTTTTTTTTTTTTTTTTTTTTTTTTAAACCGGATCTGCTTAACCGCTTTAAACTTCAAACACCATCCCGATTTATAAATTGAAAAATACACATGTAATTAAAATAAATAGATAAACCACTAAAATTGTAAAAGTTGTTTTACAAAAGAATGGATGAATATAAGTAAAGAGAAGTGCAGTTTGTGTTCAGTTTTCAATGCTGTTAGTCAATAACGTGGGAGTTCCGATGAAGACAAATTACCATTTCGGCGGGGTTTCAGGTTAACTAGATAAGGATTCTATAGATACCCAGTGGTTTCTGTAGTAGTACCAGATGTGACACTTTTTATTGATTATACCATATTCTGAGATTTCTGTAGAAAATAGAAATCGGATGTGGAGGTATTTTCCCATGAAATACTAATTAACACACGACACATGCTCGGCGTACAGGCATCTGCGAAGAATGAATCGTTAAAAACGAAAAATTAAATATTGAATTAAGCAACTGTTATAGCAGTTTTATAATGTTTTGTGGAATAAAACAAGTAGTTTATTACTCAAAATTCCTCTTCAGTCGAGAATTCTCAATTGTTTTACATCTTTTTAGCTGCCCAAAACTTTTGATGGCATTATTAAATAATTTTTATTGATACATACATTAAATTTTTAAAAATTCCTATTAAGGTGAAAACGAAAAATAACTTTTCCAATTAAACCTTATCATTTTTTAGATACATTTCTTTATTTCAAGATATCGAGTAAAAAATAATTGCAAAATAATGAACACATATAAGCTTAATTGCGGTAGGAAATAAACGTGTTATTCTTCTTCTTTTCAATTTTTTCCCACATTACGCAATTAAGAACGCTGGTCACCCAGCTTCCGATTTCCCCTCACTAATGTAAAGTCTATGGGCATTGGATGCATTCGTATATTTAAAATATCTCCTCGGGAAATTAATATTTTTAACTTCTATTTTTTGTGTGCACTTCCTAAAAGATGTCTCTTTTTTTTCTTAGTTCTCGAAATATTTCTAAAGTATAGACTTAATTTTATATGAAGTGTTAAAATGTTGAGAACACAGAAAAAAAGATGTGAATGTAAAAATGTGAATTTCCCGAGAAGATATTTTAAATATACATATTCATCAAAAGTCCGTTCTTCTGGTGCCTTTTTTTTTTGTGTGTGTGTGTGTGTGTGTGTGTGTGCGCGCGCGTGAGTTGCGGCGGCCATTGTAATTTAAATTTGGCTTATCTGAAATTAAAACAAACAGTAATTTTTAATTAAATATGACTTATTTTAGTGACTAGACGAGACAAAGTGTGGAAATATTCAACTTTTATCGTAGAAATATATTGATTTTTGATGATAAAAAAAAAAATCCTTAATGCACTGCATAATTATATAAGAAAAAAAGTTGACAAAATTAGAAGTGAAACAATTCAGTTATTTTAAAGTAATCGTGTCGTGGTCATCTATTTAAAAATGCAATTTTGAGAAAAACTAGATTTAATTTTATGTTATACTTATAATAGAATGCTTATTGTATTGTTTCTTTTTTTTACTTACATAGAATCGTCTATTCCAAATTTTGGCCACATAAAGAAGTCTTAATTCCGTTGATAAAGCCGCTAAAATAAAAACTTGATTTTTCGAAATTTATATGTTCTCAAAAAAGTATTTTTTAACGTTCAATAATGCGAAAAATTCTGCTCATTTTTACAAACATAAAAACAGTGTTCGACAGAAACGGAATTTCGGTTACCTTCCTAGTTTCGAGCGAAAACGAAAGCGAAACTGTTTTTAAAATAATTTCAAAGTAATTCACATAAACATACATATATGCATGTTATCTGAATAATGTTTTGCTTAGAAACAGCAGTAAATAATTATTAATTAAAAAACAATTTGATTGAAATAAAAATTAATTAAATATAAGGGGTTAAAAACATAAAAATTATTAAAAAATAATTTAATTTAAAAAATAACGTATTTAATCAGTATTAGTAATACCTTTTAGATTTATCCCTTTGTATGTGAATATATAGTAAGTGCGGCTCTTTGGATGGGAGTGCCGTTTGGGAGAGTCTAGGGAGGGGCAGTTATAGTAATACCGAATATTCGGCAGTACTTTCGCCGAAACTAAGATTTTGGGCTAAAAATGAGAATGAAACCGAATATTCGGCCAAACTCTACATAAAAGAATGAGACTTGCAGGCTTGGTTATTGGAGTAATTTGTAATACAATCGATTCTTTTCTCTAAATTAATTACATCTTGAGTTAATATTGATTGTTGTCTCGTGACAACAGTTCTCTTCCTCTTCCCCCACTGTCGCGTCCGGAAATTCGGTTCAAAACTCCACCTTTGACAGCATTTCCTGAAGTATCTTTTGCTTTTCTCGAAAAATATAAAAGACAGTTCGATTACAAAGTTTCTGATGGGCAATAAAAAATAGCTGGTATTTTCGGCCACGTAAAGCAGTCAGCAGTTGTAATGAAATTTAATGAAAACCTTTAAAACAAAACTTATCATGCAATAAAATTCAAGTAATACTACTTTTCAAAATAATACATTCAACGTAATACTTTTAAAGAATTATTACTTTTCCGAAGATTTTCTGTCCCCCGTCCTCCTTGCCCTGCGTACACAGAGGAATCGCGGTAAAAAAGAACAAGATCTTAGGAAAACAGACACAACTCCATTATTGGGCACAGCCTTTGTAAGTTGGCTCATTTTAAAGGAAACCTAAATACATTATGTCTCAAAGAAAAGAGAGTACCGATATCAGCCATCTATTAGAGATATCAACCATCATCCATCTTCATACTTTTTAAAAAATAGTGTACAGTGTACAGTATTATAAAATATCATCACCATCACAGCTCAGGTATGCTGATGTTGCATCTTGCATAACAAGAACTGTGAATTGTCCATGGAAAAACAATATAAGGTAAGATTACCTATATTAGTTTTTTTTTTTAATTGTATACCTCTTTTATAAGAGAGTTTATCAGTTTGAATTTTTGCGAAATCTTCAAAATTTGTCTAATGTATTTCGTTATTTTCTCTTTATAATTGTTGCGGGAAAAAAAAATCTGGGATGAAAATTAAATGACATTTTTAATATTTCCCGAAATATGATTTGTTTATTACTACGAACTAAACTGAATAATAACAAAAACTGTAGTAATAATATTAAAGAATATTTGTCTTTCACGCAGTTGCAGATTATATATACATATTTAACTGTTTAAATAGCGGGATTCAAACCAAACGCTTCTCTATGATATCTTTTTAACGTTGAAAAAATAAAGAAATACAACAATTTTTAAAAATAATTCACGCAAAATAGACGTCATTCTTTCCCTGAACAAAAATAACTTTTCTGAAAATTTTTACATAATTGGTATTTGTATCCTAGAGATTGTATAAAATATTATTGAATTGTATAAAATAATGTTTTGCACTTTTGAGTATTGACCCAACGAAATTGTTTTTGTTTGTTTTATTTTAATATTTTATTTTCCATTTGGAGATAATTGTATGGAGATTGTTATTCGGATATTCGGGGTAAGGTTTGAATTAACTCATTAGATAAGGTGAGCAGAATTCAAAAATAGAGATAGCTTTTTTAGAAAAGTGTGGTGGAAAAAAAATACCTCTAAGTTGGCAACACTGATCTAATATCAGAAGTGCAATGTTTTGCGGGAACTATTTTTGTACATATTACATTTCTATAGTATTAAATACTAATTTGGGTGTCATAATTATTTTAGGAATAAGGTTTTCGCTATAGCAATATACTCGTATATATTTTTAAATTAATTTTTTATACATAATTTATATAGTATGTGTGTGTGTGTATGTATGTATATATATATATAATATAGTAAAACCTCTCTAAAGCGACCACGTTCCGTTCCAATAAAAATTGGTCGCTCCGAGAGGTGGTCTCTTAAGGGAGACCATGTTTAAATCTAGAGTTTTGTTGAAAAAAGGTAACAATTAATATTACTAAAATTTATTTTTCACTTTAGGAAAAAAGAGTATCAAAACAAAAGTTAATTACTGCAGAGTGTAAAAAATGAGTACATTGACGTTTGCTTTGATTTTACGGTTTTATCTTTTATAAATTTTATTTCTAAGTCCTTTCGAAGTTCAGTAAATAAAAGCAATTTTTTTTTTGGATGGGAACAAATAATGACGATTTTATTCATTTATCTATTTCCTTGAGAGTTTCCTGACAGAATAGGGCAAGGAAGTTTATGGACCGTCATTCTTAATTCGTCATCAGAGTTAAATTCATTGCCTAAAAAGGCACAAAGGAGTTTAAACACTTAAAAGTTACCGGAATAAAAAAAAATATCTAAACTTAGTTTAGAAATTTGATGACTAATGCGCTCTCTAGAATTATTTTTCTAATAAAACCTTCTTCAACCGACCAGGAAAAAATCGAATTTGTTTCGTTTTCTTTAAAGAAATGGATCGCTCATGGGGGGAGTTCAACTGGGATGGTCTCTGAATGGGGGTAAAATTACTATTGAGCATATGGGAATAAATTTCGTTCCATGCAAAAATGATCGTTCAGGGAGGTGGTCGCACAGGGAGGTTTCACTGTATATATATATATATATATATATGAGCATTTGCGCCTTTTTGTAAGGCAATCGGCGCCATTTTTATCCATTTTGCCACCGCCCTCTCAGTTATGCCAGTACGACCCTGTACCTGAACGGTAAAGAAAGTCTAATTTGGTAGAAACCCAGGAATATCTTGCATGTGCAGTGCAGGAAGTAACCATGAAAACCATATACGGAAGTCGCATCATAAGTGGTGAAGCATATCAAATGAAATTATCATTCAAAAGAGTGGGCTGGTGTAAGAATGTATGGTTGATAAGCGTGCGCATTCGTCAAAACAACATATCAGTACGAAGCACTTTATTAAACTCAGTGGTGTTTCGAGTGTTTCTAAGGCTAGTTTGTGCTCAAGAAAAATAATTGTGATTGCATCAAAAATAGACCCAACAAGCGAGTTCAAAGTTTTGAATCACTTTTGATTTTATTTTTATTCGATTTGAACTTGCTACTGTTTCAAAACTTTACATACTCCAAATGATTTAGTGGTTTGTTTGAATTATAAATTTATCAAAGTTTTCGGAACGGACAAGAAAATTTGTCGATCCAGTGAGTAGAAAAGATGGCATCTCAAATTTCGCAGCAAACGTTAAAATTATATATATATATATATATATATATAAATGCATACCTGGTAGCCGGAAAAGAATACGCGTACTCTCTTACACAATCTGAAATTTTAAACTTAGAAATAATACACAATCAATGAGTCTTTTGCGCTTTGTAGTATTTGCAGAATATCAAGAAGAGTTTAAACGTCTAACAGATAGTTTTTCGTACGTTCTATTACAATAGAACAAACAGGGCTGCCACAGGCGACTATTTTTTAGTTCTAACTGGCACACTTTCTCTACACAGAAATCCTCAACACACACTTTTACAACATTTGCACGAGAAATATACTTCAAAATTTATGTTAGAAAAATACTGGTGCGAATAGAATATAAAAATAGTCGCCTGTGGCAGCCCTGAACAAAGAAAAAGAAGCTTTATGATGAGAGCAAAAATGTAGTTGATCACTTGTTAGGAATACTACCACCTACATTATGACAACGTTTAATAAGAACTGATTGTGATGTTAACTTCAGGCTTTTTGAAAGGAAGTTGTTCAAGTACTCTGTAACTATTTCAAGATACTAGATGAAAGATTTTTGATACGACTCCAAAAGACTTAAGGGGTCTATGGACTCTTAAAATTGAAAAAAATGAAAAAAAGACCATGTTCACCATTTAATGTCTTAAAAAGTATACGATTTTAAAGCATAATTTTTATTGGGATGAAAGATATAACCCAGCAAAGAGGAAATTGCTGGCCAGCAGCAAGATAGGTGCTGGCAATGATGGAGAAGTGCTGGCTAATGGTCTGCCACTGCGTGACCACTGCTGGACAGCTTCAGTAAACTTTGCTGTTGGAAATCATCAGATAAAATTCTGGTGGGCTTCCGTTTTATCTCATGCGCTGGCCCACCACTACATGGAAGTGCACGAACTTTTGCTGGATTATTGCTGGGAACCCTTACGCTAGGTGACGTTGCGAATATCGAAGACACCGAGTATTTGAACACAAATCTGAAATGAATATCTTAACACAATTTAAGCTGTGAAGCTAATTATTTTTGAAAGTGTAAATAATATAGCACCATTGTCACCAACAAAATAAATAAGTAAATGAATAAATAAATAAATTTTTTATTTCAACGCACTTTTTTTCCCTCCTTAAATCTGGTTTTATTAAATTACAAAGGATTTCGGTTTTCATAATTTACACAGTTCAGAATCAATAATAAAAAAAAGCGTATAAAATATATAGGATTTCTATACTATACAATAATTTCTATACTAGTTCAATGATTGGGAACGTAAATCACAAAAGAATAAAATTGAAACAGTGTAATGAGAGCTTGATAACTATGAGCGTTCATAGCAAACGCTGAAAGTGCTTGTTCATGACCGATCACGAAAACCAAACTGCATCGAGCGCAGTCAGTATTTGGGAGGGTGACCACATGGAAACAGCTGCAAGTTCAAATATTTCTATAGACACTTCTACAGATATTTCTTTAGCTCTTGTTGAAACTAGCTTATAGAAAAAAGAGCCATAATTCTATAATACTTTTTTTTTAATAGAATTCTATAAGAAATTTTTGTTAGGGAAAGTGCTGGGCCAGCAAAGGAATAGCAGTGGGATAGGTGCTAGCACTGCAAGAAAAGTGCCAGATTGAAGTAATGTGATGGCATACCAATGCTGGCCTGCTGTTGGCCATCACTGATGGGCCATCTGCATTCCGCACTGACACATTTGTACAGGTTTAAGTAATTGCACCATTCCACTTTACCGCTGATAGCAGTGCTGGCTGCCATCTTTTTTCCAGCTGATGGCCCACTGTTTCTTTCTTTGCTGGGAAGTATGCTCTTTCATTTCATGTATATAAAAAATTCAATATGCTGAATTAGTATTTATAGGGGACTCGAAACTGTAAGACATTTGTCGAGCAGAAAATTGGTATAACAGCTTACGCGCAGGATTACAAAATAGATATTACAACAAGTAAAAATTGAATTTAAAAAATCAAAAAACCCGACTGCGTAAAATGCGAACTAATTAAGTATTTCTCATCAATGTGAAACTACTTTTTATATTACTTACATATTTTTTTTAATTACTTGTATTGATGACTTCTAAGTTGTGTTTAACCCCTTCAGGACAAGCGTCTTTTACAGAATTTTTAATCTTTTGTCACAGGTTTTTTAAAAACAGAAATTTTTGCTTAATTTGGGGACAAGGGACCTTAAAATCCTTAAAAATAAAAATATTTATTTTTTGTAAATTTCACCTAAATATTATTCAAGGGTACATTATATGCATTATGGCATGCATTTATCACAAAAAAAAAAGAAAAGAAAAATTATTTTTGAGAAAAAATGGAATTTTACCCGTCGTCTTCGAAATCTTCGAAATGCCCCCTGCATCTTCCATATCAATGAAAATCCCCAATATTTTTTATAAAAGTTTGTTTTATATATATAAATAAAATAGAGCATCGAATTTTAAATATTTGAATTTAAAGGTAAAAAAAAAAATAAATTTTGAAATTTTTTCGAAAAAATTTCAAAAATTTTCAATTTTTTTTTTTTTTTTTTTTTTTTTTTTAAACTTTTAAATTCAAATATATAAAATTTGATGCTCTATTTTATTTATATATATAAAACAAACTTTTATAAAAAATATTGGGGATTTTCATTGGTATGGGATGTGCAGGGGGCATTTCGAAGATTTCTAAGAAAATTAAAATTCGTAATGTAGTTATTCGTAGTAGTAGTAATTCGTTAATGTAGTAAAATTCCATTTTTTTCTCAAAAATAAATTTATTTTTTATTTTTTTTGTGCTAAATGCATGCCATAATGCATATAATGTACCCCTGAATAATATTTAAGATAAAATTTACAAGAAATAAAAAAAAAGTGAAAAATTTTGAAATTTTTTCGAAAAAATTTCAAAATTTTTAATTTTTTTACCTTTAAATTCAAATATATAAAATTTGATGCTCTTTTTTATTTATATATATAAATCAAACTTTTATAAAAAATATTGGGGATTTTCCTTGATATGGGACGCGCAGGGGGCATTTCGAAGTAAAGATGATGAGTTCGATGTGAGAAAGATTCGAAGTAAAATTCCATTTTTTTCTCAAAAAAAAAAAAAATTGTGATAAATGCATGCCATAATGCATATAATGTACCTTTGAATAATATTTAAGATGAAATTTACAAAAAATAAAGAAAAAATTGAAATTTTGAAATTTTTTCGAAAAAATTTCAAAATTTTTCAATTTTTTTTTTTACCTTTAAATTCATATATATAAAATCCGATGCTATATTTTGTTTATATATATAAACCAAACTTTTATAAAAAATATTGGGGATTTTCATTGATATGGAAGACGCGGGGGGCATTTCGAAGATTTCTAAAATTTCGCGTAAAATTCCATTTTTTTCTCAAAAAATTTTTTTATTTTATTTTCTTTGTGATAAATGCATGCCATAATGCATATAATGTATCCTTGAATAATATTTAAGGTGAAATTTACAAAAAAAAAAAAAATATTTTAAGGTCCCTTGTCCCCTTCAGGAAAATGCTCCGATTAAATAAGGCAAAATTTATAATAAAATTTTACTGGTGAGAATAATCAAGGATTCTGAGCACCTTATGCGGCACGTATATCGGTCGCTCTTCCCCAAGGGGTTAATTGTTAGTTCCTATCTATAAACACTGTTCCGATGCGGCCTATAGATGTCTATGAAGGTTACAGTTGAAGTAAAGCTAGAGATCCTACCAACACAACTTCCAGGTTGTGCAATATTTAAACGGAGCTTCTGACTGTAAAATAGTCAATGAAACATCGTCTTCATTTTGAAAGACCTATCTAATGATATGCCACTCAATAGGGTGCGTAAAATTTTTTTTAGTCTCTACCGCCATTTTGTATTTTACGACCACCATTTTGAATTTTTAAAAACAAAATCTAGCCTATAACTATTGGACGGTTAAGACGAATCGATAGAAACCTCATTCATTAAAATCCATCCAGCCGTTGGGATGTTTCGAGGGTATAAAAAGTCCACATTCCCAGATACGCGTGAAACACATAACCCTTCAGGCAGTCGGGTAAACAGAATGGAAATTTTGGTGCCTACTTATACTTCAGATTGTAATAATTACACTGAACCTAAATAAATTTGTATTTAAAGCATTTTTATATTTTTAATGCAAAGTTGTTCTTAGCTAATCAAAATTTTGAAAATTTCAACAGTATAATTACCTATAAAAATATTTTTTTTAACAATAAAAAGGAACTTTTAAGTTCGGTTTATACAGACTAACATGAAATATAGGTTTAGTAAATTTCATGAAAAAATATTCAGAAGTTTCTGAGGTATCCTATGCGTCATGCCCAAAAACGTCTTTTGGAGAAAAATGGCTTCAAAGTTTCGGAAACGCCGCTTCAGCTATTGAGCGGGTATAATTCTAAAAGTCATAATTTCTGTTCTAATGAGAATTTCAAGGAAACAATTATATCAAAATGTTCAAAACTGGTAGGAGTTTAACATCTAAAAAATTAAAATTTCTAAAATTTTGAAGCTTTAAAAGTCCTGAGACCCCTTAAGGACCGCAGTATTTGAATTTGCATAAAAGAATAATATTTCTCACATGTTTAACATTGAAATGAAAATTACCCGTAAAAATAGTTACGGAGTTCCCCAAAAGTCTTTTAGAATTCTGACATCGACAACCGATATTCATAAACATGTATCGGGCCATGGGTTTTAACAAACCAGAAGTAAAAAAAAAAAAAAATAAACGTTTGTCTGCTTATGTACAAGGTGGCCATAATTAAACTGACCGTACTCGGAGTGTTCTGTAGCGCAATCTGTTTGAGAGAATGGCGCCAAGTTTTGTGGGAATATTAAATAAGACAAAGGACGAAGGATTCCGCGAAAAAAATTAGTTCCAAAAGTCACCCCTAGGGAAATATGTGGCGCTGTGTAAATCATGCTTGAAAAGAGAGTTTTAAAAAATGCAGAATCAATACTGAAGTAAAATTACCCTTTTTTAGCATATTTAACGATTTAACTCGAGCTCAATATGACAAGACTTTTAAAAAGGCTAAAACTTAACTCTGATAAACACTGATAAAGGCTCTTTATCTACAATTTCACTTACTGAGTCCCAAAGAAAGCAGCAGCAAGAAGTTCGTTATTCAAAGAAGAAGTTCTTAATTCAAATTTCACGTTACATTTGTTGATCTTGAAATAGTTACAGAATTCTTGCACAACTTCCATTTAATATGTCCGAACAGACATATCAGATGCATCACAATTAGTTCTTATTAAACGTTGTCGTAACGTGGTTTTATATGAAAAAAACCCTGGATCTTTTGAAGTAATATAGTTCTAAGGTTTTAAAATTTGATTAATGATAATTTTTCATAAATTAGATGACACATTTGAAGAATAATGCAAAACCCCCTAATGACCGCATGGGACTGCCTCTTTCACACTAGCCACAAGATTTCAGCCGTTGGATAGAGGCATTCATAAATTTTTGCAAAAATATGACACCAGTGAATGCAAAAATTTGCTTATCGACAGCGATTAGGCGATAAGAGCGTTTCAAATTTCTTCTATTTTCCAGCAGCATACAATAAAGTTACAACAGTTTCATTAGGCCTGGAAAGTCTGTCTATGGTCTTTGAATCCTGCCATTTTTAGCAAAGACGATTTCTAGGCTTGCACGGTCACAAAAAGGAAAATCCTGATGTTGACAATGAGGTATAGACATAGAGGGAAGTGACGACGAATCGAGTGCTATTTGTATTCTGATATAGTCTGAAAAAACATCAGGTATGTTTATGCAGTCGGAAGAGACAATGTCACTGCCGGAAGCAGTGGCAAAAAGCTGGTCTTCTGATGTTGCAACTTTTTTTGTGAAATCACCACTTAAAACTGCAACTCCAACATGGTCGAGATCAATGATATATGTTTACGTTTTTCTTTTCTTTTCTTTCTTTTTTTTTTTTTTTTTTTTTTTTTTTGAGGCAACAAATTCCATAGAACGTAAACTCAATAAACCGGAAATTATGAACAAATGTCTTTCTAAAAGTTTCCAGAAAATAAAGAGAAACGTTAATAAAAATAAAATGAATTACAGAATGAATTACCCTCCCCCTTCCCCAGAAAAATCAAGCTAATGGCGGAGATGTGGAGGCTCTTAAGATATGCAATATCTATAGAGATCAAAATCAAAAAGCCTACCTCTAGTGTTGAGTGTGTCAATAATGGTGGCACAAAAATGCACAGGCTATGGGCGATTTAAGTATGCTCAAATGCAATATATGTAATAAGTCATTAATAAGATTAACCTGCTCACTTTTACACATATGCATGCGTATTCTTATACTTCCGGGTGTTTAAAGATGCGCATTTATCCCCTTGTAATTTTTTAAAAATTAAGCTTAATAGTTGGATTATTATTTCGAAAAGTTTATGGTAGTTTATTACGTGATTATCAAGGTTTAATAATAAATAATACGCATCTTTGATAATTCATTAGTTACTTCTTTATATTCAGTTATTGGAAATATGTGCACTCTTACACCAACGTATCCTACGGTGCAATAAATCGTTCATTAAAGGCTGCATTATCTTTACAAAATGTGATGTGATTGTTCATCAACTTCAATTTAATGATGGACAAATGGAGAGACAAATGGAGATTGACAATGTTTGCCACTCAAACATTTTATGGACGGTTCAGGCCCATATTAACTCAACCCCCATAACTGCAGGATTTAAGCATAAAATAATTACCTAACATTGTAACTTTGTCCATAAATTCCTACTGTATTCATCAAAATCCGCTATCTGGTGTGGCTTTATTGGCAGTTTCATAACTGCACTATTCTTTAAAAAAAATGTGACAGGACCCTTCAGATGCTCCGTAACTGATATTCGCTACGCACCTATGTTTCAAATATTCGTTGTATAAGATCTTCAACAGCGTGGCAGTTTAGGCAGCACTATTTTCAAACACGAGAAGTCTCTAACTCATATTAGTACATGTGCGACACATTGTTTAAGCAACATTTTACAGACGAGCAAGTTATTTGCCGACATTTTCCCGTTTTATGGCATCGCATTCGCTAGACACCAAACCATGTGACTTCTGGTTTGGAGTAATTTCAAAAGCTCCGTTTATCATCACAATATTATAAATTTGTCGAGTTGAAGTTTCTACACTATGTGACCAAAGTTGACCGGCCACTTGCGATTTTAGGCGTTTTCTTAAAATATCTAGAAAAATACATGAGGAATTATCCTGAAACTCCAGGTGTGTAAACAGAATAGTACATGTCATACATTTACGTAAAGATTTTTTTCCCGAAACCCCTTAGGGGAATGTCAACAAACTGAAAAAGAACGAATATCTTTTGGATAACCCTGTCAAAATTCAAATTCTTCGCAAAAGCGTTCAAATTGTAGATTAGGATTAAGTCGCTTATTGTAATAATTTGTGTTCATTTTTATGAGTATAGCATGTATACAAGAAGAGAAATTCAGGATTTCTTAAAAACATCCTTACATTTTGCCAAGTGTTTTGCTTATAATTTGCAGAATTCTTAATGTGAAAAAAAGTTATTTTCAAAAAATATGATAAAGAACATTGTACACAATGCCCTGTAATAAGAATTAAAATATAGTAAGAATTGTATGAAAAATGAGCAGGTTTACTAAATAATTTTTCACTGCGCATGCGCGAAAGCAATCAAAATATTATGTGCATAATGTGTGAGCTAAATGTATAGAGCAACTTTTGTAAAAGTCTCCAAAACGTAGTTTGAAAATTCTGATAATACTCGTTGATAGAATAAGCTCAAAATCCGTCGTTCCCAAAATGATGCAAAAAGATGAGGGGCTGTATCCATATATCAATTGATTAGTGCCAATATAGCACACACAACATTGCTCTTATTACTGTATTGGGATACATCCCCTCATCTTTTTGCTTCCTTCTATGAGTAACGGATATTGAGCTTATTCTGTCAACGATAAATTTCAGACTTTTGAAACTATGTTCTTGACACTTTAACAAAAGTTGTTCTAGACACTTAGCTCACACATTATACAAATTATATTTTGATTACATTCGGGCATGCGCAGTGTATCATTATTTAGTAAACCTGCTCATTTTTCACATAATTTTTATCATTTTTTAAATCTGATTGCAGGGTATTGTGTACAATGCTGTTTGTCATATTTTCTGAAAATAACTTTTTTTTTTATATTAAGAACTCTGCAAATTATAAGCTAAAAACTTGGCGAAATTTGGAACATTTTTTTTTAAAAGCTTTAATTTCTCCACGAGTATACATGCTATTCTCATAAAAATGAACACAGTTTATTGCAATAAGCCGTTTAATCATAATCTACAGTTTGAACGCTTTTGCTACATTAATTTTTACAGGGTTATCCAAAATATATTCGTTTTTTTTTAGTTTTTTGACAATCCCGTCCCATGACGTTTCGGGAAAAAATCTTCACGGATATATATGTCCTGTACTATTTTGTTTATACCCGTGGAGTTTCAGGAAAATCCCTCATGTACTTTTCTAGATATTTAAGAAAACATCTAAAATCGCAAGTGACCGGTCACCTTTGGCAATATAGTGTATGAGCCGGCATTTTTGTAATATTTTCGCTAATACGCGTTAAGCTACTGTAGAGAGGGCGATATTGCGCTTTAACCTGATTTCAGAAAATTGTGGTCAGCAATTCGAACATATAGTGAAATGTGTATTATTTGTAAAAATTGTTATGATTAAATTACCAAAAGTTACCCATTATTTTCCTCCTGCTGGCAGATTTTTGACGTAATTATTATTGTTATTATTATTATTATTTTTTTTTATAATACCTCATGAATATATATTAATAATATTTCCAAATTTGGTAACATTTGGTCCAGTAGTTTTAATTTTATAGCCTTTTCAAAGTGAAGCTTTAACTATAACCTTCTTATTTTAAAGTGGAAAATTATTGCCTTATCCTTGGAACAAAAACGTTTAAGTTTTGCACTTCCAAAATTGTACAGTTATAAATAAAGTATTTGTTTGAATGCTGATAATTTTAATGAGTTGAAATATTTGCTTATTGCTAAAATAATAATTTACGAATTGTTATTTTTTTCTTACTGTTAAAAATTTTTTCGGCTTAAATAAGGATATTTCCCTATTTAAAAAAAAAATCAATATTTAAAAAATATATTAAAGCACATACACTTGAAACAAAAGTACTACAAGTTCAAATACTCAAAGTTAAAAAAAATATTCAATTCATTTAACGTCAAGAATGTTATTAGGAACTAAGAAATATATATTAAATATGTAAGATTAACATTATTAAAATTCAAAGAGTAACATAACATAGACAAATATTCCTAATATTCCGTTTAGTACTGAATTGACAGCATTTTAACTGAAGATTTCGGCAGAAGTAATTATCTAGTAGAACGGTACAAACTGTACAAACGGTTACTAACATATCAGCAAATAACGTTGTGCTGAAAAATTTATTGGGTTATTGGTCATTCATAAGCAAAACCGAGAGAAAACTTCTGGGTCTGTTCATTTATTTATGATGCTTGATGACGTGAATGCTTTTATGTCACCAAGCATCACATTAATGTTTAAAGATGAGTCTTCTGTTTTTCCTTTGCACATTGTAAGAAGAAATGGAGAAAGTTCGAGTAAAACTACAGGTAAAATGTATGACATCGTTTTACAAAGCAATTATTATTATTATTATTATTTCACTTTAAATTTACAATACTGAAAACACCATTTACAATACTTCGCTGAGTAAAATGACTGCAAAATAAAGTTAATTTGCGCTAAATTAGGTAAGAAAACTTATCACATACTAAGGGAAAAGAACTAAATTGTCATATCATTGCAACGAAATTAGTTAGTTCAATTTAAATATTTTTTAATCACGAATTCGATTAAAAAGGGAATAAATTGATTCAAGAGTTATTAATATTTAATCAAAGAAATTAAATTAACATAGCATATATTAGACGTGAACTGTAAGCATTATAACAAATTTTCTAGTGATAGCTTTATCGATTAAAATATTTAGTAGCTTGCATAGAAATTAATAAATAAATTTAGGTAATTTAGAATTTTTTTAATTAAATATTTCTCTATTACTTAAAAAGACTAAGAAGCAATAATCTGTTCTTAACAAATGATTACATAATGTAACTTTTCCTTTTTTTATAAGTATTGCCTTATAACTTTGAAGGGTTATTTGAAGAAGCTGTATACAGGGTGCCTCCAAAACATTGAAACGCGTTTTAATTTTTCTCCTGTTAGAGATACGTAGTCGATGTATATTACAAAAGTGTTCAAAATAAGGTAGGAATTAAATTTATGTTGATGATATCGCCTGCAGCTTATTTTTAAAAAGTTATGTTCGGAGTTATAATTCAGAGATTACCTGCGCTAAAAAAATGTCTATCCGCTTTTAGTTCCATTAAACTAAGGAAATGTCATAAAGTTCGAAGTATCATATCTCGGTGAGTTTTGTTCATGGGAAAATGAAGTTTTACTATTGTACTTGTAAGAACACGAAGAATTTTTTCTAAATATAATTTTTATGACTCAGGGGCCGTATAAAATTGAAAAGTGTAACTTTTTGAAAATTAGTGGTAGGATTGTTTCACCAATATAATCTTAAATCCCACCTTGTTTTGAACATTTTTGCATCTCCCACAAGTAAAAAAAATTAAAAAAAAATTAAAGCGCGTTTTATCAATGCTTTTTGGGATACCCTGTACATTAGAAAGTTAATACTATTTGGTATAGCACATGGAAAGACAAAGTTAATAAAAAAATATTTGAGAAACGGAAATTGAATAAAAAAAGAGCCGTACCTTTGTCTCAAAATGTTTTATGACATCTCTCCTGTACTTAGAGATGTTAAGTTTGGATTAGTTGAGAAATGATATTGAGTCGATACATAAAAAAAAAATTCTAAAGAGGGTGGATGTCTTTAGCAGGGCGGAAGAGAGAGTCTACGTCGAATTCGAATGCAAGGCCTTAAATATGATAGCAGAAAATAAAATTGTTTAATAACTACATTATAAAAAATATAATATTTCTTAAGACCAGCGATCATGAGCAGACGTGCCTGAAACCTACGCTTCCATAATATTTCTTAAGAGGCTACTTCAGCCAAAGGAAAAGACCCGTTCGCTAATGCTAATCCTATGGAAGAAATTTATAAAGATATCTCGGTCGCATTTCAATATTTTTAAATAATTTCTTTTGCATTGAATAGTTGAGATTGATCTGTACAAAGGCCGTTGTTTACTTTTTTGATTTTGTTTACAGGTATTTATTATGAGAACACTTTCGTTTTTGGAACCGGTTTCGAAAGTAAAAGCATCCTCATAAAAAATATCTGCAGTCAAAATCGAAAAAGTAAAAAACGTCCTGCATACAGATCGATCTCAACTATTCAATGCAAAAGAAATCATTTAAAAATATTGAAATGCGATCGAGATATCTTTATAAATTTCTGCCATAGGATTAGCATTAGCGAGTGTGTCTTTTCATTTGACTGAAGTAGCCTCTTAAGAGTAAAAGATATTATGAGTGCACCATAGTAACAAAATACCCCCTATTGAGGTAATTTGGGTACAGTGGGGGTGTGTTGCGTATAAATTACATTTTTATTTTATAAAAACTAACAGTATTTTTTTTTTAGAATTTGTGGCGGTATCATGATGGGCAGACATACATAGCTGCAAATCTTTGATGCGGGTAGTGTCACAGTACAGCGGCTGTAGGGATGAGAACCTTGAAGTCCATGTGAGATTTATCCTGGGTGCTGCAGGTCCGGACTGCTTTTGTACGGACGGTAATAATACGTTCATATTATGAAAGTTGAGTTACTTAGCTTAACTTTTTTCAACCGGACAACAAGGAATTAAGCTTAACCTGTTCACATTGCCAAACGTTTTAAGAGACTTAACTTATGTTAAATTTTTAACTACAACTTCTAATCATACATAGTTTCTATGCATGGATAGTTTCTTACAGGGCTGGACAAAATTCGAATGCATCTCCATCTATTGGCGAAAATTTCTTTAACCCATTTATGCCTACCGTCCCATTTTTGGGATGCTTCGAATTTCAATAATTTTTTATAATTTTCTTCTTCTTTATAGCATGGAAATTGTATGAAATAATTATATATGTCTTTATCTGTTATCGAGAGATGACAGCCTAAGACGTATATTTATTTGCTTAAAAGAAGGCTTTTTTCGGTGTTTATAGATTTTTAATTTTTCAAGATGGCGAAATGTAAAAAGTGAGTTTATTTGTATTTTTTACATCAAGCATCCAAATAAATAAGTCATAATCTTAGCTTGTAGACTTCTTTAACATATGTATTTTTTTAAATTGTGAAATTATATGTTCAAGCCTATGTTTTATGCCTTTTTGTAACTTTCAAAATATAGGGCGCTAGGAACGAATGGGTACATATTTTTATCAGCCATTTAGAGGACACTTATTTATGTAATGTCCTTTTCATGATGATTATGAAATAAATTGTTTTTAAGCCTCAAATACGATTACTCTTATTTTATTATTAATAATACTTATAATGTTATTAGTCTCTGTAAAGAAATAAATGTATTTTTTTTTTGTAGTTCATTATAATATACAATTTAAAGGCTTATTTTATATAAATTTAGACAAAACTTATAATTATCCATATTTTTATATTATAAATATTATGCATATTCCCATATTTAGAACGCTTACATTTTATCAAATGAATACAAAAAAAAAAAAAAAAAAAAAAAAAAAAAAAAAAAAAAAAATGCGCAATTTTTTAGTATTTTGCTAGTTTATTTTGCGACATTTTAAAGTGATTTCACCAACAAATTTTCACAAAACAAAAATTCAGGCGCAAATGGGTTAAAATTTGATAATAGTAATCACCTAGTTCTAGACAAACTTCAGTCTTCAGAAAAATTATACTTTTTTCGTTGGGTAAAAGGGCATTCGGGTACAATGTGCAACGAACTGGCGGTTCCGCTGGCGAGGTCGAACGTTGATGATTTTACTTTATCACAAACATTTCTTCCATTCCCGATATCAACATTAAAATCTGAACTTTAAAAACAAATTTTACACCTCTGGCAACAGCATTAGCCCACAGAGTAAGTGAGTAGATAGCCGGAGACTTTCTACCGAATGTCTCACAACACATTTCCATAAGTAACATATACCTTATCTCCTTCTCGCTAATCGTAGCCCCTTCCAACAACATTTCATCATCATCATCATCATCAACCGTTTTCAATCCACTGCTGGATGTAGGTCTCCCCCAGATTTTCCCACTGTTTCCTGTCTAGTGCTTTAGTCATCCAATTTACACCGGCTACTTTTCTGATTTCATCACTCCATCTTACTTGTGATCGCCTTCTTGGCCGTTTTACGTCTCTGTGATACCACTGTAGGGTGTTTGTGCTCCATTTATTGTCTTGTTTTCTTGCAATGTGCCCAGCCCATTTCCATTTTAGCCAGTTAATTCTTTCAATGATGTCAAAAACTTTCGTCTGACTTCTTATCCATGTTATTATTTTTCTGTCTCTTCTAGTTATACCTAGCATACATCTTTACATACTTCTCTGTGCTGTTTGTAATCTTTGTACCATCCGTTTTGTTAGCGTCAATGTTTCTGCTCCCTAAGTTAGCACAGGCAAAACACATTAGTTAAATACCTTTCTTTTCAAACAAAGGGGCATGTTACTCTTCAGAATAATATTGTTCTTCCCAAAAGCACTTCATCCATTTCTTATTCTTCTATTGATTTCATTCATGATACTACGATGATATTTCCTGCCCAAGGTACACATAACTTTGCACTTCTTTAATTTCAGTGTTGTTGTAGACGATTTTCTTTTTTGATGCAAATGAATTGAACATCACCTTAGTCTTTTCCAAGTTTATTTTTAATCCCACATTAATGCTAGCTTCTGCTAAATCTTTTAGAATATTTTCCCAATTCTTCAGAACTGTTTCTGAAAATTAAAATGTCGTCAGCGAATCGGAGATGACTTAAATATTCCCCCATTTATTCTGATCCCTCTGTTTTCCTAATCCAGTTTCTTGAAAATATTTTCTAAGAAAGCAGTAAAAAGCTTAGGCGAATTGGTGTCTCCTTGTGTTACTCCTCTTCCAAGCTTGATCTTTGCTTTTCCTTTGTCCAAGCGGATGGTTGCTGTTGCTTTCTTGTAAATCTTCTTTATAATATTGATGTAAGATTTTCGTGTATACCAATGTCCTCCAGAGATTCTACTACTGCTGATGTGTAGACCGAATCAAATGCTTTTTCATAATCAATAAAGGCAAGGCAGAGAGGTAAATTATATTCCTTATGTTTTTCTATGATTTCCCTTACCGTTTGGATATAACCCTTTGTGCTGAATGTACTTGGGAATCATGCTTGTTCTCTATGTTGAGCTGAGTCCAGAGTTGATTCAAGTCTTGTCGTTAAAACTTTTGTGAAAATTTTATAAATCACTGATAGTAAGCTGATCGGACGGTAGTTTTTAATGTTTTCCTTCTCTTCTTTCTTGTAAAGTAGTACCATCACAGCATTATTCCAACCTTCTGGTACACCTGACTTCTTGGGATATTTGGAAAACAGTAAGGATAGCATTTTTGCAAATTCTTCTCCTGCTTCTTTGATAAGGTCGATTGTAATTCCATCTTCTCCAGGGCATTTACCTTTTTTCACAAATTTAATGGCTTGTAAAACTTCGTCTGTCATCACTGGGATTATGGATTCGGTTTCTGTTAAGTTTTCTCGTGGATAACATAGGTTGATTTCCCCTTTATATAGATTTCACATTTATATAGATTGTTATAGAATTTTTT
Source organism: Maratus speciosus (assembly GCA_963932465.1). Lineage (NCBI taxonomy): Eukaryota > Metazoa > Arthropoda > Arachnida > Araneae > Salticidae > Maratus > Maratus speciosus. The sequence goes on along the minus strand of OZ010787.1, from coordinate 163,562,959 downwards.
GACAATGTGTACTATTTCTTTATTGATTTGGTGATTGTTCCATCTGCCCTCTTTAGTTCAAAAATACCTTTTCTTCCAACACAAAGTTTGCGCCTAGCTGATTTTAAACTTTTGTTATCTTCTAGAACTTTCTTGACAAGATCAGATTTAAATTTTCTGATATCTTCTGAAACACGTTTTATTACTGTTTTACATAATTCAGCATATTCAACTCTTGATTTAGGATCGTTTTTCTTCATTTTAAATTCTCTACGTTTCTCCATCAATCTTCTTGTTTCTTCTGTTATTTTCTTTGCCGGCTTTACTTGTGCTTCGTCGGCTATCTTCTTTGCAATATCTTGTAGAGTATTGGTTAGTTTCTTGTTCACAACTGTAACATCTTTCTCTCCTCTAAAGTTGATTGAAGTACTTGAAAACGGTTTTTAAGTTTCAAATGGAATTCTTTATGTTTCTGGAGATTTATTATATCGATTGATTTCTTTGAGTGTTGCAAATGCTTCGTTCTTTCCACTTTAGTATTTAACAGCATTTTGCATCTGACCAACCTGTGATCACTTCCTGTATTGAAGTTATCGAGAACGCTGCAATCCTGAATAAGATGCTTTTTATTTAAGATGTACCTTACCGGTAGCCCTAATTTTTCGCGCATTAGTTTATGGATGCTTTTTTGACAATAAAAGTAAAAAATAATTCAAAATATTTTATGTAATTTTTTTTAATGAAAAATGATACATTTCACTATTACATAGTGATATTTAACAAAAGATAATAAATGAAACATACTTTGTGGCCAATAAAATCCATTTCCTCCGAAGTTTCTTATGTCCCTAATGTTTTGCGCATGTTCAAATGAGACGAAATTAGTAAGTCTTACCACTTCGTTTGTCCTTCTTTGGCAGCGTAAACATCTCTTACTCTTTTCGGCATAGTTGAAACAAACGTTGCCACTCAGAAATTGAATTTTTTTGCCATTTTTTCAAGAAGAATTTCTTTCAACTGCTGATTTATGGTGTCCTTTTACGAACTTCTTCTTTAAGTACCGCTACAAATCCTCGATAGAATTGATGTCCGTGTAATTCGAAACCAAATCTAGCACAGGGTATCATTTTGTTGAAGACAGGCTTTTGTTGTCGTAGCTGTATGCGGTTTTGGCTAAGTCTTGTTGAAAAAGATAACCCGATTGAAGGCCAAGTTGTTAAATTGAAGGCAACAACTGATTCTGCAAAATGTCCCAATAACATTGTGCATTGATAGTCCTGTCATATGGCAGCATTTAGTCGACACCAGAATAATCAAAATGCTCCCAAATTTGAAGATATGACGGGAACTTGCACTCTTGTTTGACATTTTTTGCTCTCTTGTTTGGGTTTAAAGCTTTATTTGTTTGCGTACGACCAGACAACCGATATTTTCTTACAAAACTGAAAAAGAGGATTTGTTCGATCATATAACACTTTACCATTGCTGATATGTCTATTTTAAGTGGTCCACAGCCCACAGGAAAATTTTCTTTTTCTGAGAAGGAGTTAGCATCGGCTTACGTTTGCTTTTATAAGATTTCATGCCCATTTTATGCAATCTTTTTGTAGCCATTTTACGAGTCACTGATCGCCGTATGCTGTCTTGCCATAGGGATGCGGCTTTCGCTATTGTTCCTGATCTTATCTTCATTACCACTCGACGGAACATTCGATCTTCTCGGGCCGTTGTTGTTGATAGGCGACTAGCACTGTTTCTTGGCTGTATTTCTCCGGTTGCAACGAAAGTTTTCAAAACACGCACGTCTACGCACTGTTGATTCAGAAATAATAAAATCCCTGCCAATTTTTCTCATTAGATACCCACTATTTCGTTTTTAATTATCTTTTTACGCAACTCTACCGTCAATCTTTTATCACACATTTTCTTCTTATTAATTGATTTGAAATCGCTTTTCTTTTAAACAGCACATGCCATCAGTGCAGGATGCGATAATTTGCATAGTTGGAAACAACCAGCCAATCCCAATGGTAAAAAACTTTCTTTAAATGCACATGCGCAAAACATTAGGGCTATCTATTTTTCTAGAAGGAGAAGGTTTTACATAGACAAATCTAAGTGTGCGACATCTTTTATTTTTTTATTCAATGCAATTCATTTTAAACGCTTGTCATTTCAAGAATTTGAATATTTATTTAGAAAAAATGAAGTTTGCATTTTCTTTCTTTGAAAAATTTTCCCTTTAAACTGGTGCACAAAGAATTAGGGCCACGGGTAAGGTAGTCGATTTCACTTGTTGAGCCATTTGCACAACACCATGTCCAGTTTCTTTGTGGCTTTTTCTTGAAAAATGAATTCATGATATACAACTGTTCACATTCTGCAAACACAATCAATCTGTTTCCTCTTTCATTTCGCACCCCATATCCATGATTTCTTACTGATAACTCACCTTTCACCCCAATTCTAGAATTCCAGTCTCCCATTATTAATTTTATGTAGCATTTTCCCTTTTGATGCATTGAAGCTACTTCTTTATGGAAATCCTCAACTTCTTCATCAGTATAACTTACTGTTGGTCCATAAACTTGGGTAATTTGCAGCTTATCTTTTGGACACCTGTATTACTAACCTTGCAACTCTAACTGATGCCCTATCATATTCTACGATGTTATTTTTCCACCTTTTATGAATCAGAAATCCTACACCGATTGTTCTTCCATCTTCTGTGCCTCTGTAGTATAATACATGTCCGCTGGCAAGATCTATCTTCTCTTCCCCTTTTCTTCTTACCTCATATAATTTTAGGATGTCCCAGTTCATTCTTTCTAATTCTTCTTCAAGTTCCTGTAAACGATTTTTCGCAGATAGGGATCTCCATTATACGCAGCCAAGGTCATCAACTTATGGCAGCCTAGCTGAGCCCGGTGATTCTTAACACCCTCTGTCTTCATGTCTTTCCGATCGCTGCCATAACCAGTAACATGCAGACCAGCGGGAATTAAGGGCCGTGATTTGTTTTGTGAATTCATGGTAAAATAAGGGGGATAGGTGGCCAAATTCCTCCACGCTGGCCAAGCGGGTTGGAGGAAGCCCATCCGCGATCGTTCCCCATGCATGAGGCAAGGGTACTAACAAACTGCACCGGTGGAAGGTGTAGATTAGACATTAAGTCTCCGCTTCCAGTCGATTCCTATAAGTCCTCCTCGAAGGCAATTAAAGGGTTTTCTCCTGGTTAATATACCATTAATAAACGGGAGTCACCTCTTTGCATCTGTGGATCCTTTTCAACATCATTACACAAAATTTTACAATGTACACTGATATCCCACTACCACGTTAAAAAGCCACAACACATGACAACTGCATAACCAGCTGACTTACCTGCTTAACCGCCCAGTTCTCCTACAACGTATCGCGGATTGTAAGAAATTTCTAGAAGACAATAAAGTTATATATGCAAACCTTTTGCCATTTTGAGTCGGTCGAGTCGTATCACTGTTCTTTTCTCCCCTTTTCGACAGGAGTCCCTGTTTTCTATGTACATAATAGAAATATATAATTTTTGATATCCTCAGTTAGTTTTATTCAGTTAATTCGTAAAAGCATGATAATTATATGCATACGCACTTCAGTTAATACACTATATGGCCAAAGGTGACCAGTCACTTGCGATTTTCGACGTTTTATTCAATATCTAAAAAAATATATGAGGAATTAACCTGAAACTGCAGATGTCTAAACAGTATAGAATAGTTCATATATTTCCGCGAAGATTTATTCCAGAAACCCCATAGGGGACCGCCAACAAATTGAAAAAGAACGAATATCTTTTGGATAACCCTGTAAAAACTACTATAGCAAAAGCGATCAAACTTTAGATTATTAATAAGTGGCTTATTTTAATATGCGGTATTCATTTTTATGAAGATAGCATGTATGCTCGTAGAGAAATTAAGGTTTTTATAAAAGCAATCCCAAATTTCGGCAAGTTTTTTGCTTATAATTTGCAGAGTTCTTAATATAAAAAGTTCCTTTCAGAAAATATGACAAACAACATTCTACACAATACGCTGCAATCAGAATTTAAAAATAATAAACATTCGATGAAAAATGAGCAGATTAACTAAAAATGTTTCAAAGCGTATACGCGAATGCAATAAAAAATAATGTGCATAATGTATTAGCTAAGTACATAGAGCAACTTTTGTAAAAGTCTCAAAATCATAGTTTGAAAATTCTGAAAATTATCGTCGATAGAATAAGGTCGAAATCCGTTGTTCCCAAAGAGAAGCAAAAAGATGAGGGGTTGTATCCAAATATAGTAGTACGTGCAATATTGTTTACGCTATCTTGGCACTAATCAACAGATATTTTATACAACCCGTCATCATTTTGCTTTTTGGGAACAACGGATTTCGAGCTTATTCTATCAACGGTAATTTTCAGAATTTTCAAGCTAAGATTGAGACTTTTACAAAAGTTGCTCTATATACTTAGCTAATACATTATGCATATTATGTGTTTATTGCATTCGCACATGCGCATTGAAAATTGTTTAGTAAATCTGCTCATTTTCATCCAATTTTTATTGTTTTTTAATTCTGATTGCAAAGTATTATGTACAGTGTTGTTTGTCATGTTTTCTGGAAAGAACTTTTTTTATATTAAGAACTCTGCAAATTATAAGCAAAAAACTTGGCGAAATTTGGGACTGTTTTTATAAAAACCTTATTTTCTCTACGAGTATACATGCTATCCTCATAAAAATGAACACAGTATATTACAATAAGCCACTTATTAATAATCTCGAGTTTGAAAGCTTTTGCTACATTAGTTTTTACAGGTTTGTACAAAAGATATTCGTTATTTTTCAATTTGTTGACGGTCCCCTATGGGGTTTCGGGAAAAAAGTCTTCGCGGAAATATATAACCTATACTATACTGTTTACGCACCTGCAGTTTCAGGTTAATTCCTCATGTATTTTTCTAGATACTTAACAAAACGTCTAAAATAGCAAGTGACCGGTCACCTTTGGCCATATTCCTGATTCCAATTTTTATGTTAATATATGTAGGGATGAGGGAAAATTTGCACAATTCATTGGTTTTTTATTGTAATAAGCATTATGTCTTGCAATTGTTTAGGCATGTATAGAGCATAATAAAATTCCTATCCATGTATGCATTGCTGAGACATTTATAGGTTTTAGAGTTTACATTAGGAAATTGAATTTGTATACTCACTGAATTCCAATGTATAATCATAAAAATATGACACTTCTATAGAACATTTGGCTTCTATGAAGTACGTGAATTAGTATTCCGTCTTAAATATCTTTCATTCGTAAAAGTGTTTATTTCGTTGCTTTTCTATTAATTGCTTATATATTTTGCTGTATATATTAACTGTTGTATTATATTGTAAACACTAGTAATGCATATTTTATCGTATTTTTAGTGTATGTTAATGTATGCAGTCGATTTGAGTCTTTCCCCCGGGATCGCTCTGATCACCTGTTTACACATATATCTTTTTTCACCTTATTTAAAGATGAAGTTTCGTTGCAGCTTTCTGGAAAGTGTTTATAATCTATGCTTGACGCATAATTTTTCTTTTGCTTTGAGAGTTGAGACATTAGAAAAACAAAGAAGTGCAGAATTTTTTTCACTAAAACAAATTTGATTTTTTAAAATTTTTTACTCTGGTATCTCCGCTTAAAAAATATCCATATTTGATCTCTGAGATAATAATAATAATAGTACAATCTTTACCAAACTTCATTTTCGGCGAAATGAAACGAAATTATTTTTTGCACCACTTCGATTACAAAATAATTGTACTTCAAACTTTTACCGAAAATTTAAAGAAAAAAGGTGAATGGTAATATTTACTATTCTGAGAGTTTTTAAAACTTCTATTATGCATTTAACTTATCAAACGGCGAATAAGTAAAGTGTTTATAATAATAATAATGAAAAAAATTAAATACCTTTTTTTTGTGAATCATAGTCGTTTTTAAATGATATATTCTTTTTTCGAAATGTGTTTCTTTACATAAATTTTCTGCTGTGCGGAATATAAAGAAAACTGACTGGATGAATTCTAGCTCTCAGATTACTTTTACTATGAGCCACTTTCAAAGTTTGTAATAATAGAAATCAAATGTAAATTGCCTATTTTAAAAATTTTTGAAAAAGAATGTAGATAAAACTTCACTTCTGTTTGTCAGTTGTTGCTTTATGGCAATATGTTTCTACATGTATTTTTTTATTATACGTAATATAAAGAAAACCGACAGGATATGAATTCTGTCTCTGAGATTACCTTCATTAATAGACCCCGCGCAAAGCTTGCAATAATAAAAAACTAGAGCTAATAGACTACTTTGAATACGGCTGAAGGTAAAATTTTATGATTATTTGCTAGTTGTTGCGGCGTATTGGCACAACTGAAAAAATCTTTATGTCTGGATGATTTTTCCTTCTCAGCCAATACTTCTATCTTTTTTTTCAACTACATTACAGAGCATTTATATAAGTTGTCAACCATTAGTTACGTTACGCAAATTTTATAGCCTTTTATCTCTCCCTCCCTTTATGTCATGGGTTGTCGCACTCGAGTGATAAGACCTCCTCTGTTGTGAAATTACATTTTTGCATCTGCTAAATTAGAGCTAATTGTTATGTAAAGCAAAATTTCAACCAAAAAGTTATATACTAAATATTACCCAATGAACTAATAGCATAAAATTGTGGAGATCTTGCATGCTTTTGCTTCAAGCTGTTTCAGTTCAGACAAAAAGGAGAAATATACCAAATAATACCTCAGTAAAAATTCATGTATTTTATGAATCTCATTATCCTGCTTCCAAACAATTCCAATCCAATTATTTTCTTATTTTAGATGTGATTTTACAATATGTTAACAACCCAGCCCTATTCCTGTCACACTGTGTCATAATTTGCGGGTCACCCCCTCCTCTCGAAGAATGCTTTAATTTATGGTTGACCTTTAAACATTGGGGAAATGAAATTGTGGAACTTCTAATGTTGCTTATGTACAATTAGCAAATAAGGATGCCTCTAAAATATGAAACAGTATTTTTTCCCGTGAAAATGACAATGGTACTAAAAAAGAGAGCTGCCTTGAAAACATGAAACAGTAATTTTCTCTTTGAATATAATGTTTGTTTTCTTTTTTCATCAGAATAAAAGTAATTGCAGTGAGGCAGGATTAAAGACAATGTTTTATGATGCAGTTAGAACTAGATTATGTACATTTAAAATTAAAAATTTTGCTTTTCATCCATTTGTAAATTATCCACAGGTTTAATTTTCAAAAATGAGTTTTTCTTCCACATTTTTGTGACGATATACCTGTCCAGTTCTTAATATCTAAACAAATACCCATATAGGGTAAGCTGGGGTAACTGTGCCATAAGTTATTTTATAAATAAACGTTGATGTCTTTTAAGTTTTAGCTTTTGTCAACATTGCACCCCCATCTCTATATACAACCCATCTTATTAATACGTGTGCCAACTCAATCATAACTCTGTCTTTGCTGTGATAGGGTGCCGAAAGTTTAGGTTTCTTTTTTTAAAAACAACATCGATCTGATTGAACTTCCTCGGCTTTTTATAAAAATATGGTAAGTACTTTTATTAAACAAGAATTATTTTTTTAAAAATTAGACACATAAATACATTAATATTATTAGATATTTTTACACATTTAGTTCATGTTTCAAATGCAAGGCCGGTGTTCCAGTTACCCCATAAATTTGTCAAGAATGGGGTAACTGGGACATGTATCAGGGGTAACTGGACCATGCGGGATCTAGTTACCCTAACAGTTAAATATTTTTTTTAGTTTCTCTTACTACAGGAAATTAATTTCTCCATTGTTTTTTTTCTTGCAATAAAGAAAATGACATAATACCTTATTAAAATTACGTAATAAAAATTTTTAAAAAGCACTCTGGGGGTATAAAACCAAATTTCTTATGTGTGATAACTATAGCTCGAAATTTTAAGATACCAATAAAGAGGTGTACATAAGGCAAAGTGAGATTATTAGAGAATTATCGAAACGAATAAAAAATAGCTCTGTTCGATATAACAATATGGTTACATTCTTTACAGGTTTATTGGACATATCGAAATTTAATTGTGGTAAATAAAAAAGAGAATGAGATAATTAAGTACTTACGTAGCCGTTTGTTCATAAGATTTTCCTTGTTAGCCCCCGGTACGGTATGCTATTTCTTTCTCCCAGCTTATTTTGTGACATCTCCAAAAAATAACGTTACCTTACAGAAGCCAGCCGTAAAACAAAGCAGTGCGATTAAATACTCCATAGCAATTTTTTAAACTTCTAAGCATCACACATTTTCATTTTTATACCGTCGTATTGAAAAAAAAAAGTTCCTCGGATCAGAATTAAAAAAATTAATCCCGGACTTTAATCCTGAGAAAACAGACATTAGCTTGTATTTGGTTTGGTTTGAACGCCAAGCTAAACGGGTTAGAATACCGAAAGAAAATTGGGTCTCTGATTTAATTGGGCTCCTACCAGTGGATATCATTTCAATTATTGCCAGACAGCCCGAAACAGATTCAGAGGATTATGATAACATTAAACGTATTCTGTTAAAAAAAATTAAATTAAACCAGGAGAGCTTTAGACAGAAATTTGTTAGCCATCAAAAATCGCAATCCTTAAATTGGCAAGATTTCGGTTTCGAAATCCAAAATTATTTAAACGAATGGTTAGCGGGCTTATCAATAACTTCCTTTGACGAATTAAAAGAACTTTTGGTCACCGACCAAATTAAAAGGCATGCAAAGTTTGAAATACGAGAACATTTTATTGACAAATGGCCACTACTTAAGACGGATATCGAGATAGTTGAATTATTGGATGGATATGAGAGTGTAAGGGCCTGTACTCAGAAGGCCAAGGATATCAGAGATGTTAGGGTAGAAAAACCGGCCCGTTTTTTCAAGAAAGGCCTCGAGAAACTAGACCACGGTTCTCTCCTCCCTTCGAATGCAAATGCCGTGCGCGGACAGGTAAACCGAGATAGAGCCTTTGAAAAAAGAGCGAATTTGAAATGTTTTAATTACGGGTTCGAAACGCACCTGCGTTCCTCGTGCCCGAAGTTGCAGAAAAAACCTCCGTCAGGCTCCGTAAATAATTTGCAAGATGTACGAAAGAACAATTTATTGAACTTTTATACATTTCCTAGGGTTTGTTAATTACCGAAAAATAGAAATTTTAAGAGATTCCGGAGCGACGCTTGATTTAATTTGTAGGAAATTTGTAGATCCGCAGGACTTTTGTGGAGAGAAAATCAGGGTCCAACAACCGCTTAGTTTGGAGTTAGTTTGTTTACCGTTAGCACCGGTAGAGATAGAGGGAGATTTTGGAAAAATTTGTACGAAAGCCGCTGTTTGCGGAAATCATTTAAACCAAAACCGATATATTTTAGGAAATAAAATTGCTGCGATGATAAGAGAGAGAGCGGGGTATGAATTTTTTCCAACTGGACAGGTAAATGCAGTCCAGACGCGTGCGACTACTAGACACATAAAGGAAGAGGAAAGGGAGCTCGAACGGGTAGCTCAAGATGTGGAAACACCCAATGAATTGAACGTAGCGAATCAGAAAAAATCGGGACTTCGTGATTCAACGGAAGTGAGGACCCTATTGAAATTCCGGCGTTAGAAGTTGAAGCCCCGGAGTTGGACTTGTTAAAAATAGATAAAGAAGGGTTTTTGAAAGCACAGCATGAATGTGCAGAATTAAAGGAATTGTTTTGCCGAGTGGTGGCGGACAAAACTGAGGGTACAACGAAAAGTTATTCGGTTATTAACGTGTTACTAGTTAGAAATCGCGAGGATCGTTTTGGAAACGTTACCAGATTACTAGTTATTTCAAAAGGGTTACGGCAGAAAATAAAAGCATTGTGTCATGAAGGCACGTCAGTACATTTAGGTGGGACGAAGTCAAAGGATAAATTAATTCGCTATATTTATTGGCCTAACTGTTATAAAGTAATGGATGAATATGTGCGCAGTTGCAATGTTTGTCAAAGAGCGGGTCGAGCGAACGAGAAAAAGAAAGCCCCGTTAAAACTTGTTCCGATAATTCAAGAAGTTTTCAGTAAAATAAATATTGACGCATGAGGACCCTTACCACTGACCACGGATGGACACCGGTATATTTTAACTGCAGTATGTATGGCGTCCAAATATCCAGAGGCGATTCCGCTTGTGGACCTCTCCTCTATTAGAGTGACTGAGGGGCTGCTGAATATTTTCAGTCGCATCGGATTCCCCAGCCAACTCCAATGCGATCAAGGAAAGTCCTTTACCTCAGCTTTAACGACCGAATTTCAGTTCGAATTTCAGGTAATAAATTTGGCATTAAATCACTCTTAGTTCTGTTTATCATCCCCAGAGTAATCCCGTGGAACGATATAATAGGACTTTAAAACTACTTTTGAGGGCTCTGTGTATTGAATTAGGCGCCGATTGGGATAAACATTTGCCTGCGATTCTGTTAGCTCTTCGAAACGTAGTTCATGAAAGTACAGGTTACTCACCAGCCGAGTTGGTGTATGGAAAAAATCTTCGAACACCTGAAACCTTGATAATAGAACAATGGTCCGACCCTCCACCTGAAAATGATGTAGTGACCGAATATGTGTTTAAATTAATTAATCGTTTGAAACGATGTCGCGGGGTAGCTGTTTCACACATGGAAGAAATGCAAGGTAAACGTAAGGTTTGGTATGACAAAAACGTGGTAAAACGAGAATTCAAGGAGGGAGATTTAGTGCTGGTTTTAGCCATGACGAGCCCAAATAAACTGTCCGTGTAATGGATAGGTCCGGGAAAAATCAAGAATAAAATATCTGAGACAAATTATGTAGTAGAACTGCCAGGAAGTAGGAATAAAATACAAATTTATCATGTTAACGCTAGAACGCCCGGAAATTTTACTCAAGTTTCATAAAAATATTTCTCTCCAGAATTTTTATTTAAAATTATTTAACTGATTTATTTAACGTGATTCTGCTTCGCTTAAATTTAACTTATTTTAGGAAAAAATTCTGGTTCCAATGGACATTTAATCATGTGGTCGGAGTCGAATCGACTCCTTCCGGGCGTTCTAGTGTTAATATGCTGAAACCATATTATACGCGACCCGAACATGTAAATTTGTTGTGCTCCAAAGACAATTCGAAATTAATAGAAGATCAGGATTTAGATATTCCGTATTTAGAGAATAATCCTACAATTTTTGACTTTCAGGAAATAGTTCGGCTTAGTGAGTTAGAAAAAAATCCAAACGAAGCACAATTAAGGGAGCTTTTAAATAAATATGCCGCGTGCTTTTCGAACGACCCTGGTACAACAGATTTGGGGGAGCATGATATACTGGAGTTGTAGACCGGGTTCTTAAAATTGAACAAAAAACTCCCACTAATAGTTTTACTGGAAACATGAAATTTTATTTAAAGACATTTAAATTATGGTGAATCATACAAATAAATTGATACAGAGTAAAATGGGGAAAGAGAGCCCGTAGACAGAATGCGCTTGAAGCGTAATTTTCAATTACATGCTTCAGATATGGTGGTCAGCGGAGAAGAGTCAGTTTCACTAGAATTCAGATATATTGGCGGTACATAATATTGCCAAATTATAAACTTACTGACGCCAGAATTGATAGATACAAAGCATTGGCGAGAGATTCAGTAGAAGATAATGTGGCAGCCCCCATCACAACACAACTTACCGGGATGTAATGCAACCCTACCGTATTTATAAAAGGGCGCCATAAGGACTGGATATGTTTACTTTAACAGCAACAAATTGAGCTTAAATGATATTGTGAAATCATTAACGAATGTATGGAAATGCAGAGAAAGAGGCATGTGCTAAAAATAAATGAAATATATTTCAAACTGCAAGTCCCATAAAATACATTTATTATTTTATTTCTTTATTAGCCGTCAAATTCTAACTGCAATTAAGAAGGCAGATAAAAATACGACAAGAGGAAATGAAATGTTAAAAAGACAGCTGCGCGTAAATTTTGTGTATTTGATTACATTTAAATAAAGACGGTTAAGAAAAAAAAAATAATAATGCAGGAATCAATTTTGAATAACTAGAAAATTAAAATATAAATCATTGTACATAAACGTGTTACGTTCGTTGGGAAGGGAGAGAGAAAAAAATAAATAAACATGTAGATAGAACTACGTATAGTTTTAAGAAAAAGAATAAACTGAATGATTTCACATGTTCAAAGTAGATTTTGATTAACGGGGGGCTGGAAATTGATATGTTGCAGAGAACGCTGCCACACTCGTTCAAAAATTTTAGAGTTTACAATTTGTAAATTTTTGTTCCTATTTTTCAACCTAACATAATCATCTTTTACTACCAAAAAAAAATCACTCACTATTCGAAATTCCCACCAAAAATTCTTACGAACTGATGATATCTTTTCAACTAAAGTTTCATTATTTTCAAGACCAATTTGTTCCTGTAGAAGAGGGAATTCTGTGTCTACATTTTCGCAAAATCTCTTAAGCGCTTCCTCAAACATGTAAGGTAAAGAACACCTTAACTCAGCCATAGACAATTCCAGGTCTGAATGGTTATCTGTTTGTGACATTTTCAAAATAGTTAAAAAAATGTAGACAATAAAATTTAAAAGTATAAAAGATGGCACAATAATTCAGAATTTACATACTGTATTTGAGGATAGAAAGAAAAAGGAGAAAAAAAAAATCTAACCAAATATTTTCACTGAGTAAGCAGATAAAGAAAAGAAAAAAAAATGGGCGAGTTCTTAAAATGTTAGTGCTATATTTTAAAAGTAAGCACAATATTAAATATTCATACAGTAAAAAAAATTTAAACTCTCAGATAATATACAGAAGTCAACCAAAAATCATTACATCTTCCAATACTATGCTATGCGAAAATGATAATTGAAAATACTGAGTAAATTAAAAAATTATCAAATAATTGCCGTGATAAAATTTCACAAGATACCCTTTGTAAACGGCGACAAGAACTGTCTACATGCCTATTTTATCATAAACAAAATATTAACTAAATGAAATTTTATTTTATGCATGAAAAATATTAAACTCTATAAATATCAACATAAAAAAAAAAAAAAAAAATAAGTATACACTGAAATACTGAAATTTAAGACTTACCTTTCAACATAAAAGTAAGAAAAGAGAAGACAATAATTATAAGTGCCAAATAAAAATATTAAAATATAATCTTTCAATTTAGTAAAAATATAATCTTTCAATTTAGTATATCCTCTCTGTTCATGCTTACAACTTTAATAAACAGTAAAAATAAACAGTCATTTTTTTATTTACCACACAAAAATTAAACGGGGAATATCTATAAATCATAGCATGTAAAGAGAAGACAAAAAAAAAAAAAAAAAAAAAAAAAAAAAAAAAAGAAAAACACTAGTAAGTAATCTACTGCAATTAAGAAGTTACAGTTTAAAAGACAAATTAAATTTTCCCCTTTTTATACTTTAACGACTAAATTATATTTCTTCAATTTCTATACTTTTGAAAAATAATCTTTGAAATATCGTATTACCATAACACAGAAAAGGTGCGCGTGCACACACTTGCTAATTTGTTGGATTTTTATTAACCATGCGCGATCGGCGTACAAAATCATCACTATCACACCTATATGATCTATACGTAAGTTCATAAAGTACACCACTCGTGTAAGACGATGCATGTCATGATAAACAAAGTTTTCACTTGATATTTTATCAGTAAATAGAGCTGACGATGTTTCTGTAAATTATATGCGATCAGTGCACAGGTAACGAAAAAACTATATACTTCTCTTCTTTTAAAGAATCTCGGCAGAGTTTTTTTTTTTTTTTTTTTTTTTTTTTTTAATCTCGACACAGGTTTGTTATAACACTTTAAAAATACAAGAAAGTCAGATGAAGGGTAGCACACGAACATCGAGCGAGAAAAAAACGGGTTTGGCATATTTCACACCGTAAAATTTCGCCCGCATACTCTATCAGCATAGCATTAATACTAAATGCGTACCCAACTTGAAACACAGACACACACTGAGGACGCTTAAAAAGCTCACGAAATTGAAAATATACACTTTTAGTAGTTAACTGAAATCACCGAAGATGGACCTCGTGAAATGCAGGAATAAGAAAGCCGACAACTGTCGCATGCAACGGCGAAATTAGGATGATTCGAATCTCCTCAGCCGGTGAGCGAAGAAACATCACTGTCCGTCTAACAGAAGAATCCATGAATGTATGATGTTTACAGCACACCACCAGGAAGTCACACACATACAAGTGGCACTTTGCAGAATTTTTTTTTTAGGTTAAGAGACAATTTTAGTTTTTCAAAATTCAGGGTACAAATTTTTACTACGTTGTTTCGTGAAACACAAGAGCACTCAGGTGGAGCCACAGCAACTCCACATGCTATTCTGTAGTTTCCTGGCTGCACATGAAGAGATATGCATGTTGATAACGAATCCAATAATTTGAAGCAAGTCCACAAAAGAGCTGGGGCAACTAAAATGATATCGATTTCGAAAGGGGGTCTCTCTTTCCCTTGTGCATTATTATTTTTTTAAAATCCCAGTTGGAGAAAATAAGGGCAGATCCGCCAAATATTATATACTGGAGTTGTAGACCGGGTTCTTATAATTGCACAAAAAACTCCAACTAATAGTTTTACTGGAAACATGAAATTTTATTTAAAGACATTTAAGTTATGGTGAATCATACAAATAAATTGATACAGAGTAAAATGGGGAAAGAGAGCCCGTAGACAGAATGCGCTTGGAAGGGAGAGAGAAAAAAATAAATAAACATGTAGATAGAACTACGTATAGTTTTAAGAAAAAGAATAAACTTAATGATTTCACATGTTCAAAGTAGATTTTGATTAACGGGGGGTTGGAAATTGATATGTTGCAGAGAACGCTGCCACACATGATATAACTTTAATTAGCGATAAGCCAGTACGAGCAAAACCTTATCGGATGTCGCAGTGACAAACTGAAATCGTAAAAATGGAGATTCAAAATATGTTAAAATTAGGGGTTATTGAAGTTGGCGAGTCTGATTACACGTCGCCTTTAATTTTAGTAGAGGTTCCAGGCAACGATACTCGCACCTGCGTGGATTTTAGGCGTCTCAATGAGATAATTAGGATAGAATATTTCCCCATCCCCAATATCAAAGAAAGGGTTGAAAATGTATCATCTGCTAAATACATAACTGTCCTAGATTTAGCAAAAGGTTATTGGCAGATTCCCTTGAGCCCCAGAGCTCAACGGTATGCAGCATTCTGTACAACTTTTGGTACTTTTAGGTGTTTGAAAATGGCTTTTGGATTAAAAAACGTGAGGTTTTTCTTTAGTAAAATGATGACAGGGCTATTCAGAGAGATGGAGGAATTTGCAGTTCCTTATTTAGATGATGTCGCTGTATTTTCGGACACCTGGGAAGACCATTTAAAACATGTCGCATTAGTTCTAGATAGAATTCAAAAGGCAAATCTTAAAATAAAACCCTCTAAGTATAAGTTTGCCCAGAGTAGCGTCAAATATTTAGACCATATTGTAGGAAATGGTTTCCGCACGCCAGCAGAGGTCAAGATCGAATGCGTAAAAAAATTCTCTACTCCCGAAAAAAACGCAGATTCGTGCATTTCTTGGGTTGGCAGGATACTACCAACGATACATAAGGAATTTTTCCATAGTAGCAGCCCCCATGACTGACGCGCTAAAAGTAAAAACCCGTCGAGGAAAGGTCGAGTGGACTCGAGGAAAGGTCGAGAGCGCTTTTCGGTCCCTGAAAGCGAAACTAACTGAACGGCCGGTCTTGGATGCACCGAATTTTCATCGTGAATTCCATATCCAGGTCGATGCATCATTACGCGGTACAGGGGCTGTGTTGAGCCAGGTAAACGAGAAAGAAGAGGAACACCCGATCTTGTATTTGAGTCGGAAATTCTCCCCGGTAGAACAACGTTATAGCACAACCGAGCGGGAGTGCGCCAGTATTGTTTTCGCCGTAAAAAGGTTACATTACTATCTAGATGGAAGAAACTTTAGGATTATAACGGACCATAATCCTCTGCGCTTCTTACAAACTTATGCGAGTTCCAACCCAAGGCTTATGCGTTGGAGCCTCGCGTTACAACCGTACAATTTTACAATCCATCATAGAGCAGGAAAACAACACCAAAATGCTGACAGTCTAAGCAGAGTAGCGTTTGAAGACTAGATATATTGTTGAAAAAAAATATGTTTAAGAGTGTTTGTTTTATTATTGTGTTAAAATTCTTTTAAGTAACTTATCCGTATATAAAAAGTTTAAAAGTGTTTGTTTTATTAGTGTATTAGAATTCTTTCTTAAGAAATTTATCCATATATAAAAAAAATATTGTTTATCCATGTGGACGTGAGAGAGCTGACTCTTATTGGAAGTACCTGTGATGTTAAAAATTTTATCTATTCTGATGATGTTAAATGAAAATTCTTAATGAAGGTACTGGTTTGATATAAAATTGTTGGAGTGCTTATTATTAATCTTACAAGGAGAGGGCCAACCTTGTTAATCACAGATTTTGATTATTTTAATATATGTTGTAGAGTAGAGGCCCTTAGTGTCAGGTTCAACGGATTTTATCCAATGCTCCTTAGTTCTTGAGAAACCGGGGGGTTCTAATATTAGTACACAACTTAAATACTTACTTTGCTACAACAATGATAGGTCAGTCGTAGCTCAGTTGGTATGGTGTTAACCGGCTGATTGGCGGGCCCGGGATCGATACCTGAATGCGCTACGTTTGTTTTTCTCATTTTTTGTTTTATAAATTTACTTATAAGTATAACTTAATAATCTCACTGTCAATTAAAATTTTTAATATTGCATATCAATTATAATTTTAACCTATTTAATTTTTTACTTTTAACTGAATAGTAATAAAACATCATAAAACTTATTTTTGTTTAAAAAAAATCACTTTAAAAATGTATTTCATATATTCTTTATCGATGCAATGATATTGAGCAATTGTGTCAATTCGTGATTTTAAAGAAACATCATTTACGCATTGCTTTAACAAAGGAAGTCAATGAGATAATATTATTCTGTTTTTAAAGTAACAAGCATAATCATATTAAAAATTAGCATCAGAATTAAATTACAACCGATTTTTTGCATATTAAAGATTTTTAAATTTGTAATAAGTATGCTTGCGCTTTCAGTTATTTTGCTTTCCCCTTTATCTTTTTTCTGCTTTTAATTTATTTGAATATTCCTTTTTTTATCATAACTAGATGGCACCACAACAGAATTTGTCACGATTTTGGAATTTTTATCATTCAATAACAGATCCAATTTCTTTTTAAACCTCTTTAATGGTTGAGAAATAATAGTTTACAAATAAGAAATGATAAATTTAAGTTTGTTAACATTATAATTAATGCTTGATGTTAAAATTTTTAATTGAAATTATTAAATTATAATTACAACTATATTTATAAAACAAAAACAAATATAGCGCATTCAGGTATCGAACCCGGGCCTTCGGATCAGCCGGCAAACGCCATGCCAACTGAGCTACGACTAACCTGTCATTTTTGCTGCGAAGTAAGTATTTAAGTTGTCTACTAATATTAGACCCCCTGGTTTTTCAAGAACTATAGGGCATTGGATAAAATCCGTTGAACCTGACACTAAGGGGTGTCTACCCTACAACATATATTAAAATAATCAAAATCTGTGATTAACAAGGTTGGCCCTCTCCTTGTTAGTATTATTATATAACCGTGTGCAATTGCATTGTGTTTAGTGTGTTTATTGTGTGTTATGCTGAATCCCTTCCATGGTAACGGAGTACTTTCTGATAAATGTTTTGATTTTGAAATTTTAATTTTTATTAATTTTGGAGTAGATAGCATTGTTAGGGATAGCATTAACTCCGAATTACATTGTGATTGTGCACCCTAGTTGGAAAATTTTTCCCTGAAGGAAAAATTTATATGGGGCATGGAGGGACTGTGACGTTTAATCTGAGCTCACGCAGAGACCAGATGACCACTTAAAGTAATAAATACTTTTAATTGGGATCTCCAGATGCCTCAACTATAAATTAACATGTCAATGCTTCACGAAATCCAGATGTAAAGTGTAAACTGAATTTAATGATGTAAATACTTGAAAAGTGCTAGCTTGGCACTTGTAAGAACTGAAACTTTTTTAATAAGAGGAATCAGACTACCACGTGGGTTGCCAATTAAAATAGACTGAACTCTCGAAGGACCCGTGGATGAGGAGATGCGTTCTTGAACCGGCCGAAGGCGGTCGGGTTTTCGTTTGCAGGAGCGATCCGCTCCGAAAGGATTTAAAAGACTAAGTTTATGTGTCAAGAAATGTATGTGTGCTTGCTGTGTGTTATCCGTGTCGTCAATAAAAATGTAGAAAATGAACTTAAGTTCTCCCCCTTTAAGATTTACGATTAGGTCTTTAAGTTAGATTTTACTGGCGTTACAGTTTAAATACATTAATGTGCGAATTTCCTGTAGAATCCTAAACTCTCCCTCCTTTAATTCTTCTTACAAGAACAGCATAACAAAATATCGGTCCTATAAAATGGGGGTTTATCAATTACTTACGACTAAATTATATGCATAAATTACCCTTAGAAGGTGAATGCAATTATTGCTATAGTAGAATTTTAACAATCTGTTATTAAATATGGTAAAAATGGACAAAAAATATTCTTAGAGGCGTATTTCGATGAAACAGATGGAATTTTGTAAATTTGTCATTATTAAAATCTGAAACCATTTTAACAATTTATATTATTTAAAACCGGATTTAGTTATTACACAGAATTAATATTTTATTGAAAAACAGACATTCGTAGGTCTTTTTAACCTGTTACTAAGCTGATTGTGTAACGATGGATCTTGTTACACAATCTGTTCTGATGGAACTGTTTTCACATTTCTACAGCCCAGAGAAGGTTGTTACATATAGCATCCGAACAAATCTTGTATACAGACTATTGATTATAATTCCAAGAGCTTATTTTAGTGTTGTGGAATAGATTTGAGGTCACGGCCAAGCCAAAAATTGAAATCCTAGCCTCTCTGAGCTCGAAAAATTTTGCATCATCAGAGACTGAACCCTATGCCGAAAGTAGAAAGTAGAAAATTCTTAATAACTTTTAAAAATTGTTTCAAGTTTAATTTTCCTTATTAAAAATCTTTTCAACGATAGCTATAACTATTAGTTCTAAACACTCTCCAACGACGAAGTTTAGTGATTTTCATGTGGCTGAAAATCTATTTAAAATTACAAAATTGCTATTTATACCCGAACATTGAAGAAATCATAATTGTTATTATTTTTAAATATCATTGTACAACTATGAGTTGAGAGAATGTATTCTGTTTCCAGCAATTGTGAAAAAGGATTTCAAACAGAAGGAAATGATAGACAAGAGATGTTACACGGCTACTTTATGTTACTAACACTGACCATGCAAGGCTTCAGAATCATACAGAATATTTATCTTTTTATCCCATAAATAATTCCCATTAAAACTGATTTTCAGAGCATTATAAAAAGCTTTAAGACATTTTGACTACATTATTGTTTCTCAAATGGAAAATGGCAAATTCTTCTCCTTTTCAATTGGTAAATAAATGGATTTTTCACTTTGATTCCGAGCCCGACTAAGCCCGAAGACTGGTATAAAAAGCACCTTTTTACTCGACTGAAAAGAAGGGTTATGTGCTTCACGCGTATCTGTGTATGTGGATTTCTTTATACCCTTGAAACATCTCAACGGCTGGATGGATTTTAATGAATGAGGTCTCTATCAATTCGTCTTAACGGCCCGATGGTTATAGACTAGGTTTTGTTTTTATAAATTCAAAATGACGGCCGTAAAATACAAAATGGCTGTAGAGACAAAAAAAATGTACGCACCCTATTGAGTGGCATAAGACGATGTTTCATTGACTATTTTACGGGCCCCACCAGTGGCCGAGAGGTTCTGCTCTCGAAGCTGGTAGACGGGAGGTGCTGGGTTCGATCCCAATCGCGCCCGTCGGCCTAATCGTTCAGAGTTTTCGTGGTTTTCTTCGAGCCGTGGATCTTCCATGCGTTAATACGGATTAGGTTCCCTTAGAAAGACCCCCACGGAGGGCACTCCCCCCGGGCCTATATCCCTCGTGTAGATAATTGGCCGTCAAAAAATCAACCCAACCCAACTCATTGACTATTTT
This sequence comes from Maratus speciosus, assembly GCA_963932465.1. Classification (NCBI taxonomy): domain Eukaryota; kingdom Metazoa; phylum Arthropoda; class Arachnida; order Araneae; family Salticidae; genus Maratus; species Maratus speciosus. The sequence continues at coordinate 163,542,608 of OZ010787.1, read as the reverse complement.
ACAGTAAGAATCTCCGTTTAAATATTATACAACCTGGAAATTGTGTAGGCAGAATCTCTAGCTTTACTGCAACTCTAACCATCATAGACATCTATAGACCTCATCAAAACAGTGTTTATAGATAGGAACTAACAATTAAACACAACTTAAGAGTCATCAATACAAGTAAATAAAAAAAAATAGGTAAGTAATATAAACAAGTAATATAAAAAGATATTTTAAGTCATTTCCTACTTAGGCCAATAAGAGAATTATTTTTCTCCCATTCTTCTTTCCTCTTGAGTGGCGCTTGCCCCATCAATGGCCGAGAGGTTCTGCTCTCGAAGCTGGTAGACGGGAGGTGCTGGGTTCTATCCCAATCGCGCCCGTCGGCCTAATCTTTCGGAATTTTCGTGGTTTTATTCGAACCTTGGTTTTCCAAGCGTAAATACGGGATAGGTTCCCTTAGATAGACCCCCACGGACGGCACTCTTCCCTTAGGGCCTATATCCCTCGTGCTGATAACTGGCCGTCATAAACACAACGAACCAACCTTGAGTGGCACTTAAAATGCCTTGATCAAGAAGAGGGCTCTCTCCAATATTTAAAATTAATTAATTTAATTAAATTAATGAATTAATATTTGAAAAAAACTGGATTAACATCAAGTGTCATCCACTACATGTTTAAAAAAATCCCTGCCGGCCCGGCCTACAGGCAGAGGTAGATTTCGAAGTTAAGTATACTAATTTCACCAACAAAAACTAAGTCATTATTAGATATAAATCCACTTTAACAGTTTTATCTGTCTGCTTTTGACGAGTTTTTATTTCCTTTTTATAAAATAGATGGTTTTATCATAATCATGTTAAGGCGATATTAAAACAGTATTTTTCCATACTCAACAACTCGAAATTTTCTGGCACATTTTCAGATTAATTAAAAAAAAAAAAAAAAAAAATTATGAAACATGCTGACGTGATTTTTGAAAAGATTTATAAGCGACCTGTGTTTTTATTTTTCTGTCAATTAATTAAAACTTGATTAATAAACAATTATTTTCTCAGTAGGGCAATATTTTTCGTTTCTAACACAATCGGTTCGGGAAATTCTGTTCAAAATGCCCACTTTGACATCATTTTTTGAAATATATTCTACCTCTATCAAAAGCTCCATCATTACTGTACATTATATAGTTTCTAAATGAGAGAATCTAGCAATTGGATGCGTTTGAGAGCAAAAATGAATTTAAAAATGAGTAAGAAAATAGACAGTTTGGATTTGGATGCACCCTTAATAACATGATTTTTTTTTCTTCAACCGCTATGTATTTTTAATTTGTTTTTGCTTTAAGAATTGGCCCTATCAAAAACTTGTCTATATAAATGTTGAAGACAATATTAAGAAGCTATATGATAAATTCATGGAGATTTTATATCTTGTGAATTGACGGAGTTTTGAAAATTTTTCTTCTTCAACCCCCCTTTTTTGTTTTCGTTTTTTTTTTTTTTTTTTTTTTTTTTTTTTTTTTTTTTTTTTTTTTTGTATGATTTGGACCTATCAAATCTTGTGAATATAAAAGTTGTAGATAATATTAAGGAGATGTATAATAAAATTATTGGATTTGATATCTTGAGAATTGACGAAGTAAGGAACTTTTTTCTCCCAAAAACCCTATTTTTTGCGCCCCTTGAGCCTATTTTAAATTTTATCAAAAATCTGTGATGCATGAATTTTTGGCGCTATTTTTAGAAGTAATAAAAACTTTAAACTGGTTTGATATGTACAAAAATTAAGAAGTTATGGGTTTTTTTCAGTTTTCACAAAACCCCTCCCTATTTCCATCCCCTTTGTCCGATTTTGCCCATTAACGAACTTGACCGAGATTTTATGTCCCTTGATTTTATGTATCAGTTTGGAAGAGATTTGTGCAGAATTGCGGAAGTTATCGTGTGCAGAAGAAAGTGATAACACAATTGCTTCGGGAAATTCCGTTCAAAATGCCCACTTTGACATAATTTTTTGAAATATATTCTGCCTGTATCAAAAAATCGATCATTGCGGTACATTATATAATTTCTGAATAAGCGAATCTACCAATTAAATGCGTTTGAGATTAAAAATGAATTTAAAAATGAGTCAGAAAATAAGCAGTTTGGATTTGAGTGCATCCTTAATGCAATGATTTTTCCAACACAATCCGCTTCGGGAAATTCGGTTCAAAATGCCCACTTTAACAGCATTTTTAAAAATATATTCTGCCTCTATCAAAAAATCGACCCTTACGGTACATTATATAGTTTCTGAGTAAGTAAACGTACCAATTGGAAGCCTTTGAGAGCAAAAATGAATTGTAAAATGAGTCAGAAAATACGCAGTTTGGATTTGAATACACCCTTACTTAGATGATTTTAGGTAGATTTCGTATGAAATACTACCTATTGGGATCGTTCCTATGTTGGAATTTCTGAAAAATTTTTGCAGATCTACACCGATCATGACCCCTAGAACCCAAAACCACCCTCAGTAAAAAACTTTATCTATCTATCTATCTATCTATCTATCTATATATATCACTTTCTTCTGGACACGATAACTTTCGTAATTCTGCACCAATCTCTCCCAAACTGATACATAAAATCAATGGGCATAAAATCTCGGTCAAGTTCGTTAATGGGCAAAATCGGACCAAGGGGAGGGAAATAGGGAGGGGTTTTGTGAAAACAGAAAACCCCCCATAACTTCTTAATTTTTGTACACATCAAATCAGTTTAAAGTTTTTATTACTTCTAAAAATAGGGCCAAAAATTTATGTATCACAGATTTTTGATAAAGTTAAAAATGGGCTCAAAGGGCGCAAAAAATAGGGTTTTTGGGAGAAAAAAATTCATAACTTCGTCAATTCTCAAGATATCAAATTCAATTAATTTTATTATAAATCTCCTTAACATTATCTAAAACTTTTATATTCACAAGTTTTTGATAGGAGCAATTCGTACCGCAAAAAAATTAAAAACGAAAACAAAAAGGGCGTTTGAGGAAGAAAAAAATCCATAACTTCGTCCATTCTCAAGATATCAAATCCAATTAATTTTATCATGAATCTCCTTAACATTATCTACAACTTTTATATTCACAAGTTTTTGATAGGACCAATTCGTACCGCAAAAAAAATTAAAAACGAAAACAAAAAGGTGGTTTGAAGAAGAAAAAATCCATAACTCCGTCAATTCAAAAGATATAAAATCCCCATGAATTTATCATATATCTTCTTAATATTGTCTACAGCATCTATATAGACAAGTTTTGGATAGGACCAATTCTTAGAGCAAAAACAAATTAAAAATACATACCGGTTGAAGTAAAAAATGATCTTAGTAAGGGTGTTTTCAAATCCAAACTGCTTATTTTCTGACTCATTTTACAATTCATTTTTGCTCTCAAAGGCTTGCAATTGGTACGTTTTCTTACTCAGAAACTATATAATGTACCGTAATGGTCGATTTTCTGATAGGGGCGGAATGTATTTTTTTAAATCCTGTTAAAAAGGGCATTTTGAACCGAATTTACCGAAGCGGATTGTGTTGGAAAAATCATTGTATTAAGGATGCGCTTAAATCCAAACTGCTTATTTTCTGACTGGTTTTTAAATTCATTTTTGCTCTCAAACGCATTTAATTGGTAGATTCGCTTATTCAGAAACTATATAATGTACCGCAATGATCGATTTTTTGATAGAGGCAGAATATATTTCACAAAATTATGTCAAAGTGGGCATTTTGAACGGAATTTCCCGAAGCGATTGTGTTAGAAATGAAAAATATTGTCCTTCTGAGAAAATAATTGTTTATATATCAAGTTTTAATTAATTGAACAAAAAATAAAAACACAGGTCGCTTATAAATCTCTTCAAAAATCACGTCAGCAAGTTTCATATTTTTTTTTAATTAAAAATGAATCTGGAATTATGCCAGAAAATTTCGAGTTGTTGAGCATGGAAAAGTATTTTTTTTAATACCGCCCTAACATGATTCTGATAAAACCAATTATAATATCAAAATGAAATAAAAACTCGTCAAAAGCGGCCAGATAAAATTGTTAAAGTGGATTTATCTATAATCATGATTTAGTTTTTGTTTGTGAAATTAGTATATTTGACTTCGAAATCTACCTCTGCCTGTAGGCCGGGCCGGCAGGGATTTTTTTTTTCTTCAACCGCTATGTATTTTTAATTTGTTTTTGCTGTAAGAATTGGTCTTATCCAAAACTTGTCTATATAGATGTTGTAGACAATATTAAGTAGATATATGATAAATTCATGGGGATTTTATATCTTTTGAATTGACGGAGTTATGAATTTTTTACTTCTTCAAACCCCCTTTTTGTTTTCGTTTTTAATTTTTTTTGCGGTACGAATTGGTCCTATCAAAAACTTGTGAATATAAAAGTTGTAGATAATATTATGGAGATTTATAATAAAATTAATTGGAATTGATATCTTGAGAATTGACGAAATTATGAATTTTTTTCTCCCAAAAACCCTATTTTTTGCGCCCCTTGAGCCCATTTTTAACTTTATCAAAAATCTGTGATACATAAAATTTTGGCCCTATTTCTAGAAGTAGTAATAAAAACTTTAAACTGATTTGATATGTACAAAAATTAAGAAGTTATGGGGGGTTTTCTGTTTTCACAAAACCCCTCCCTATTTCCATCCCCTTGGTCCGATTTTGCCCATTAACGAACTTGACCGAGATTTTGTGGCCTTTGATTTTATGTATCAGTTTGGAAGAGATTGGTGCAGAATTACGAAAGTTATCGTGTCCAGAAGAAAGTGATATATATATATAAGCTCAGAAAAATCAAAAGTAAAACTAAAAGTAAAATATAAAAATAAAAATAAAATCCATGCGATAAGCGCTACAGCTGCATATAACCACACAGATTATATATAGCACATTATGTTTTAAATGCGTTTGTCGGACCCAGAATCCTGCACCACAAATAAACTAAGTATAACCTTAAAACATCCAAGAAATTTAAACAGATATAACCTGAACAAGAAAAAAACAACAAAAGGCTGTGGCCTCTTCAGCGGTGGGCATTTTAGAAAGCACAGCAATGTTTCAGATTAATTACAATTTACAACAAACTATTATTCAGTAGTGGCAGTGGGTTTCGGCCAGAGTGTCGCAAAGCATAAATCAAATGCATAAAAACAATTGAAAGCATATAGCGAACACTCCCCCACCGGACCCGACGCCACAATAAACAGTGCATCTCGAAGATACAACTGATTCAGAACGTATGTGTAATGTATACTGAAACAATAAAATTATTTTACCCAAATCCGAGCAACACAGCCACAAAAAACAATAACTAAATTCCAGTGATCCATAATCTGTCCATAAACGTTCCATGTCTGTTGCCACACAATTGCAGACATCCTTGTAAAACCGTCCAAAAAAGGCTTTAGGTTATACAAATCATTAACTGTCAATCGCATAGCAACTCCTCAAAAATGAAGACTGTCTGTAAAACTAGTATATTTATTAATGAAATTCAAAGGTATATTGTTTTTATAATACAAAATGCTGGTTAAATTAAAAAGTTCTTTAAAAAATAAATTTTTATTCGAACAGAGTTTATAGTAGCGAAAAATCTGACCTATTATGATATTGACGTAAACGCGTTTATGGATATTTGAACTCCAATTAACTAAATGGTTAACTTCAAAATTAAAGTTATCCCGTTTATTATAAATTGATATGTGTATACCGTTTGAAATGTTTATTTTCAAATCAAGATAATCAGCAGCACTATTATCTTCATTTGTTTTTTTCAAAACCAGCATATCAGGATAAATGTTACATGATATCCCCAAAAAATCGCGATCACAGTTCAAAATTATCAAATCATCGATATATCTAAAAGCCAGAAAATTAACAACTTTATTGACACTACAAAATTGAAATTCATAATAAAATAAAAATAAGTTAGCTGCCGTTGAAGAATAACTTGTTCCCATTCCTATTCCATTATTCTGTAAATATATATTTGAACCTGTATAAACATAGTTGTTATATAAACAAAAATTACATAATAATTTAAATAAATTAAAATCTAAATCTGTGTCAGCTATAATTAAATCGACAACCTTTAAAAGGACATCATTTAACCCTGCAATAGGAATGTTTGTAAAAAGATTCTCAAAATCATATGTCTGGACACTTTGTATATCATCTTTAATTAGTTCATTCCTGATCTCATAACTGTTCAAAATAATCCAATACATATTACTATCTTTATACTTAAATTTTAGTATATTTAAAATCTTTTTTAACATTTCCTCAAATTTGCGATTAAATCCGTTTCCAATGCTGTTTACATTACTACAAATAAATCTGTACTTAATTGGTATCTTATGAAATTTAGGTGTTACGAAAAGAAAAGGAAATGACAAATTTTTTACTTTAGGCAGAGGAATATTAACCTTTTTTGAGAAGGCCAGATGTTTCTTAATCAGTGTCTGAATAGTAGATTTATACAAACTGTAGGTGACATTATTGTTAAGCTCAGTAAATATCATATTAGCATAATAGCTTTTTCAAATAACTGCAAAATTGTTAGATCAGTTTTAAACTCTTGATATTTACCTTTATTACTTAAAATACTTTTTATTATATAAAATAGGTAAATATCAAGAGTTTAAAACTGATAAAATATACTTCGTTTGTACATTTCAGCAAAAGAGTTTTGATAACTTATATCTAAATAAAATTGTTACCAGACACAATGAAATTTTTCCAGTTAAAAATGTGTCTATTATTTCAACTTACAAATATACAAATACCTTGGGTAATAAATTATTTAATTATAGAGAAGTTGCACAGGATTTGGACTCCTACTTGAATTTGTCTTGAGAATGTGGGAATTTTCAGAAATCATCCTTTTACGATAAAAATGCAAAGCATATAGTTACAGGTGACCTTGGTTTTATATCCAACGATGAATTGAAACAATTAATGAAATACGGTACTAAATTTAGATTAAACAAGAAGATTAATTTAAAAAAATCTTTCAATCTATTCAAATCTGAATTACATATGTTTATACTCAATTTAAGTTACAAATTCAATAAACCTATCCCCCTTTTCAATGAATGGAAATTTAAAATATTGGATGATTTTAAATCATTTCAAATAAAATATATGAATGATTCTTCTAATTACACTTACCATAGAATAAATGCAAATTTAGAGAAGGAAATATCGAAATTAAAAAATACCTTTGTTTTTTGTTCAGTCGATAAAGCATCTAACAATTTTGCAGTTATTTGAAAAAGCTATTATGCTAATATGATGTTTACTGAGCTTAACAATAATGTCACCTACAGTTTGTATAAATCTACTATTCAGACACTGATTAAGAAACATCTGGCCTTCTCAAAAAAGGTTAATATTCCTCTGCCTAAAGTAAAAAATTTGTCATTTCCTTTTCTTTTCGTAACACCTAAATTTCATAAGATACCAATTAAGTACAGATTTATTTGTAGTAATGTAAACAGCATTGGAAACGGATTTAATCGCAAATTTGAGGAAATGTTAAAAAAGATTTTAAATATACTAAAATTTAAGTATAAAGATAGTAATATGTATTGGATTATTTTGAACAGTTATGAGATCAGGAATGAACTAATTAAAGATGATATACAAAGTGTCCAGACATATGATTTTGAGAATCTTTTTACAAACATTCCTATTGCAGGGTTAAATGATGTCCTTTTAAAGGTTGTCGATTTAATTATAGCTGACACAGATTTAGATTTTAATTTATTTAAATTATTATGTAATTTTTGTTTATATAACAACTATGTTTATACAGGTTCAAATATATATTTACAGAATAATGGAATAGGAATGGGAACAAGTTATTCTTCAACGGCAGCTAACTTATTTTTATTTTATTATGAATTTCAATTTTGTAGTGTCAATAAAGATGTTAATTTTCTGGCTTTTAGATATATCGATGATTTGATAATTTTGAACTGTGATCGCGATTTTTTGGGGATATCATGTAACATTTATCCTGATATGCTGGTTTTGAAAAAAACAAATGAAGATAATAGTGCTGCTGATTATCTTGATTTGAAAATAAACATTTCAAACGGTATACACATATCAATTTATAATAAACGGGATAACTTTAATTTTGAAGTTAACCATTTAGTTAATTGGAGTTCAAATATCCATAAACGCGTTTACGTCAATATCATAATAGGTCAGATTTTTCGCTACTATAAACTCTGTTCGAATAAAAATTTATTTTTTAAAGAACTTTTTAATTTAACCAGCATTTTGTATTATAAAAACAATATACCTTTGAATTTCATTAATAAATATACTAGTTTTACAGACAGTCTTCATTTTTGAGGAGTTGCTATGCGATTGACAGTTAATGATTTGTATAACCTAAAGCCTTTTTTGGACGGTTTTACAAGGATGTCTGCAATTGTGTGGCAACAGACATGGAACGTTTATGGACAGATTATGGATCACTGGAATTTAGTTATTGTTTTTTGTGGCTGTGTTGCTCGGATTTGGGTAAAATAATTTTATTGTTTCAGTATACATTACACATACGTTCTGAATCAGTTGTATCTTCGAGATGCACTGTTTATTGTGGCGTCGGGTCCGGTGGGGGAGTGTTCGCTATATGCTTTCAATTGTTTTTATGCATTTGATTTATGCTTTGCGACACTCTGGCCGAAACCCACTGCCACTACTGAATAATAGTTTGTTGTAAATTGTAATTAATCTGAAACATTGCTGTGCTTTCTAAAATGCCCACCGCTGAAGAGGCCACAGCCTTTTGTTGTTTTTTTCTTGTTCAGGTTATATCTGTTTAAATTTCTTGGATGTTTTAAGGTTATACTTAGTTTATTTGTGGTGCAGGATTCTGGGTCCGACAAACGCATTTAAAACATAATGTGCTATATATATATATATATATATATATATATGTAGATAGATAGATAGATAGATAGATAGATAAAGTTTTTTACTGAGGGTGGTTTTGGGTTCTAGGAGTCAGGATCGGTGTAGATCTGCAAAAAGTTTTCAGAAATTCCAACATAGGAACGATCCCAATAGGTAGTATTTCATACGAAATCTACCTAAAAATTATTTGAGCTTGATTGGATGAAAAATAAGTATTTTAATAACGATTGAAAATTTGAACAAGATATATATTGGAGAGTATGAGCTAATAGTAGGAATTAAAAAAAAAATAGTTTCACATTGATGAGAAATAATTAGTTCGCGTTTTTTCGCAATCTTTTTTTTTTATTATTTTTAAATTTATTTGTTTATTCGAGGCCGGGCTTAGGATCGTACTATGTCTTTACTATGGCCGTAGTGGTGATACTAGAAACAGCGTGGGAAGGGGTTGATATCTAAGGTAGAACCGGGCAGATTGAACATGCCTCCTTGAGACTTGTAGGTCAATACAGAATAAAAGCATTTGTTGGCTTCTCTTTACTTCAACCGCCCTCATGCGTCAGGCAAACACTAAGGTCGGTTCTCCAGCAGCAGTGGCAGGACAAATGGGACTACTCAGAAGAGAAAGATTACTTGTGATCTGGCTCCAGTGATTTTTTCTTCCCCTTTCTCCCCCTGTCATTTCCTTTCTCATAGGATATAGTCTTTTTAGGATGCATCTCCATAAATTTAAGAACACTCGTTCCCCTGTCTGTGAGTGTGGTACTATTTTATGAATGTACAGTCGTGGAAAAAAAAAAGTAAACACCCCCTACTAACTTCTCAACAAATTATCGTAGAAGAAAGTTACTGGTAACGAACGATTGGAAATAAAGTCTACTTTTAAATGATGTATATAAAATTTGTTTAAGGGGCCATCTACATATTAAAACGAACCATAACTTTGTTTTTTTCAATAGCAGTATACAATTCTGACAGCATAAATGAACTCTACACCTTTCAATTAGCCTATAAACAAATTTTTATGCAATTCGTGCCATAAGTTTCCGAGAAATTAATTATTTTAAAACGAGCGTATTTTAAGGGCTGTATCCAAATTGAAGTTCCGAACTCCATTGTTAACCGAGAGAGCCGCCTTCTTGATCAAGGCACGTTTAAGCGTCAATGAAACCTGTTTGATTACAGGATAGCAGAATAAATTTCAAAAATTTACTCACTTCTATCATAGACCATCATTTAAACCCTTAAACCATCATTTTGCCGTTTTTTAAGCATAATTTGAAAACTACTTGGAAGAAAAATGTGAAATTTTGGATTTCCATAAAGCAGGACTTAATAAATCTAAATCCATCAAAAAAATTGCATGTTGCAATTCATCATTTTTTCGAATATTTATTTCATAATTCATATCATAAAATTATAAAAATTGCAAATTCAACGTATTTATGTTTGGGAATATTAGTATTATTGCTGCACAAAAAATTAGCTCATTAGGAGCATAATTTCAGGAGATATAAATAAAAATATGAAAATGTAATGTAACATTAGAAGTACTAAATTTTGAATGTCTATAGTTCAAAAACTTATCATTCGAATGGCTTGAAATTTGGTTTCTAGGCATATTTTGAACCGCAGATTTGAAATATCTCGTTAAATTTGGGTACTACCATTGAAAAAAATGAAGTTTGGTTTCGTTTTAATATGTATATGGCCCCCTAAGCAAATTTTATACACACCATTTAAAAGTAGACTTTATTTCCAATCTTCCGGTACCAGTAACTTTCGTCTACGATAATTTGATGAGGAGTTAGTAGGGGGTGTTTACTTTTTTTTTTTCCACGACTGTACATTAATCCTCTACTCCCTACTACAAGAATATTGCTATGGAAAAAATATTTTATTTGCCTTATTTATGCTGTTTATAAAATACAATAAAATATGAAAATAAATGAAATTTAGTTATACACTGCTCAAAACAATTAAAGGATATTTGAAGTTTTATATAAAATAAAGATATAAACGAAATTTTTTTTGCCGAAAATCGAAGAAGAGAATCACAAATGCAAATTTTTCTGGTTTTCAAACTGTGGAGTATGCAAATTTTGAGTTCGACGTCAAAAACGTCGCTTCAGCGGCAGCGAATGAAATTTGACTTTCAACTGGATAAAAGAGAATGAAGACAAGGATGATCGGCATTCAGTGATTGCTTTGTTTTGATGAGCGCGATGTCTCAGCGAAGTCATTTGACAGATTCAGAAGCTTTGAGAATTGTTGGTAGGTTAGAATGGGGCCAAACTCAAGCCGAAGTAGCGCAAGCCATTGGAGTGTCACAAAGTGTGATTTCCAGGATCTGGAACCGTTTTTTGGAGAGTGGATGTGCAGGCCGAAGACCAAGGCAAGGTCGTAGACGGGCAACAACGCCCAATGAAGATCGATATTTAGCGTTAACAGCTCGGAGACACCGAACCATGAACGCTACTCTTCTCCAACAACACCTTCGCTCGGCTACAGGTACCACGATTTCAACTCAGACTGTCCGAAACCGGCTCCATGCTGTAGGTCTGTATGCTCGCCGACCGATGGTATGTATTAGATTAACATCAAGGCATCGTCGCGACCGCAGGGAGTGGGCAACCGAGCATGTCAACTGGAGGAGAAATGAATGGAGCAATATTCTGTTTTCTGACGAGTCCCGTTTTTCTGTGCATCCGGATAATAGGCGTATTTTCATCTGGAGGGACCGTGGCAGTAGGAATAATCCTGCGTTCGTGCACGAAAGTGTCAGATTTGGCGGTGGAGGAGTGTTGGTGTATGGTGGCATCTCCATTGATGGGCGCACTGACCTCTACATCATTCGAGATGGAGCTCTGACCGGTCGCCGATATAGGGATGAGATCCTCAGACCTATTGTAGTCCCTTACGCTGCAGCAATCGGAGATAACTTCATTTTAATGGACGATAACTGCGGGCCGCATCGTGCAAACCTGGTGGAGGATTTCCTTTTCGAGGAAGGAATCGTTCGAATGGAATGGCCAGCGTGTTCTTCAGACATGAATCCAATCAAGCACGTTTGGGACGCTCTAGGAAGACGAGATTCTTGCCGCCAACAACCCCCACAAACTCTCCAAGAACTGGAAAGAGCTCTTCTGGAAGAGTGGGGCAGAATACCCCAACTCGTCATTAATAGCCTCATTGAGTCCATGCCTCAAAGGTGTTCAACGTTGCTGGCCGCCCGTGGAAACCATACCCCCTACTGAAAATGATTTTCTTTGAAGAAAACACCTTTTCTTATTCTTTTTTTCTCATATGCACAAATTGTGTTTTTTTCCTTTAGTACACAAATGCGCAATAAAATGCATTTTTTTTTCTGCCAAACATGTGTAATTTATTCTCATATAACCTACTATGTCTGTCGACCATGTATCAATCAGCTAAACAGTTTACCAGATACAAAATCCACCTAAAACTGCAATATCCTTTAATTGTTTTGAGCAGTGTATTTTAAAGGATTTCAGTATGGTATCATACCGGGTGTCCCAAAAAGGACTGACTGATTTTAAAATTCAATAACTTGTAAACGGTGACAGATATTTAAAAAATTCTTGCAGGAGGGTTATGCATAAAGTCAAAAGTTTTTTTTACAGTGATTTTCAATTTTAGTTCGAATTACAAACAATAGATGGCGCTGCGATCAATAGCCACTAAATTCAGGCTCGATTTTTGGTACTTCGTGGCCCGGATAATACATTTCCATCTCCTTTTTCCGCATGGAACAAGATAAAGGATCAGAAATCGAGCCTGTATTTAGCGACTATTGCTTACAGCGCCATCTATTGTTTGTAATTCGAACTAAAATTGAAAATCACTGTAAAAAAAAACTTTTAACCTTATGCATAACCCTCCTGCAAGAATTTTTTAAATATCTGTCACCGTTTAGAAGTTATTGAATTTTAAAATCAGTCAGTCCTTTTTGGGACACCCGGTATATGCTACCATGGGCAGATTATGATGAAATATGAAAGATTTAACATTACAAAATTATTTTATTTTATTTGTGAGGATAATTATATTTTTACATGTGGTATGACTAATTTTTTATGGTTGGTTCCATAGGTTTTTGTAGTGTAAGTCACATAGCTGATAACTGCAAAGCTTGCTGGCCACCGTTATTTTCGAAAAGTTTGCGTGGTCTTATTCAATTAATGAGATATCTCTGATCAAATAACTCCCATTTTTCCGTTCTAAAATACTGGTAGCCAAAAATCGTAGTATGTGACTTACACTACAAGTACTCATGGAAATAGCCTTATATAATTTTACCCCCCCCCCCCCCCCTATTATTCTATTTTGCACAAAAAAATATTTTACTTTTCGATTTTGTGTACGATCTATCTATATTATAAGGGACAAACGTGTCCGTGCGTAACGCTGACGTCATTTTAACGGTGGCAACAGCATATGATTAAATTCAACTTTTATTGCATTTTTTTAAATTTCCAAGTATTAATTTAAAATTTTTATACCTTCGAATACAGAAAAAAATGTACTTTGAAATACAATTTATTTAAAAACTATATCGCAATTTGTTTGAAAACTGTATAGCAATTTACACAATTTTTATTGTTTTAAAATAATTTTCAAGCATGGATTTTTCTCAAATCTATCTCTATCGCGTGCAAAAGATTACGACACATAAATTCGTTTGCACTTAAATTAGTATAAATAGTTCATCATTTGTTTCGAGCTTAAATTCCATAATGAAAGTAAAACATTCATTAACTAATAAATAAAACAATTAAATATAAAACACAAATTTAAATGCCGCCTAAGTTAGTGCTTAATCCACTAAAATGAACAGAATCAAAAAGGCTGATTGTAAATAGCGATCTTTAGCAATTTCTTCGGCTGTTAACTCCTGACGCGAGACCAATATGAAAATATCACTTAATTGGTTTCAAAAGTTTATTTGAACGTATTATTGCTATTTTCACATAAATATGATTTTGGTATTGTTAGTGGGCATTCTAAAAAATATATATTGAATGTAAAAAATCTGTTAGAGCTATCAATTTAACACTAGAACCGCGGTGACGGGTTATTTTGACCCGTAAGAGATGAATAGATGTTGATTCGAAGCAGAAATTTCTTCACAAAATAAGTTAAATATAAGCTGCGTAAATGTAATTTAAACATATAAGTTAAATAGTTCTGAATTAAAATTCTGGTGTCAACATTATTTTTTTTAAAGCTTGCGTAAAATTCCCGTGGTTCTAGTGTTAAAAAACAAACTAGTAGACCTGTGCGAGGCTTTCTCGTTGCAATCTTTGAGTTTATTTGCTGATACATCTTTTCATTAATTGTTGACTAGCTGCAATTTGTTTTAATCAAACAACGGGTTTTAAAGTATACTATGTCAAAGGCCACTGACAGAACTTTTCGAAAAATACCCCCATTGATCACTCAGCCTATAGGACGTGCAGAGAAAAAAGGATGTTAACATCAGAAATAACGTATATGATGGTTTTCACCTATATTCTGAAACCCGGGAAGCCTGGGTTCATCTCATTGTATATATAAAGCACTAACGTACGTATGCAGTGGCAAAAAAAACCTCTTATTTTTTGCCGATGGCAACGAGGGATTTGTTTATCTAATATATGTAAAAATGAAATTTTGTAATTATCTCTATCTTTCTAAAAATATACACAATTTAGAAGCTAGAATCGTGAAATTTTATATAAAAACGTGTTAAAGTATTGCGGTGGCAAATAATTATCTGGATTCTAAATAAATTATAGTTAATTTTTAAGTAATTAAAAACTAACATCATAACAGCCATTTCCTATATTTTTCATATTTTTTGTTGCCAAAAATTCAGAAGCCACAATAAAATTTTTTACACAGCAACTAATTTTTAAATAAAGGGATTCCACATGAAAAATTAACTGAAATAAAATGTTTTAAAAACCAAATTAAAATGATTATGCGTCATAATGGAAATAGCAAACGTTTCTCAATAATAATGTAAGGAACATGAAACGAATAAGTACAGAAAGCAGATAAATATTTACGACGTCATTAAAAGAATACAGCGAAGGCGAAACTGTGTGAATTCACAATTTGAAGTGAACATCCCGGAGCATAGCTGTGGAAATATGACTGAGGTGTGCGATATTTGCAATGAACTTAATTGGAAAAATGTACTAATAAAAAAAATATAGTAAACAACAGCGCAGTTGATCTGAGCTGCCGAGAGGGGGGGGGTCTGCCTTGGAACATTACTCGCGCGCTGTTCTCAAAAACCAAATTTTTTCAGAAAATCATTTTTTTTGGGGGGGGGAGGGGGGGGGGGAGGTTGCCGGGTGAAATTTTCGTGGGAAGTTACAAAGTCGGATTCAGCGACCCAAAAAACAAAGTTAGTCGAAATCCAGAACTAGTATTAATTTTGCCAGGTAAAATTCTCTATTGCTGGACTTGCATAACTTAGTGCATGTAGCACCGCAGTGCATGTTCAGAGGCAGCCCTCCCCGTTCATCCTACGTCATAATGTCATATATCCTGTTTGTTGCAAATGTTGTCTACTTTCTGAATTTCTACATACTTTTTCCCTAAAACAACAAAAAACTTAATTTAAAAACAACTATTTTGAGGGGGTTGTGGGGGTGCAGTTTTGCGGGAAGTTAAAAATTCGGATTGAGCGACCCAAAAAACTTTAAGTAAACCTTATAGGGAAAGTTCGGAGGGGAGACGGGAGGGCGAATGTAAACTATGGGAGTGGTTAAGTGAAATTGCGTAACTTAGTCCACGCAGCACCGCGGCGCATGTTCCGAGGCAGATACCCCCATCCTCATTCATCCTACGTCATAATGTCATGTATCTTATTTGTTGCAAATTTTTTCTACTTTCTGAATTTCAAGATATTTTTCCCCTAAAACAATAAAAAAAAATCTTCTTGGGGGGGCATTTTACCAAAATTTGGGGGGTTGCCGGGGGAAATTTTGGTGGGAAGTTAAAAATTCGGATTCAACGACCCAAAAAACATGTAGTAAGCCTTTTTCCAGAACTACCCTGAATTTTGCTAGGTAGAGTCTCTATTTGGCCTCTATTGCCTGGACCACTAAGAATTACAAATTTTCTGTGAAAATAATATGGTAGTAAAAATGCTACCATGGGCTCATGGTCACTAATGCGTGTGGTATCGATTTTAATTACTCATTTTACCAATAAAAAACAAACTTACATTGAACTTTTTTGTTCAGAGAATAGAAGTTTTTATACATAAATATATCATATGTACTTAGTTTTATTTCAATAAAAGGTTTGTAAAATTGAGCAAAAACTTATCACTGTAAATGCCATTTTGTCCTTTTTGTCAGACATGTTGCCTCAAAGTAATTTTTTTCTTATTTAGTGCTGCCATCTGCATTCAAACTTAATAACTAATGTTACCTAAAAGTGCAATTATTGCTGCAATGACTTAAAATGTACATTATTTATGAAATTCCGTGCTAAAAAGCAAACCTGAACATATGGTAGCAGAAATGCTACCATGGACATTAGAGGGTTCATCTCTGCGCGACATTTTTGATCCTCCTAGCAACTGGTTACATAATATACTCACTCGTGAAGTTTTGCTAGCTAAAAATAAAAATATTTTTAAATTTTGTTACTGGGCTATCCAATACTTAATTTATTATAACTTTTTTCTGCGCTGATGATGTGGACTCCTTACTTGTTCATTGCTACCCATTTTCGCTCTGGGGTCCACCCCAATACCATTGAACCTCAATCTCTGTTTAACAATCCAATGTTCGCGTTGTTGACGGCATTCTTACTGATTTTTTTCTTATTATTTTCGTATTATATCTCCATCGCCGTCCTTTGCCGCGTTTTTGATAGCAGGGGTCTATTGACCTTAGCTTGTAATCATTATTCTTGCCAAGAAACGTTTGGGATCTGCGTGTGCTTTGCGTAGTCGGCGTGCGTTTTTTTCGAGAATGGGCTGTTTACTAAACGAGCTCCTGTGTGTCAGGGATTACCCTGGGGAGATATTTTGGTCTATTCTCTTTTGGGTAATATTAATCTCCCTCAGGCAGTCATGTAAAGTGAGGCTATTGAAAGTTACTAATATGTTCTTCGTAGGAGTCACTTTCTCAATCTGACGGGTAGTTACTTGGCGAACATCTACAATATCTTTTGTAGAGTATAATGACTCATATTCAGAAATTACACTTCGAATAGTATTCAGAGTTGGATGAACTTGAACAGGAGACAGAGAAGGGATCTACTGCTGAATTGTTTGTAAGTAGTTGTGATTGAGGGGCTGATGAAACCTCCCCCAGAAAATGACCTGAATGTAACTTTGAGTGACTTATCTAAGAAAATACTAAAAAATTTGAGCTATGAGAAATGCAAATTTCTTTTGAAGGAGCTATTAAAAACAATGTGAGTGCAGCTAATTATGAAAGAGTCATGTGAAATAATAGGATAGGGTATTTTAAAATTCCAATGAAACCAAAGGATATAGATAAGACAGTTTTTATTACTAAAACTGGTTGTTTTACCTTTAAACGAATGAGATTTGGTTAATCTGTTACCTCATACACATTTCAAAAACCAAAGAATAAAATCGTTAAATCTCTGTACGGTAAAGTAGTGCTGGTATATCTTGACGATATTATTGTCATGGCGGCCCCTTTTGAGCTTCATTTAAAGTTGCTAAGGGAAGTTTTTATCCTATTACGTAATGCTGCTTGAACAGTAAAATTGGTGAAATGTAAATTTTTAGGCGAAAAAAATAAAATATTTGGGAGTCAAATTTATTTGGAATGAAAATAAAAACGATTCTGAGAAAAGCTGCAATTTTTACTTCAAAGTAAAACAATTCTTAACGAATTGCAACCTTCTTGGCATAGTTGTCGGATTTTCTAAATTTATTCCTCATATGTCGGAGTTATGTGAACCTTTATATACTTTAAATGGGAAAAGAGCGAAGTTTATGTAATAAGTAGAAGCTCAGAAATATTCTGGACTATTACAAAAAGCTTATTTCTCCCCCCGTCCTTCCAAATTATTCGCTACAGTTTGAAGCTTACTGTAATGCTAGTTCTGTTGAGGGTTGGTGCAATGAAGGCAGACCTATTGCCTATGCGTCTAGGATATTGAATTTAGTTGAACAGAATTATTCTATCACGGAAAGGGAGTGTTTTACAGTTATTTGGTCATTGTGTAAATTTAGTTGCTATTTTAATGAACTGCCGCTAAGGGTGATTACCGATCCTTCAGCTCTAAGTTAACGAACGGTAAACGTTTGTCTGCGTGATTGGTACGTTTAAGTTTGTATTAGCTGAATATAATGTTGATATTAAACATAGGGCTCGAAATGGAAATGTCGTTGCTGGTGTTTTATCTCGTAATTCACGGGGATATATATGAAAGTGGTTGAGCAGATAAACAATTGTGTGAAGATCCTAAATTCGGTGACTTGTACCATTATTTGAAAATCCGGATGGATTTGGTAGTATAAGTGCAGACATTTTTGATAAATGGTCCCAGTTATTTAAATCAATTCATGACCTTCTTTTTTATTACAAAACTGTTAATTCACGCTGAAAACAAAGATTTTATTCCCTCTAGTTTTTGTAAGGCCATTAAAGAATTTCATTGTAATCCATTAGAAATATAGTTAGGTATTCGTATAACGTAGTTCTGAATTTGTGATTCCTGCAATATTCCCAAAATGAAGGGAATAGTGTTCGAATATGTTTCCAGCTGCAGTACCTGCCAAAGGTTTAACCCGGAAGAACTCGCTAGTGAGAATGCCCAATTGCTTTTCTTTTACTTTACATTCATATAATATCAACTTTTTTTGGTTGGCTTAGTACTTTTATTCACAAAATAGGTAAAATAATTGTAAAACATTTTGAAATTTTAATTAAAATGAAAAATGATTTAAATAAGTGTCTTAAAAAAGTACGACTGTGAGAGAAAATCTCATGCAGCGAGTTCTCCCGAGTTAATTACTGGGCTGTAAATCCTGCCAACAATATAATACCTATTAAAATAACGTGTCCTTTGTAGACGGTAGGACTCAACCTCGTTACTTCTTGTACAATTTCTAATCCTGAAAGATATAGATATGTCCCTGCAACAGTAGATTATTTTAGTATATGTGATAGAATTCGCTCCCCCCACAAAGGCTTCTGTAAAAACAGACAACGACGTCTTTTTTGATAGCTTCGTTTCTGAATGTGGTGTACTAGTAAAATTGGTTAGCGATCATGACCGCTGCTTTATATTTGATATTTTTCAGGCTCTGTGGGCTAAGCCATACTCAATCTTTTTCTCTCGCGGGCAACAAACAAATGTTTGCGGCGTTAGACACCACACTTATAAAAGTGTAAAAAAAGATAGCAATTTAAACAGTAAAATAACATAAGTAGTATAACAAAAGCAATATAATAAAGTAAATATTGTCAGTAGGATTGAAGGGAAGAAGTGTTATCAAAAACTTTTAACACCATTATTTTCAAACAATAAAATTCGAGGTAGATTTCTATTGCAAATGTTATTGAAATATGCAACGGATTTTGTTGTTTGGAAATAGTTTTGCAAAATTTTTGTGGTGCCTTTTTTTTCGCTACAAATTTTCAACCCCATAAATCGCTATTAATTATATAATGACTACAATACGTAATGATATTATAATGCAGAATTTCCAAGTTCTAATAAAAAAAAAAAAAAAAAAAAAAAAAAAAAAAAATCAGATTTTCTCCGATAAATAGGTCTGATGCTCAATGTGAATTATATATATATATATATATATATATATATTACCATTAATTAAACATAACCTGCCACCGTCAATTATTATGAATTAAAGCTGTAAGTATTAAAAAAAAATATATATTATAAGAATTATTATGGAAGAAAAAAGAAAAAAGTGGACACCGACAAAAATTGAAAAGCTTATACATTGAATTACGTTATCGAGGGCACAGAATTCAATGATATAAGCAAAATGGTTGTTTTCTGTGGGAGAAATAAGCTAAAGCTAAAATTAATTTTCCCCTGTGCCCGAACAACCACTAAAATCAAGTGAATTGATTAAAAATGAAAGCAGAATAGAAACAAATAATATGAAATGGAAGAATCAATAAAACGTATTTAAATATTTATAGGATATAAAATAGAAATAATAAACACCATGCCGATTAATATTTCAGTATTTTACAAAAATCCATGTGCACATGTCTTCCAGTATATCAAAAAGATTAAGGTGAATAAAACAGTTAAGAAATCACAGTAAATGATACCAAAGGATGCAGTTAATACATTTTGAAATAATATTTGAAATACCTTGTAAAACAAATTTAATCTAATATAAAATATATAGAAATTAATTACATTATTTAAAATGCACTATTAAATTAATAGATAACAGTTTAACAATATCGTCAAAATTTAGCTAAAAATACACCCTGGTGTAAAAAATATAACTAAAATGGAGCTAGAAAAATTAAAAATAAAAGCAATATGAAAGATACAATTTTAGTGCTGCCATCTATTAATAATTATATTAAACATCTATCGCAAGATAAAAATTTGCAAGCTTTTGAATGTAAATAACTGTTTAAACAGCAAAACCAAACAAATCCTTATATATAGAGAATTATAGAACAACCACTAAAATCAAGTGAATTGATTAAAAATGAAATCAGAATAGAAACAAATAATATGAAATGGAAGAATCAATAAAACGTATTTAAATATTGATAGGATATAAAATAGAAATAATAAACACCATACCGATTAATATTTCAGTATTTTACAAATATATTGTAGAAATATATAGTTCAAATTTAATTAATTTAGAATAATGCTTGTTCAGTGTTAAAGATTAAGAAATGCATACACCAATGTTGCACAAATAAGCAAATAAGACTACATGTAAAAAGAACTTTTGACTAAGAAAACGGCATTTAAGATGTTTTGAGTTAATTTTAAATTAATTATAAATAACAGGACAGATGTTGTCTTCGCAAAATAAATATAAAACAATAGTAAAGATCTTAAATACTTCAATTAATTTTATAAATATGGATTAATTATTATGTGTCTCGAGCCACACATAAAAAGGTCGCCAGGCCACATGCTACCCGCGGGACGCAGTTTGAGTATGGCTGCTCTAGATATACTTTGTTTTTACAGTACTCTAACGACCGCAATAACATATTGCCGAAAAAGTTAATCGTACGTTAATCGAAACAATTTTATATTATATGGGCTTGTATCAAACAAACTGGGATCGATTTTTGCAATACTTTCTTATGCTCTTCGTGCGACTGTGCACGAATCGACAGGTAAAACACCTACGGAATTTTTCTTGGGAAATTATCGGCGCATTTTAAGCGACAGTTATGGTTTCAGATTTGGAGACAAAATTTATCTGTTAGGGTTTGGAAAAACTGTTCAAAGAGATTCAGGTTCACATTAGTAAGGTGAAAAAGCGTCAAGGTATGAAACGGAAAGATATGGAAATAAAGATTGAGAATTTTGTGTTGCTTAAGAAGCATTGGCTTAGCTCACGTCGTGAAGAAAAAGAGGTGATTAAGTTTGGTCCGATATTTTTTGGTCATTTTAAGGTGCTAGAAATGGTAAATAATAACTTCATTGTGATGTTTACGGGGAAAGGACGACGGCTAATTTGGATCTGATCATAGTCTATAAATTTTTAAATGAAACTGAGTCCTCTTAACTGTTAAGTGGTAAATCCCAACGTTCACGATCAAGCAGTTTTTCTACCGTGGCTCCCAAAAATGTTCGTATACACTTAAGAATTTCAATGAAATTTTGCTCTATCCGTTAATTAAAATTAATATTTCAAACTGGGTATTTAATAATAATATCTATAACTTATTCTTAACAAAACTACATAAAGTATTTTTAAAACATAGTAAAACGTTATTTTAAAGAAATAAATAATAAAAAAATAGCAAAAAAGTTACCTCACAAAAGTCTTCGTACACTTTGAAAAAATCTCTGTTTAGTAAATACTGTAATATTTCGTTAAATTAGTTCTTAGTTTGATATCCTTTAGCATCCACAACAGCTTTTAAACATCTAGGAATAGGTTTCACTTGTTTATTCTTAATTTTTGCTTCAATCATCATCAATTCGTCGACCATTACTGTTTTTAGTTAGCTTTTCGTTTCAATTTTATTTCTTCGGACTCTAACCTCCAGTTCTCTCTAAATATGTTCCATTGGATTTAAATTCGGCATTTGAGGAGGGGTTTTCAAACCTTGTGGACAATTATAGAGGCACCAGAGGCGAACGTTGAGAGCCGTGCGCTTAGGATCTTTATCTTGATAAAAAACAAAGTTGTTTCTAATACCCAAATTTTTGTCTGATAATTTTAAATTATCTTTTAAAATACTTAAAAAATCAGGATTCATTATGCCATCAATAAATAAAAATTACCTAGTCCTGATGTTGCAATGGACCCCACAACAAGGACGCCTCCATTGCATTGCTTAACTGTTCCAACTAAGTTCTGGTTATTAAGATCTTAATTTTTTCTTCTCCATAAAATTATACGCCTATTGGGAGCAAAAATGTTAAATTTGCTTTCATCTGCAGATAATATATTATTCCAACGCGATTCGGGTTTATTTATCATTGATTTTGCAAAGAAAAGTGTAAGTTTTCTGTTTTCCGCACTAACAAACATTTTTCTACTGGCAGAACGCCCATTTAATCCAGCTGGTCTCAGGACTCGTCGAGCAGTTTCAGGTGAAACTGAAGTAAAAAATGTTTGATTTATGTCTGTAGCAACTTTTACAGCACTTAAACGAGGACGTTTCACAATTTTTATAATTATAAATCTATGATCACGTTCAGTTAAATCTGACGGACGACCTTTTCTTACATTGTTTTCGATCCGATTTTCCTCTTTAAAGCATTTTATCACATACTGCACCGTAGAATGGGATAAATTACTACCGTAATTTCGGGTGTATAGCCCGCGGATCAAACAATCGTGTTTCGACCCAGAAATTTTAAAAAATAAAATGTAACTTTTTAGATCGCGGTAAATATTGGTCTTCAAATACTGAATAAAATTTCTGGGTCCAAACTGAATTGTTTGATCTGCGGGCTATACACCGGAAATTACGGTAATTTAGAAATATTTAGGACTGATTTACCACTACTATGGTAAAAGATAATCAATTTTCGAATGTTGTTAGTTGTTTTTTTACGACTACGAGCCGATTTTAAATAATAAATAGAATATTACGGTGAAAGCAAGCAAACCTTCCCTCATAGCATGCATGGTCACGGTGACGTCGTTGTGACGTCACTGTGAGTCACTGTGGTCACGTCACATCTGTGATCAAAATGCCACCACTCAGTGATGTCACATTGTGACTGAGATGTGAACTTCTTAGAAAACTTAAAAAAATTACAAAAAATATTCAAAACATGTTATTTATGTAAAATTATATTTTCTGGCAATTAAAAAAAATTGTGACGTCACTGTTATGACACTGCAAGTAACGTACGTCACGTCACATATGTTACGAAAAAAATCACCATATTGTAAGTCACAGTGTGACAAAAGTATGAACATCAAAAATCTTTGAAAATGAACAGAAATATTACATGCCCGAGTTACAGCGACACAAGGAATAAAAATATATTAGTGGATAGGAAATAGTAAATTCTTACACGAAAAGAGGGGGGGGGGGCAGAAAAAGGAAAATGCACGGTAGAAGTATCAACAAACTAGATTTTCATGCTATATTTTATCAATTTGTTATTTAAGACAGTGAAAGTATACTTTTTTATGATTTCAATTTTATCTACCATTGCAATTTAATCCTTCACTGATTGCTATTATTATAAAAGTGTTTCTCGGAAAAATGGTACGTATTGGAGCAATTTGGATAACATATTTAGAATTAGGAATATTAAATCTGTACACTTTATATATTTAGTTTGCAGGGAGGAAGTTGTTTTATTTTATTTATTTATTTATTTATTTATTTATTTTTTTGTCGACCAGTGGTATTCGAAACCCTTCTGTGGTTTCAAACTAAAATTTTCTATTACAGTTAAGTCTGTATCTTTTAATGAGCACGTAGAAAGAATACTCAGTGTTTAGTCATATATGCATTTCTTGCTTTAGAATTTGCATTCAAGTCATAAATTCTACTTCTTTCAGACTTTTTAAATAAAATTAGCATTTTCCGAAAATAAAAGAAATATACAAAATTTGTGCAAAACCCATGATATAATTACTTATTCGTATTTAAAATCTAATCGTATTTAAAATATACGTATTTATTTATTACGTGTTAAACAAACTTTACTTTAAAAAAAAGAAAGAAAAAAGGCAGGTGTTTAATTCAAATAGAAAATTTTCATTACAGATACTCTTAAATAAGATAAAATTATTGCGCATTTAAACTCTCTGTTGTGTACAAAAAAAAAAATATATATATATATATATATATATATAATAATACAGTAGGAGCACCTGCTTGCAATATCGTCTGCGCTCGATTAAACCGCAGAATAAAATAAGGATCAGAGAACTACTGACGAGGGAAGTTAATTTTTTAAGCTAACAGAAATATGCCTGACAATTTAGGATAAAATACGGATATTATTAAAATATTTATGGAACTTAAAAGGTATGTCTTATTTAATGTCTTATTATCATGTCTTATCATAATTTTATGTCTTATTATCATGAGTTAAATAGTTGTATGTTGTATACAATGAGACTGAGCTGGAATTCTTTTCAGAAGCAATATGGCGATGGAAAGATTTTTGAGAAATTGTTATGCATTTAATTCATCAATTATAGTTTGTTGTTGTTTAATAGTACAATTATAAATACTAATTATTTAGTGTTTTTCAAATTGTTATAATTATTTTTTTAATTGTATTTAAGCATTTTTTTTTGCTGTTTGTGATTTTAATCAAACATTTAATTGTAGACATTCAGAATCAGTTATTAAATTTTCTTTGATTGTAAACACCTTTTCTACGTTTTCGATACATTTATTTTATTGGCATTAAAAAATAAAATATAATATTTAAGCATTGAAATAAAGTGTTTTTCATGCCCGATAAAGTTGAAAAGTGTTTATGACTTCGGTTTGTCTGGCCGTCTGCCCGCGCTCTAACTCGCGTAAATATACTCGGATTGACCTGAAATTTTTGGATGTTATTGACGTTTACCATAGCAAGGTCCCTATTTGTAATGAAGTTTGTAGCATGTTTAGTTCATTTACAGGGACAGTCAATTGTATTCCATTACATTACGGCCTGTGGGAAAAAATCGTTTCAAATGATTTTTAATGATTTTACACGCTTTCAAACAGAATAAAATTGATATGCATTTATGAAGCGCACTAAAATGTGCATTCCGTAGAATATGCGATGCAAAAGAATAGTTATTTTTCATTTACAGGGCTAAAAAAGGAATTCCAATACATAATGATATAGGGGTGGAGGGAATTGTTTGCGGCGTACTTTATTTATGTTAATCTATTTGATATGTAATGAAATTGATATACGTCGTTGAGGTTTACATACTATGAATTATTTCATGTATAATACGAAGTGTATATAGCATTTACAGGGACACACAAAATATTTCAGATACTATATTGTATCCGATGTACTGTTCATTAGCGATGATTGCTGGAAATGCATTTTTAATTATGATTCACTACATTTATGCATAGCATATGGTGTATATATATATGCTATAATTCATATACAGGACTACACAAAAGTATTCGTAAGGGTTACTGGGTATTGCTTAAAGGTGGTTTTTAAATAAGTTATGCATTTTTACGCTGCACTGTATTTAATTTACTAAGAAATGTTTGTAGTATATAGATAAAATGATATACAGGATCACGCAAAGAATTGGATACGTTGCCGTCTATAAATTATAATTTCTGGAAATGTGATTTCAGCAGTTTTAAGAGTGTTTTCGTTTGAATTAAATTTTAACTAAATAGTGGCGTGTAATAAAGGTTCTAGGTAAACTACGGGGGTGTACAAAATTATTTAAGTATGTTTCCATATATTAGTATAAATTGCTGAAAGAGAATTTCAACCTGATATGCGTTTCCTTGATAAACTAAATTTTCCCATTATATACACTGCTCAAAACAATTAAAGGATATTGCAGTTTTAGGTGGATTTTGTATCTGGTAAACTGTTTAGCTGATTGATACATGGTCGACAGACATAGGAGGTTATATGAGAATAAATTACACATGTTTGGCAGAAAAAATGCATTTTATTGCGCACTTGTGTACTAAAGGAAAAAAACACAATTTGTGCATATGAGAAAAAAAAAATAAGAAAAGGTGTTTTCTTCAAAGAAAATGCTTTTTAGTAGGGGGTATGGTTTCCACGGGCGGCCAGCAACGTTGAACACCTTTGAGGCATGGACTCAATGAGGCTATTAATGACGAGTTGGGGTATTCTGCCCCACTCTTCCAGAAGAGCTCTTTCCAGTTCTTGGAGAGTTTGTGGGGGTTGTTGGCGGCCAGAAACTCGTCTTCCTAGAGCGTCCCAAACGTGCTCGATTGGATTCATGTTTGGAGAACACGCTGGCCATTCCATTCGAACGATTCCTTCCTCGAAAAGGAAATCCTCCACCAGGTTTGCACGATGTGGCCTGCAGTTATCGTCCATTAAAATGAAGTTATCTCCGATTGCTGCAGCGTAAGGGACTACAATAGGTCTGAGGATCTCATCCCTATATCGACGACCAGTCAGAGCTCCATCTCGAATGATGTAGAGGTCAGTGCGCCCGTCAATGGAGATGCCACCATACACCAACACTCCTCCACCGCCAAATCTGACACTTTCGTGCACGAACGCAGGATTATTCTTACTGCCACGGTCCCTCCAGATGAAAATACGCCTATTATCCGGATGCACAGAAAAAGGGACTCGTCAGAAAACAGAATATTGCTCCATTCATTTCTCCTCCAGTTGACATGCTCGGTTGCTCACTCCCTGCGGTCGCGACGATGCCTTGATGTTAATCTAACACATACAATCGGTCGGCGAGCATACAGACCTACAGCATGGAGCCGGTTTCGGACAGTCTGAGTTGAAATCGTGGTGCCTGTAGCCGAGCGAAGGTGTTGTTGGAGAAGTGTAGCGTTCATGGTTCGGTGTCTCCGAGCTGTTAACGCTAAATACCGATCTTCATTGGGCGTTGTTGCCCGTCTACGACCTTGCCCTGGTCTTCGGCCTGCACATCCACTCTCCAAAAAACGGTTCCAGATCCTGGAAATGACACTTTGTGACACTCCAATGGCTTGCGCTACTTCGGCTGGCGTTTGGCCCCCTTCTAACCTACCAACAATTCTCAAAGCTTCTGAATCTGTCAAATGTCTTCGCTGAGACATCGTACTCATCGAAACAAAGCAATCACTGAATGCCGATCATCCTTGTCTTCATTCTCTTTTATCCAGTTGAAAGTCAAATTTCATTCGCTGTCGCTGAAGCGACGCTTTTGACGTCGAACTCAAAATTTGCATACTCCACAGTTTGAAAACCAGAAAAATTTGCATTTGTGATTCTCTTCTTCTATTTTTGGCAAAAAAAATTTCGTTTATATCTTTATTTTATATAAAACTTCAAATATCCTTTAATTGTTTTGAGCAGTGTACTATACTAGCTGTTACCCGTGACGTCGTTCACGTAACATAAAAAGAAGAAATGAATTAATTAAGCAAAACATTTCCCTTCCGATAATTGAAAAAATATATAATAAACCAATTGTTTATCACATTTTATAAGAGACAATCTATATATATAAATATATATTACGCTATCGTATGTGGCACATAAATCGTAGTTATTTGTTAATTGTTTAATGGCAACGCCCAAATGAAACGCATCTCATTGGTTATTGAACAGCATTTAATGCATCGCTATACCTACATGGGGTTATCCGTAGGGAACCGTATTCTGCCACCAAAAGTGACGCGAACTTGGCGATATGTCTAATAATTCGCAAAATTCCCATAGATTTCCATTGTAAACCAATAGGGTTTACTTGCTTACAGAAAATCAACAAATTGAGATATTTTAATGCAACAAAAACTAATATTAGCTTAAGGGATTATATTATTTATATTTAACCGTGTCGCTGCGTATTTTTTTTATTATCAAAATAGGTTCAAAAATCACGCATTGTTTTATTAAATATTTCCACTCTATATATAGCTTAGAGTTTAAATATGTAAACATTTTTTGTAAAAGAGTTCGAAATCATAAGTGGGATATGATATTAGAAATTAGGCGAAATCAGGACTGTCAATGGAGACTATTTTTATAGTCTCGCACCACTATTGTAAGAAAATCAATTTTGCAGTATATTTCTCTTTTAGATGTTGTTAAAGTCTATATGATTTTTTTTTTGTATTTAAAAAGTGGTCCGAGTTGAAATAAAAAATAGTCGCCAGTGGAAAAAATGAATCCCTGAGGAAATCTCGGATTGCGCAAATTTTGCTACTTTTACGTTGCCCGAGGAAATCTCTGGTTGCGCAGCGAGAAGGTTAAGGGATTCCAAGTAAATTAAATTATGAATAAAAGTAACATGATACAATGCTTAGCATGCTTTTCCAAACATAAATTTTAAGGGAGACCAAACTGGTCGCCAAGGGCGGCTAGTATGAGTAATTTAAGGTATTTCTTTATTATAAGGCCATTCACATAACTTAGGTTTATACGCTGAACCAGGATGTCTGTTTATATCATGAAGTAATAAGAAAACGGAAAAGATGTCATATAAGCACCGGGAACCAAATTGTCGCCAACATAGATTATTTTGCTTGATATGGTAACCCAGCTATTGTTGTTTATTTATTAATACATAGTTTATTTACTTTAATTTTCTTTTAAAATTATATAAATTGCTTTGTTCTATAGTTCTTAATGAAGATTTTATTTATTGTTATTTCATTTTTTCAGTAATAGAACATAATTTAAAAATATACATGTAACTGGTATTCGAAAACGATATTTTCTCCAAATTGGTATCAAAAAGAGATCGCGCCAAACCAAGTGCGTATATGGCATCTGTGCCAAGAAAATTATCAGATGATACTGTTTTACATGCTTTACAATCATACTTGTCATCAAAGGTGGGCGAAGAATTGGTCATCTGGAATATTATTAAGTCTTTACCACACAAAAAATAAACCTGTTTACAACAATGCATTTACTTTTGCACCTAATTTCTTTCTCTAAAAAAGCAAATTGATTACGAACCCAATTACAGAACATAACCTTTCTATCTACTTACTTTTTTACTTTTTAAGAATGAAAATACATATTTCATGCTAATCATTACGTCATTTTCGAATTTGCTAATTTTACTGTGCTAATATTATTGACATTTGCTGTCCATTTGCTCTTCAAAAAAAATTTTTTTTTTTTAAATTTTAAATCTTTGTGTTAACCGTGCGCAGACGATAAACCGTAATCCTTGATAACAATTTTCTTTAAATAATAAGAATTACTATTATAACACAATCTCATTTTATTTCAACATCAAAGCATATCCGTTTTATATTTTCCATATATGACGTCACATTTGCCTTCTTGCTGCACTTACTCAAAATTCATACTCCTTGTATAATTAAAAATACTTGAAAATTTCCGGTTTAATCTTTCAATTAGAAATTAAATTATTATTCTAAGTTTTTATTTTTTGGCAACGAAAGAAGGAAGATGGTTAAATTTTATCGGAAAAATGTCAATTCATTGTGTATGAAAAATAATGAAATTTTGGATTATTAAGCAAAATATTTGAATAAAACAAATTAAACATATCCTATGTTCATATCCGGGTTGTAATCCATCTATATCCGAAAATACAAAAGCATTAATTCATTCGTTTAGATGCTGACTTCATTCAAACATTCGGACACACATTGACATTTATAATATTATAAGGATATATATCAACCTACAGATCAAATACAGGGCTGTTCAAAAGAATTAGAAAACATATTTGGCTGTGGATGGTAACTGCGTAAATCAGTTTTTCAAATGTTTTACGCGTTTTCATGTTTACTTAGTTACCTTATTTACGTTATTTCCCCCGATGTCTTGTTAAAACATTTAGGAAGAGTTGGAAAGTGTTTTATAATCTATTCTTAACGCATGATATATCTTACTTGTTGTTTCTATTTCCCAGATCAGTCTTTTCCTATAAGACATACCAAATCTAATTAGCTCATATTCACAAAATACAATATATACGGGAATAAAAAAATTAAATAAATAGGGCTTATCCTGCCGTTCTATAAATAACAGTTGTATTAATGTCCGTAAGACTCCATGTTCGTATTTAATAAAGCAATGACAAATCACATCACATTAAAAAGCTTACACATTCGCAATATTAAGCTTGAATTCAAGATCAAGCTTGGAACTTATTAAAAAAAGATGTCAGTTGATAAGCATTGTTTTTTAAATGGAAAATTAAAATTATTTTAGAAGAATAGGACTCCAAAATAGCGATATCTTGCTAAAAAATACGGTAAAAAGATAAGATTTTATATTTCAAACAAAACTTTACTTTAAAATTATCGTAGTGTTTATGACAAGAATTATTACAGTATTAATACTTGGAAATTTTTCCAGAGAGAAACATTCGCCTTGCATACAATATTTCAAATGAAAATCAAATTTCAAATAAATTGCTTAAAAGGCACAAAGGCCAACATAGTGAAAAATATCCACCCCGGGACTCGATCCCGGGTCATCAGTATAGCGCACTGACATTCTACCGACTAAACCACATGGAACGATACCCAGCCTGGAAAATTTCTCCCTATTACATGTTGGCAAGGCTACAAACGCAGCACAAGATGGAATATTTATCGCGAGCCACCGACATGGGGTAAACACGAAACTTAATTAAATCCAGCATCGATTGAAACTATTTTAATAATTGGAAATTTTTCCAGAGAGAAACATTCGCCTTGCATACAGTATTTCAAATGAAAATCAAATTTCAAATTAATAGCTTAAAAGGCAATTTTAATTTGAAATTTGATTTTAATTTGAAATACTGTATGCAAGGCGAATGTTTCTCTCTGGAAAAATTTCCAATTATTAATATAGTTTCAATCGATGCTGGATTTAATTATGTTTCGTGTTTGCCCCATGTCGGTGGCTCATGATAAATATTCCATCTTGTGCTGCGTTTGTAGCCTTTCCAACATGTAATAGTGAGAAATTTTCCAGGCTGGGTATCGTTCCATGTGGTTTAGTCGGTAGAATGTCAGTGCGCTATACTGATGGCCCGGGTTCCAGTTCCAGCATGGAATCTTTTTTACTAGCTCGCCTTTGCGCCTTTTAAGCAATTAATTTGAAATTTGATTTTCATTTGAAATCATCACAGAGTTTATGACAAGTTCGTCACAAATGACATATTTCACAAATTGGTCACAGTGTGACTTCAAAGCATTGTCACTTTCGTCACAGGTTCGTCACAAAGTTAATGCCAAAATAGTCACAAATGACACACTTTTCACAAATTTGTCACACCGTGACTTCACAGAGTGGTCACAATGTGACGTCACAAACGACCTCTAAAACGGCCATAACGACCTCGCATTTTAGTCACTATGACGTCACATCCACGTCACGTGACGTCACATCGACGGTCACAAAATCACAGTGTGACTTCACAACGACGTCGCCGTGACGTCACCATGCCTTACGGGTTAAAACCAAACGATTATTTAAGTGTTACCACAACAGTCCAGTCATTTGGTAGAAAATAGGGGAAAGTTTTGGTGTAGTTTTGATATTTGGTGCCTTTATGTTTTTTCGGTCGCTGAACACGAATCTGAAGTTTGCCAACAAAATATATCCGGGAAACACGTTTTTTTGGCAAAAAACTGGAAAAAAACGGGATTTTCTTTGTTTTTTCAAAATAACTTCAAAATTATGCATTTTACGCAAAAGTCCTCAATACATAAATTAAAGAAGATAAAATTTCCTACATTTTACGTATTAAAAGTGTTTTTTTCTCTGATCAATGGTTTAGCCGTGACAATGCCGCAAAAATTGGCGTGAAAAAAAGAAAAATCTGAAAAAACGGGAATTACGGCAGTGCACGTTGGGTGATTTACCGATTCTAGCTGTCCAAAATTATTTTTGGCGTCAATGCAGTCGCATCGCCATGAAATTAAAAAATGTTATTGATATTCACTATTGAATGTTAGGTATTGTAAAATGTTGCGTGTAGCAGTCATAATTTCGTTACAGGGACATTCAAAAGTATTTCATTATGTTACGGCCTATGGGGGAAAATCGTTTATGGTGGTTTTTAATAATGTTTCATGATTTCAAACACTTTGAAATTTATATACATATCTATGAAGTGCACTACAAGATGATTTCTTATAGAATATGGTATGGGTAGTATTTATCGATCATTTACAGGGACACTAAAAAAGAATTATGTTACATTACAGTCTATGGAGAAAAATTGTTTGTGGTGTATTTTGTTCATGTTACACCTTTTCAAAAGTATTTAAATTGATATATATCTCCGAGGTGCTCTATAAGATGCTTACTTTTGAATATGATGTGCCATTTATCTTTCATATACAGGGGCTCGCAAAATAAATCAGTTATATTTTTCTTTGTATGAGCAATAATTGATGGAAGTGCGTTTTCAGTTGTGGAACACTTTTTTAAATTTAAAAAATTGCATACTATTTAGCGTGTATAAATTCTATAAATCATATATAGGGCTGCACAATACATCTATATACCCGCTTATTGCCGGAAATTGCTAACGCTGTGCTATGCGTTCATTAACAGTTCTAAATTTTAGCATATTGAGAATTATATGATAAATCTATAGTTCATATAGAGGGATGTACAAAATTTTCAGCTATTTTTTCGATTTTGGTTGAAATTGTGTTTTCAAACGTGGTATATGTTTTACAAATTATTACTTAGACATCGTTTTTCAAGTTATTAAACTATGAAGTTTTATTATAGTAGCCCGAATGCGTTCAAAAATGTTCCATAACCTGATTGACGCATGATTTTGCTTTCTTCTTGATAATTTTAATGATACTGTGTTAAGGGTATGGAAGCTAAAGTGATAAAACTGTTTTTTTTTATTATTATAACAAATTCTCAAATTTCTTATTCTAAAATTTAAGGTACGGGACAAACATTGGACAGCATTAATAAAAATTGCTGTGATGCATATTCTGTGGTATATTCATATTTATTTCTGCACAAACCTTACAGGAAATCTAACAGGAACCTTATGTAAAGATAGGGAATCATAAGATATCATGATTGATATATCATGAGAAAATGTCTACATTATGTTTTGCATTTGCATTGTATCAAATCTGAATTTGGAGAATTTGTCTGGATCAATTTTGTAACCACTCAGAATTTGCAGCCGAGTAATACATTTTAAATGATTTTATCCCGATATATCTACATACAACTGGCAATTTTTGTCCAAATTTGGTCATAAATTTAAACATTTCGCTCTTGCAAAACTTCATGTGCTCTTCATTGTAATTTTCCTCTATAAACAAAATATTTTCAACCAAATTCACATTTTCGTTACATTTTAAATCTTGTTACCGTTGCATAATGGTGCAAAAGTTTATTTATGTGGCTAAGTTAAATTCTGCTGTCTTTGATGTAAAAAAAAAAAAAAAAAAAAAAAATGGTACTTGAACTAAAATGTCAAGAAACAGTCATGCCAGAAGGTATCAAATATTTTTTATTAAAAAAACATTTATTTTATACTGTTCGTAGTAATAAAAACACCCACTAATTCCATACGTCTATTTTCTATGCTGTAAATGTCGGTGAAAAGCATGGACCCTCAAGTAAAAGAAAGCGGAAATAACATTTTTTTGTTTTTTAAATAAATGTACTTACTAATGTACATGTTTATTTATAATTAAATAATGATTCATAATGAGTTGTCTTATTTATTATCAGCAACTTCATTGTAAAATGTAGTCATTCATATAATCTTTAGTATAATTTATAGTCAATGCTTGTGTAAAATGGTCAGTTTTCATGTTAAATCTACGTACAGCAGCGTAATTCCCGTTTTCTCTGAATTTTTTGATTTTCACTCCCATTTTTGTGGCATTGTCACGGCTAAAGTATTGATCAGAGAAAAACACTTTTAATACATAAAATGTAGGAAGTTTTATCATCTTTAATTTATGCATTGAGGATTTTTACGTAAAATGTATAATTTTGAAGTTATTTGGAAAAAAACAAAGAAAATCCTGTTTTTTTCCCCGTTTTTTGCCAAAAAAATGTGTTTCCCGGGATAAATTTTGTTGGCGAACTTCAGATTCGTGTTCAGCGACCTACAAAACATAAAGGCACCAAATATCAAAACTACACCAAAACTTTCCCCTATTTGTCCTTTTTGAGCACCTAATGCCTGGACTACAATGCGAAAATAAAAATAAAGCGACAGGCGATATTTTAAATTCTAATTTATCCGAAAATGTTTTAGTGTACAAAGACTTTTGTGGCGTGTTCTTTCTCTGCCTTCTTCTGTTTCCATTTTTATATAAAAAGAAATTCAGTCAATATTTAAAACAAATGTTGGACATTATTTATAATAACACAGACCTGATGTGGAAAAATATTGCACTTCATATTCGAATTCAATTCCAGACTACTTCCTTTTAACTGAATTTTTTTAAAAGTGTACGAACACTTTTGGGAGCCACTCTACATGTTCTTTTTCATCACAGCATCACTCTAAAAACCATGATAATTCTCCAAGAAACTTTTATACGAAGAATATACCTCCTGATTTTTCTCTGAGGAATTCTACTCTAAAAGGAAATATCTATCCAAATAGACGACACACTGTGAAAAAAACCAGTAAAGAATCATTAAAAGGAAAAATATTACAAAGAACAATTAAAAATCTAGACAAAAAATTAAGAAACTCTATTTTTATGTATTCCTGTGTTGAACAAACGTCAAAAACTCTAATGTGGGAAAATCTGCTGAAAGTTCCCTCCCCTAAGAAACACTGAACATCAAGGAAAAGAATTAGTAAAACGTCTACATTATTGTTTGAATCTGATCAAAAAAGGTTTGCACTCTAAGGTTTGCCCCTGCAAACGAAACGTAATTTATCTAATAACTCTGAAAGTTGTTTTGCTGTACTTTAAAAAATAAGCTAACTCTACCTACGAAACGGCCATTGCCTTCTTTATTTGCTTCAAGATCGCCCTTAAAGAGAAAAAAATCAAGTTTCATTCACTTTTCCTGAAATAGCAACGAGACTCCATGAAAGTTCCAGAGTTAACTCCAGTCATCGACATTTCTTAGTTGAGTCCAGGGGCGTAGCTTGGAAGACCTGACATTGGCGCCCTTTTATTATTTTCATTTTCACCCCACTCCCCCGCCACATCGTCACCACCCGTAATAACATCACGTCTTTAACGTATAATTCGTCTTCTGTGATGCTTTTCACAACCATTATCCTGATTAACCTTTTTACCTTTTCAACACAATTTTGCACCGTTGATTGGTTTACCTAATGTAGATATATATTAATATATATTTTTTAGAATATTGATGCCACTTTCAGTTATAATTTTCCTATCAGCTACATTTAGTTGAAGAGATTCTATAATTTCCGTAAGAATTTCCAGTTTGTTCATGACAAATTCCAAAAACATCAAACAGATGATAAAATCAAAACTTATCAAATGAACTTGATTTAGAGCAGATAAAAACAACCAAAAATGAATGTTACCAGAATGATGGGAGTATAATGGTGTGAGGATGAAAGATTCAAACCCGCAAGATTGCTCATTATTAATGATATCTTGAATCTGTATTATTAGTCAAGTAGTATTCAAGAACTAAATTTGGAAAAAAAAAACCCGCAGAAAGTAGGTTCATCTGTGATGTTTGTATAGTAATTAGACATTAACATGCATCATTAACTCAAAGCAGTAGGGGAGATGGGGGCACATGTGAACATTGTAAGGTTCAAGATTGTAAGGCTCAAGGTGTTCTTTTGTATTAACAATGCATAAAAAATATTATTGTAAACCGTTTAGTAAAATAAATACATAACATTTAGGGTAGATGGGGGAACATGTGAACATAGGGCAGATGTGAACATCGCATTTTTTCAATAGTTATTATAAGTTTTTTTATTTGAAAAAAATTACTAAAGATGATAGCACCTGTAGGCATATGATAAAATTTTTTGAAGCTATTTGACAATTTATTTGTCCTCTGCAGCCAAAACACTGTTTTTAGATCTCGAAAGTAAAATCTCTGTTCCAAGTTGGTAAGTGAATAACTTTATTTATTTATTCATTTATTTGAATTTGAGTATTTTAACATATACTATGAACACTAATAAATATTTTTGATAAAGTTCTTTTTCTTCTAATGTTGAGAAATGTTAATTATTTATCAATTTAACAGAAGCAGCAGTGTGGGGTACTTGTGAACAGACTAGTTCGGGAAGATATGAACAGTTCGCAAGTGCCCAATAATCATTCTGTGATTCTGTTCCTTTCATTTAACTTAATGAGAAATAATATCAGCTCCATTATCTATAATATCCGTGAAATAGAAGATATATTCCTCACACAAAGTTGATTTTGTATTAAAACTTCCACAAACATCTCTTTCAGCAAATACATAAAGAGCAACAAGTTCGTTTACGTTCAATTGTACTTTAAATAAATTTAATGTTTTCTAAAATGTAATAAGTGTTATGTATTTATTTTACTAAACGGTTTACAACAATATTTTTTATGCATTGTTAATACAAAAGAACACCTTGCACCTTACAATCTTGAGCAATTTTGCAAATTTTTCTATTACATTCGTTCTAAATTTGCAATGATGGCTTACTTCCATCTCTAAAACAGTTATGTATATGATGCTTTGAATGGAGATAGATATCAGTAATATTTTAAGAAAGTAAAAATTTTAAACTGATAACTACGTAAAATCTCGATTGTAACCTCCCCCCTTCTTTCAAAAGCAAAAGAGGTTAGGGGGGGGGGGTTATAGACGAGATTTTTTTAATAAAAAAAAATCCCTTCTTTATCTATAATTTACAAGTACATAAGGCAAATACAGGAGTGAAAACCTTTCGTATTTCGGCAGGTTTCCAATAAATAGTATGTAAATGCCCCCTCCCTAAAATTACCCTCCAAACAAAAACCCCTAAGCAAAATTTAAATGTTTTAATTTATTTTTTATAATTGCTTCTTTTTTTATTTTATTGCAACAATACTTAATGAATCATCTAAGTCTCCCCTGTCAAATTTACTTATTTTTATTTTATAATCTTTTGCTTAAACATATCCTAGGAAACTAGAGAAATATATATATAAATTTTCCTTTATGGTGAATTTAACAGGTAATATAACTAATGATTACGACGACAAATGAATAACAGAATAAAAAGCATGTCAATGGATATTTTTTTCCTTGTGTTCACATGTGCCCACACACTACCCCGCTGATGGGCACATGTGAACAATTTTTTGAATTTATAAAACTATTAACCCGGGAGAACTCGCTAGTGAGAATGCCCAATTGCTTTTCTTTTACTTTACATTCATATAATATAAACTTTTTTTGGTTGGCTTTGTACTTTTATTCACAAAATAGGTAAAATCATTGTAAAACATTTTGAAATTTTAATTAAAAGGAAAAATGATTTAAATAAGAGTCTTAAAAAAGTACGACTGTGAGATAAAATCTCATGCAGCGAGTTCTCCCGGGTTAAAAAATTTAAGAAGATCTATACAGGTGATTTTTAAAAAATTACCATGTGTAAAAGAAAATTCTGTTTACTATATGGAGTAGTTTTTGTCGATAGAAATTAAACCAGTTAGGAGAAAAAGCTATATTTATGCGAACTGTTCGCATGTGCCCCCATCTCCCCTATAGTAAATAATCTATTATAAGGATATAGTTGCTAAACAATGTACTGTAAATTCTGGAAAGATTACCGTTCGCCATTTGTTCGTCAATTTGACTACACTTATGCAGCAAAGACTTTTGAAGGCACTGAGCGCAAACAAAACGCGGATACTTATACCTATGCTTTGTATTGGGTCGATCAGAAAGTCGTGTCGTGTTGGGAAAATAAATTCTTACTGGAAAATTCTGCCCTATAATTATTAGACATTAGATATCGGAATCAATGTCTAATAATTAAATGATAGAATTTTCCGGTACGAATTGATTTTCCCCACACGACGTGACTTTCCGATGGACCCAATCATTAACTAATTTTTAACCGACTTCAAAAAGAAGGAGGTTATCAATTCGACCTGTATGTATGTTTTGCCCATGTTCACGCATAACTTTCTTAAATAGGAACCGATTTTGATAATTTTTTTTGTTTGAAAGTGTAAGTCTCCCATTTGGTACCATTCCAATTTCATCAAAATATGATGATTAGAAATTTAAAAAAAAATAAAAACTTTAAAATTCAAATCCTTTTTGAAGCAGTCGCCTGATTATAAGCGCTCATCTTTGATACCGTTACTCTTATAGAGATACGAGAACTTTCACAGTGCGAAAACTTAGCTGGACAAGGGCCAAGATCCATATAGGTTTTTCGCTGGTAGTGAAACGAGATTGACCAATCAGAAGCTTGGAGTTTTGCAAACTTTTCGCTGTTTGCAAAAATGCAGGCTTCTGATTGGTCGATCTCCTTTCGCTAAGAGCGAAAAATCTATTTGTATACTGTCATTCTGTCATCCACCAAACTGGAAAGCCCACATAGACACAAACCGATA
Source organism: Maratus speciosus (assembly GCA_963932465.1). Classification (NCBI taxonomy): domain Eukaryota; kingdom Metazoa; phylum Arthropoda; class Arachnida; order Araneae; family Salticidae; genus Maratus; species Maratus speciosus. The sequence continues at coordinate 163,503,748 of OZ010787.1, read as the reverse complement.
CCGGAAGTCTGTGTCGAAAAATTGAAAATCAACCTTTAAAGTTCCTTATGTATCAGAGTAAAAGTACAACACCTAGAAAAAATAGTGTGGAAATCTGCTATCCAAACAGCACTAAAAAATTGTATCCCTTAAATGTGCAAAGATGCTGTAATCCAATGAGCCGATCGCAGCGACATCTGCGTTATATTTTCAAATTTCAATGTAAACATTGTACTATAACAGCGTCTAGACCAAGTTGTCTTGGAGTTTTATAAAATATCCTCAGATGTCGCTCCGATCGACTTTTTGGATTTCAGCATCGTTTTACATTTTAGGGATACAATATTTTAGTACTTTCTAATTACTACTGCTACTGAGTCTAGAATATATAGTGTGGATATCGGCTATCCCAGTAATACTAAAAAAGGTGCTAAAATATTGGATCCCTCAAATGTCAAACGATGCTGAAATCCAATGAGTCGACCACAGCGACATCTGCAGGATATTTTCTATAACTCCAAGACGATTTGGTCTAGACGTTGTAATAATAAGATGTGTTTACTTTGAAATTTGAAAATATATCGCAGATGTCGCTGAGATCGGCTCCCTGGATTTCCGCATCATTGCACATTTAAGGGGTACAACTATTTAGCGCTGTTGAATAGCAGATTTCCACACTGTATTCAAGACACTGTACTACTGCGATAGTAAGTCAGCATGTTCTGGATATTTGAATCTAGGGAAACAATGAGAACGGTTCAGGGTCTGAACCCAGTAGGCATTGTGAACATGCTTACAGCATCTAGAGCTGGACCAAATTACAGCGTCCAGCATACATAGTGCGGAAATCTGCTATCCAAGCAGCGCTAGAAAGTTGTATTCCTTAAATGTGCAATGACACTGAAATCAAGGGTGCCAATTGCATCGACATCTGCGATATATTTTCAGATTTCAAAGTAAACGTCGTATTATTACAGCGTCTAGACAAAATCGTCTTGGAGTTTTAGAAAATATCCTGCAGATATCGCTGTAATCGACTTATTGGATTTCAGCATCGTTTGACATTTAAGAAATCCAATATTTTAGCACTTTTTTAAGTATTACGGGGATAACCAATTTCCACACTATATATTTTAGACGCTGTAACTAAATCACCTTGGAGTTTTAAAAAATATCCTGCAGATGTCGCTGTGATCGACTCATTGGTTTTTAGCATCGTCTGACATTTAAGGGATCCAATATTTTAGCACTTTTTTAAGTATTACTTGGATAGCCGATTTCCACACTATATATTCTAGACGCTGTAGTTACATAATAGAAAATGCCTAAGTTTGCTTTAGTTTGGACATAAGTTTCTCTCAAAGCACTTTACCGCGCTCTGATGTGTAAACTTTATTGACGGATTCCCAGCTTTTCCTCACCCAATTCCGTTGTCCGTAGGTATAGATGCGGACCTTATAGTTTACTGGATGAGGTAACTTTCCGAAGTGCGAAATCTTATCTAGAAATGATGCCGTATTCAGAAAAACCCAAATTTCTAAAACGATGCTAACCGTCATCGAAAGTGGGGATCAAAAAGCTTATAATTCAATAGCAAAGTGACCTTATACATCAGAGTTTAGCAAAGTGTTTCTATTAGTCGGTACACTGCAAAGTGCCTCCATTTACAGTAAACATAAAAGTGCCTTCTTATGTGTAGCAGCACTGTCTTCTGTTATCAGATTCAGACTAAACACCTAATCATTGGCGCTCATTTCTGATGTCTTTACTGCCTATAGATGGGGAGCATTGGTATGAGAATGGTGACATACGGAAAAAAATTATTGATTGATAGTTTCTAGACAAAAGCTATCGTCATAAATCTTGAAGAGTTTGCCATTATTGCCAAACTAATGCTTGTTAAATTGTCCTCCACTCGTATAATCAAACTTGTCTAAGCAAAAATCGCCAAATTCTGGAATAGAAAATGTCTAGTTTTGCCGTAGTGTAGGCAAACACGTATGTATAAACAGAGTCTGAGCATTGTATGTCACCACTCTCAAATAGCGGCACCTTACATGAGGGAACAATTGATGGAGATTATCGAAAAAAAATAATGTAGAATTATGGACCACATGATTGGTTTATTGAATATATTTCACCTGTGTGCTTGGCGTCAAGCGCCCGCTTGTAAGTCATCGTCAATATACAGGAACGAGATAGCACAAGGAAATTTACAGCACCAGAGAATTACATCCAGGAGCTCCACAAAGAGTGTGCAACGGAGCCAGCGGGATTCGAACCCGCAGTCACCTACGCTTTCAAGCGATTAGCATTGTGATGCCTTGACCACTCAGCCACGGTTGGCACTGGGCCACATTTTCAAACCTGACAAGTTTACAGCTTTTTGGATGCCAGTATTTTAGTACAGAAAATTTTGTTTTATTCGACAGAAGAATTTTCGAAATTTAAAAGGACACACTCTATAAAAATTACAAGTTCGTAAAAAGGCAGGCTTCTCATTGGTCAATCTCATTTCGCTAACAGCGAAAAATATATCTGGGTCCTGGTCAATATACTTGAAGAGTCAATACAAATATTACTACATAGTCTTCATTTTTCTTCTTGACAACGGAGTCCTACAAAAAAAAAATCTTGAATGTAGACCGTGGCTGAATGGTTGAGGCACCACACCGCTAATCGTTTGAGAGCGTAGTTGGGCTGCAGGTTCAAATCCCGCTGGCTCCGTTGCACACTCTTTGTGGAGCTACTAGATGTAATTCTCTGGTGTTGTAAATTTACTTGTGCTATCTAGAACCCCCCACCCCTTCAAAGCTCAAAGTCCTTGAGCTATTTCGTCCTTGTATATGGAGGATATTCCATTTTCGTTTTGATCACGTGATCAAGGTAACAATTTTTAGCGAAAGAATGGAAGTCTCCGTAGACGTGTAATGTAAATCCCCGCTAGCCAATGAAACAGTTCATGAGGCAAAGCAGTAGTATCTTCCCTTCTTATCAGTTAGAAGTTCCTTGGGTAAATTACCGGTATCACGTGACTTTTTTCAGCCTCGAACCCATATTTGGAATATCCTCCATTAACGATGACTTATAAGTTGGCCCCTTATGTCAAGCACAGAAGTCAGGTGTATGTGAGCAATAAATAAATGATTGTAGACTGTCGTGAATATAATGTACTTGTTTAAAAAAATATCAGAAGTATTAAACGCTAATAAAGTCAATACTTTTAATGAAATTATAAAGAATTTATTTAAAACTATTTGTTTAATAAATAGTTTTTGTAAATTATAATTTCTTTGACAATTTATTTACTTATTCAGCAGATGTTGAAATCCGGATAATTATGTGTTACGGTATGAATAACTAAAAAGTAGGAAATGAAATAATCTTTAAAAAAAAAAAAAACCGACTTCAAAAAAAGCACTAAAAATAATTAAATAATTCTTTAAACTGCTCTAATGACGAAGCGTTATCCAATAACCACACATAGGATAACATGTATCGGCATAAAAACGTTAAATTTAATGTATAGAATTTAATATCTACCAAACATGGATTTTCTAGAGAATGTTTTTTACAAAAGATTAATTTACATATTTATGATTTAATTTACGAATATATACATATAAAAAGTAATCAATTACTTTTTGAAGTTGGTGCCAAACATTCACAATCGATAATGATTAAACAAATAATTTGATGAAGAAATAGAGTCTTTTTTAAATTTTGCATCATATTTTCCATCATCACTTTATTCATGGTAATAGCTACAATATAATCACAATTTTACTATACTTGGGTGAGATAGGTTGGCACCAACTTCAAAAAGTAACTGATTACTTTTTATATGTATATATTCGTAAATTAAATCATAAATATGTAAATTAATATTTTGTAAAAAACATTCTCTAGAAAATCCATGTTTGGTAGATATTAAATTTAACGTTTTTATGCCGATACATGTTATCCGATGTGTGGCTATTGGATAACGCTTCGTCATTAGAGCAGTTTAAAGAATTATTTAATTCTTTTTAGTGCTTTTTTTGAAGTCGGTTATTTTTTTTTTTTTGAAAAGATTATTTTATTATGCAGCTCTGTGCTTGCTCTTATGGCTGCTCTTATTACAGACATAAGTAAGTATCTCTCGCTGCAACTCCAATTTAATCTCGTTAATGTATGGCGTATTCACGAAGCCAGTTTTATTCATAAGTGCACGAAATTTTAAAACATTCGTATTGAGATGCAATGAAATATGGAGCAGTGTATTTCTATAAAGCAGATGATATTTTAGAAAATGGTTTAAAATTTGACTTTTTGAACCAAATTTCGAGATAAAACAAACGGAAAAAGCTTGTATTCTTTTAGGAACCGATTATATCTGGATTATATATACATAACACTTTAATATTTTGCTATAGTACAATATAAATCTTTGTAAATTATGAAGCTTAATTGTAAACTTTTCAAACTTTGTCTTCAGATTGGGACTTCCTTCAAAACTTAGGGGTGCTGGGACAGTGTTTATGTGTCCATTCATTAATTTTTCCCCGGAAACAAAAAATGAAAATGAAACTACTAAGTATTGAATTTTATATAAACGCGATCTTAAAAGTCAGTGCTGAATTTAAAGTTAGTAAAATCCACTCCAAAACATTTTTAAACAAATATTAATGCATAAAAATAAATCACAAAATATTTTAAAGTTTTCCTTTACCATGATTTTAAACTCATGCATATGTATATCTTATGCAACGTACATAAATACATTTTCCTTTGAATATTTTATGTAGATGTAATTTGTTACAACATATTGTGAGTTTTAAAAGTAACCATATATTTCTCTTGAATGCAATTTAAATTATTTTCATATTTAAGATTATGAATAATTTTTCCCAGAATTCATTTCAAGAAGAAAGAAAAATCATCATGCATTTAAATTTTTTTCGAAATCTGTACAATGTACTTGTTATTAAATTCCCCCCCAAAAAAACTACTCTTCCAGCAATTAAAATATGCATGCAGAGAAGCAATTTTTTAATATTTTTTTGCTATAATAAATTTCGTTCAGGTTAAAGAACTAAAGGATTAATTAAATGTATATGTCTATGATTAACTAAAACATGTTTCAGGGCCATTATCGAAAAAACGTATACAATATGCAGTCACTACCAATTTGTGTTCATTCAGTATAATTTTAACGCAAAATTCAAATGAAAGGAGTAAAAAACAAACCTTTTAGATATATTTACATGTGAAAAAGTAAAAAAAAAAAAAACAGAATTAGGTATGTCAACAGACTGTGAAATCTCATGTCTGTGGACTGTCACCATTCTGGTTTTACAAGATATATGTAAAAATATCCTTTTTAAATTTAACTATTCAGTTAGCATTCTTATTAATATGCAAAAGGGGGTATGTTTTCCGATGTTCAATAATATATTTTTCTTTTAGGAAAATAATTATTTTTTTCCTTAATTTATTATTGTCACTAACTTTTGTGTCCTATCTGTGGACACAATAAAATTCTTCATAAACTCTGACCAAATAGCAGCATGATACAATTTCAATGCTAATATAAATTCTTTTACATCCATTTTGTACAAAGAATTCAAAAGTAAATGTTTGGTTGAAGTATATGTGGCTGCTTGTCTTCCTGGTTTTTCAATAATTGTAGATTGTCCAAATCATAGCATCGCATCTGTGCTTTATAAAAAAAAAAAAGCAAAAAGCAATGTATGTTACTGTCAGTACTTGCAAATGATGTAAATTTGCATTATATAGAATAAACCTCACAAATTTTATAAAGTATGGCTCAAAATTAGCTCTTTCAAAAGAAGAAATGCTTGAAATTGTTATATCTGCGGACATCAGATTTGTGGACATGCCATCCACACAGATATGAGTACTACGTCCGATAAATTTCATCTTTTTATATTACTGCAACAATAATGAATCATCTAAGTATCCCCGTCAAATTTACTTATTTTTATTTTACAATCTTTTGCTTAGACACATCCCAGGAAACTAGAGAAATATATAGGGGAGATGGGGCACATGTGAACAGTTCGCATAAATATAGCTTTTTCTCATAACTGTTTTAATTTCTATAAACAAAAACTATTCCATATAGTAAACAGAACTTTCTTTTACACATGATAATTTTTTTTAAATCACCTGTATAGTTCTTCTTACATTTTTTAATTGTTTTATAAATTCAAAAAATTGTTTACATGTGCCCCATCAGCGGGGTAGTTGTGAACACACGTGGGGCACATGGGAACACAAGGAAAAAATATCCTTTGACATGCTTTTTATTCTGTTATTCATTTGTCGTCGTAATCATTAGTTATATTAGGGGAAAGTAGGGTAATGAGGCTCAGAAGAATAATCCCGCTCACCAAATATATCTAAACAGAATAGAATTGAAAATGTGCGATCGGTACCGGCACTTAGCGAACTTCATCCTAAGTTCCCAGTAAGGATTTAGTGCCCGTCGGGAGAAAAGTATTTTTGTGTCCACAAGTTATTAGTTTCAAGTTGTTTTATTATAAAATTCTACAACATCTACTTTGAAGGTAAATGTATACTCTTATTTTCAAACATCAATTTACTCATATCTAAAAAATATGTACATTTAGCTGTATTTCCATGCTTTTATTTATTTTTGTAGTACGTTGTTACGCCAGTTATGATGCAATAAAACCCAACATGGCGATGACGGGTAATGGCACCCGCCTGGAATTCCAGAAGAAGTGTTGCCAGCGAGCAACTTTTTAAAAATTCAAATTTGTTAATTGACACCCCTTTTTTGAAATGGTAAAAATTCCCTGTTTTCGCACTTATTAATGTGTCATTAAACAAGGAGAATTCTACGATTTCAAAAAAGTGGTGAAAATCAAAAAACCTAAATATAAAAAAAGTAGTCCACTATATGTGTCACACAATATGTGTAATGTGATCGCAAAAAGTTTGCAGTGGTGTGAACAGCTCACACAACTACATATGTGACTTTCGTCTTACTTAAACGCTGTATTCAAACTCTGAGCGCAATTACCCGACCATGTCGTGCATTACCGCTCAATCGATGGTCATTTAAATAAAACTATAAAAAAAATTCCTAAAACTTTTATGAAAATTAGGTGATTGCAAACTATTCCTTATGCTTTGGAGTTATACTTCGTTAATAAAATATTGATTTTTTTTGTCCAAATATGACTAGCTATTCATGTTTTCCCTTAAATGAACGCCATTCCCCTACTTTCCCCTACCTGTTAAATTCACCATAAAGGAAAATTTATATATACACTGCTCAAAACAATTAAAGGATATTGCAGTTTTAGGTGGATTTTGTATCTGGTAAACTGTTTAGCTGATTGATACATGGTCGACAGACATAGTAGGTTATATGAGAATAAATTACACACGTTTGGCAGAAAAAAATGCATTTTATTGCGCATTTCTGTACTAAAGGAAAAAAACACAATTTGTGCATATGAGAAAAAAAGAATAAGAAAAGGTGTTTTCTTCAAAGAAAATCATTTTCAGTAGGGGGTATGGTTTCCACGGGCGGCCAGCAACGTTGAACACCTTTGAGGCATGGACTCAATGAGGCTATTAATGACGAGTTGGGGTATTCTGCCCCACTCTTCCAGAAGAGCTCTTTCCAGTTCTTGGAGAGTTTGTGGGGGTTGTTGGCGGCCAGAAACTCGTCTTCCTAGAGCGTCCCAAACGTGCTCGATTGGATTCATGTCTGGAGAACACACTGGCCATTCCATTCGAACGATTCCTTCCTCGAAAAGGAAATCCTCCACCAGGTTTGCACGATGTGTCCTGCAGTTATCGTCCATTAAAATGAAGTTATCTCCGATTGCTGCAGCGTAAGGGACTACAATAGGTCTGAGGATCTCATCCCTATATCGGCGACCAGTCAGAGCTCCATCTCGAATGATGTAGAGGTCAGTGCGCCCGTCAATGGAGATGCCACCATACACCAACACTCCACCACCGCCAAATCTGACACTTTCGTGCACGAACGCAGGATTATTCCTACTGCCACGGTCCCTCCAGATGAAAATACGCCTATTATCCGGATGCACAGAAAAACGGGACTCGTCAGAAAACAGAATATTGCACCATTCATTTCTCCTCCAGTTGACATGCTCGGTTGCCCACTCCCTGCGGTCGCGACGATGCCTTGATGTTAATCTAACACCTACCATCGGTCGGCGAGCATACAGACCTACAGCATGGAGCCGGTTTCGGACAGTCTGAGTTGAAATCGTGGTGCCTGTAGCCGAGCGAAGGTGTTGTTGGAGAAGAGTAGCGTTCATGGTTCGGTGTCTCCGAGCTGTTAACGCTAAATACCGACCTTCATTGGGCGTTGTTGCCGTCTACGACCTTGCCCTGGTCTTCGGCCTGCACATCCACTCTCCAAAAAACGGTTCCAGATCCTGGAAATGACACTTTGTGGCACTCAAATGGCTTGCGCTACTTCGGCTTGAGTTTGGCTCCCTTCTAACCTACCAACAATTCTCAAAGCTTCTGAATCTGTCAAATGACTTCGCTGAGACATCGTACTCATCGAAACAAAGCAATCACTGAATGCCGATCATCTTTGTCTTCATTCTCTTTTATCCAGTTGAAAGTCAAATTTCATTCGCTGCCGCTGAAGCGACGTTTTTGACGTCGAACTCAAAATTTGCATACTCCACAGTTTGAAAACGAGAAAAATTTTCATTTGTGATTCTCTTCTTCTATTTTCGGCAAAAAAATTTCGTTTATATCTTTATTTTATATAAAACTTCAAATATCCTTTAATTGTTTTGAGCAGTGTATCTTTCTCTAGTTTCCTAGGATATGTTTAAGCAAAAGATTATTAAATAAAAATAAGTAAATTTGACATGGGAGATTTAGATGATTCATTAAGTATTGTTGAAATAAAATAAAAGAAGCAATTATAAAAAATTATTTAAAACTTTTAAATTTTGCTTAGGGGTGTTTGTTTAAGGGATATTTTAGGGAGGGGCACTTACATACTATTTACCGGAAACCTGCCGAAATACGAAAGATTTTCACTCCTCTATTTGCCTTATTTACTTGTAAATTATAGATAGAGGTTTTTTTAATGATTAAAAAAATCTCGTCTATAACCCCCCCCCCCCCTCCTAACTTCTTTTGCTCTTGAAAGAAACGGGGGGGGGGATTACAATCGGTAATTTACGGTAGCTAACAGTTTAAAAATTTTACTCTCTTAAAATATTACTGATATCTATCTCCATTCAAAGCATCATATTCATAACTTTTTTAGAGATGGAAGTAAGCCACTATTGCACATTTAGAACGAATGTAACAAAAAAATTTGCAAAATTGTTCAAGATTGTAAGGTGCAAGGTTCAAGGTTCTTTTGTATTAACAACGCATAAAAAATATTGTTGTAAACCGTTTAGTAAAATAAATACATAACACTTATTACATTTTAGAAAACATTAAATTTATTAAAATACAATTGAACGTAAACGAACTTGTTGCTCTTTATATATTTGCTGAAAGATGTGTTTGTGGAATGTACCAAATTGGAACAAAGATTTTACTTTTTGAGATCTGAAAACAGTGTTTTGGCTATAGAGGACAAATAAAATGTCAAATAGCTTCAAAAAAAATTTACCATATGTCTACAGGTGCTATCATTTTTAGTATTTTTTTTCAAATAAATAAACTTATAATAACTATTGAAAAATTGCGATGTTCACATCTGCCCCATGTTCACATGTGCCCTCATCTCACTTGTTTGTTGTTTACCGTTTGGGTGTCAGTGGATTTGTAGTTAAACTTAGTAAATCCCCGTATAGGTGTCGGTGGAGTTCAAAAGGATAGGAAAGGCGACACCTTAAGGGAATTTAAATTTTTTCACCTCCGAAAAAATATTTATTTTTTAATAGTAAAAATTCTAAAGCTGAATCATTATCTTTAGTATCTGTATAAATTTAACCGTAATCATAACTGTAAAGTAAGCATACATAAAAAAAATATTTTTTAAACCTCTGCACAGTGGCAGGATTACTCAGGACACTGGGGTCATTCCGCCACTGTACCGGGGTAATGCCGCCACTCTTTAATGACCTAGTACATGCATCAAATGGATACTAGGAAACCCACAAC